>CANPUT010000122.1:600000-1106000 GCA_947578815.1 Epinotia ramella
ACAGGAGACGCTAAGTTGCGCGCGAAGCAAGTTGTGCTAGACGTATAGGACGCTACAAATCTAGATTGAGAACACTGCGGTCAATAACGACTGGTCATAAGAGAGAATAGAGAGAGGTCTTACAAGCCGTATCGAACCGTTGAGTCTAAGGAGGGAACTTCGCCTCCGTGTGCGTGTTCTATGGCTTGTATAACGGGTTGTGCTCCGCAGAAATGTTCGACAAGATGCCTATGGCTGCTTTTTACCACCGCTCGCCGTCGGCAGGGCATTCATCCTCACACCCTGGGACCTAAATGGTCGCGGACCGTACGGTTTCAGAGAAATTTCCTCCCTCGGACGCTCCGGTTGTGGAACGAGCTCCCTGCCGAGGTTTTCCTGAGGGACTACAGTATCTATTTATTTATTTATTTATTTATTTCACCATAAAGTAATATGTGCATTACATGGCATGTCAATAACAATTCGTTAAAAGGGAAAAAAAAATACGATAAAAACAAAACATAGATATACCTACCTAGTGCTACACACACAGCTAGTAGTTCACATTTCAAAATTTTGTAAGCTAATGTAGCTTGTTAAATATTCTGATACTGAGTAAAAGGCATGTTTCCTGAAATAATTTGATATTTTCTTTTTAAAACCATGAATTGGCAGTGATGTTATTTCCAAAGGTAATTTGTTATACATTTTTATCTTTAGGAAAGCACCCTGTTTTTGACATTTCCTAAGCCGCAACTTTGGCAGTACTAGTTTGTGTTTAGATCGCGTATTATAGCTATGTATATCAGACAATTTAGGGAGACAATCCGCTTGTCTGTGTATTTCTAAAAGGGAATTGTAGATAAATAGTGAAATCACCGTCATTATGCCTAACCTTTCGAAGTGTGGTTTGGCTGTGTCTCGTCGGTTGATCCCACACATGATCCTGATGGAACGCTTCTGAAGCAATAGTATTTTTTGGATCTCTGATGCGTTCCCCCAGACAGTAATAGCGTAATTTAGTAATGATTGTATGTATGCGTAATATACAGTTTTTAATGTTTCTATATTAATTAATGATTTTAACTTTAGTAATGCAAAATTTGCCGAGGATAATTTATTGCTAAGTTTTTCCAAATGTTCTTTATGTGTTAATTTACTATCCACTATATATCCCAAAAAAATTGTAGAATTTTGATACGTTAGCTCTGGTGAATTTTTGAGATTTCGAGAATTGGATCGATATTTTATGCTTATAGTTTTATTTGTATTTAAAACAATGCCATTTGCCTGAAACCATTCCTGAAGAATATGCTGGGCCTGTGTTAGCTGTGCTTCCATTGTATTAATGTTTTTGTGTCTCACTCCGATATGAGTGTCGTCAGCAAACAAACTAACCTGTGCCCAATCTGGAACGTTTGATGGCAGATCGTTGACGTATATCAGGAATAACACAGGTCCCAGAATCGAGCCCTGTGGTATTCCGATGTCATTGTTTCTGGTCTTAGATTTGCTTGACCCAACCTGTACAATTTGACTACGGTTCTGCAAATAGGAGGTCATCATTTTGAGAGCCGTCCCCTTGAATTTGTAATGTTCTAGCTTCTTCAGAAGGACATCATGCCGCAAGCAATCGAATGCCTTAGATAGGTCACAAAATATACTTGCACATTGTTGTGACGTATCTAAGGATTCAAGTATGAAGTCAATTACTCGTCTAATATCTCATATCATATATCATATCTTCTTCAAAAAAGGAGTGTATAAATTCTTAATGGGCCGGCAACGCGCATGTAACATCCCTGGAGTTTGTAACTCGTGGCTTCGTGAAAGGGGCCACTCATGGTAAGTGATGACGAGGTCGAGGGTGTTGCATGCATACCTAGATAGTGCCCATTCACTCTCGTCTTGCAAAGTGTATAAAAATAACTGGGAAAAGGTTCGCAAACATTCTACAGAAATTTTGATGTTACATTCCATTTTCATTCCCGTTGGTTTACCACTGTGAATGCGGGACACGGGTTCGAGTTGGTGACGCGTTGGATGCGGGCGGCGCATTACCGGCATATGCTCTCTTTGAAGGTCTTTTGGCTGATATGATGATGACCACAGTGAAATTACCCCTAACACATACTCTGTCAGGAATCGCTACGAGCTCGTAGCCGATCCCGGTGGTTTTCCCGTGGTTTGGCTACGGCGTAGGCGGGTTCCTGGCAATGAGAGTGTCAACACGATTGTACGGTACCTGAGCGGCGTCGTTCATCATGTACTCGCAGAGCAGCGTGCGCCACCGCGAGTCGAAGTGCGCCGGCTCGCAATGCTTGTGTATCTGGCAGGGCAGCCGCAGCGCCATCTCCATCAGCAGCTGCGGGTAGTTGTCGAACACGTCCAGCGCGTGGCCTGCAAAGGAACAGAATATGCTTAATCTTTTAAAACTTTGGACTCTTGTACATTTGTGATTATTTAATTGCTTGCTTTTTTCTCCATTTGACAATATTTTCATCCTTTTTCGGGATTCAACGCAATTGGTTATTTTACTCGATGTCTACACGCCTATTTTGCTGTTGTCCACTATAATCCCCTAGCCTGATCCCCCAGGGGAAAAAACGGTTAGTTTGTTAGGTGAACTGCGACCCTACAGCGCGCGAGCCGAACGAGCGAAGCCAGCGTGACGCGGTAGCGTCCGGCGAAGCGCCATAACCGAACATTATCATTTTTTCCTAGTTGAATATAAAATAATTGCCGCTAATTCCCGTGGGTGATTGGGGTCAGGGGATTGATTGCACAGAATGAATCACGGCCTAGATAACAACACATAGGTATTGAAAATGTAACATTACACTCACCCTTGACGTACTCCTTCACGAAGAACGGCTGCATATCGGGCAGCGGGTGCGGCGCCTGCGGCTTTAACAACTGCACCGTGGGCGTGGTCGCGCCGTTATCTACGAAGCAAACGGGGGGATGTAACGGAAGCAAGAGGTAGCGTAGCCAGGCTTTCATTTAGGCGGGGTCGACAAAATAAAACAACAAAAATACACACAAGTGGGCGGTGGATCTACAGTTTGAGATATTGGAGTATCAAGCATAATGAAATTACGTTGAAATTAAACCTATACAATCAATAAATCGTGCACAATTTACGATGGGTTCGGAACACTTTCGGAGATTTAACAGTGGAATAACCTTGTCATAACTGTGAAGTTTTCCATACCCACGGCGCAAGGGTAAACGTCCCAGTACCGTCACCTAATTATATATCACATTCAATCTTAAATCAAAACAATAGGCGACAACTATTAGGCATTAAGGTGTCGAGCACTGGGACATTTACCTTACATACATTATAAATTATACATATACGTGAAAGAAAGTGAGATGCCCTCATTATCACGATATGAGGTAACACAACACTTGATTTGAAAGGTGCAAAACTTTAGATACACAGCGGCACAAAGCAATCCAACTCGATTCAAGTAAGCTCTATTTCAGTAATAAATAATGTAACGAAAATAAATTATGGAGACTAATATAAGGAGCCACTAAGTTAGAGCATTCAGAAAATAACACAGCGATGTTAGATGCGGTAATGAAAGAGGAGGCCTCGCGCCGAAGTTTGTACTGGTGTATAAAGCGCAATTTACGCATGCAACTTATTGCATGCAAGTTTCATTACATCGCGGGTTACCGAGGTATTTATACTGTATCCTTTAAAAATAATATTAAAATGAAGGTACATTTTAATATTATTTTTAATCAACCTACAAATAAGCAGACAATCCACATAGCACTTAATTTCAATACTTGTAAATGACGTCAAACCTACACCTGCATTTCATCATACTTACCATAAACCTGATTTGTACTTACTTAGCTTTGAATAAATTAATTGACCATTGACCTCTCCTTCACAATTATTAAGTTAAAAAGATCTGTATCTCTCTCTGGGTGCCTTGAAAACCAGCGCCTTTAGCATGTATTGCTGGTGGCATATGCTGAGTGGCATCCATTTTGGTGCATATCAATAGTAAAAACACATGTCTCGTTGTCACACCAAATAAATATATTTCTTTCTTTCTTTTTTCAATGTAGTTAAACTTGCATGCTATTTCTTGTATATTATGTAATTTGCGCTTAAGCGTGAATCCATTCGAAATCTGTGTTGCTGAAACCACAGCAGCGTAATTGTCGACACAAAACTGACACGGAGATCATTTTTATTTAACAATTCACGCTAATTGGTTACACAACTTTTTTTAAATGCCCACCAACGCTATAAATTCAGTACGTGCTAGATGAGAGAATGATACTACGCGTAGCTAGCTTGTCTACATATATATCTATAGCGAGTCCGTGAAAAAAAAAACATAGTATACAGGAGAGGACACTCCCTATGTGGGCTTCCATAAGCCCATCAGGGGCATGGTCCACACCGCCTTCTCTACCCCGTCAACATCTAACGGCCTGGCCACGGACACGCGCGGCGGCGGCAGCGGTAGCGGTTTTTCTAATCCATTGCGTGTGATCCCAACTAACCACAGTGCGTTGCACATCACGACCGCGCAATGAACAGATAAAACGCTTGCCGCGCCGCAATTCGCGCAATCGCGTGGCCGGGCCGTAAGGGTGAATATCTACCAGAGATGTGTTTTCGGATGGTTGACAGCTAGCTGTCAAATAACGTGCGTCTCTTTAAGAGTGCACTAAAATAACCCTCAGAGCGGGTTGCACCAACTTACGAATACAGACCGACCAACGTTAAATATGGCGCCTTTGTAATAAACTTTTTAACGAACACCGCGGTATGATTCAACCCAGCCTTGTATATAATAATATTAATAATAGTGCACTCTTATTAAGACACCTCACAATTTCGCACGTCCCTTGTGAACATTCACCCTCATAATGTCCGGCAGGACACTATTCTAAACAGCGAAGACTGCGAGGCAAAGTGCTTATCCCGTGATTCGCTTGGCCTAGAAGTCTTGTGCTAGAGATTCTTTGTTTCATTGGTGATATTAGCTACTAAAAAAACGTAAGTAGTAGTAATGTATTTAGTTCTGAACTGTTTTGATAGACATTACACAATTATATGTTGTAACAAAAACAAAAAAAATCCCCATTCGAACAGTGTACTACACAAACGAGAAACCTTACTTAAGTTTTTCACTTTTAGTCTCTGGTAGATGGAGTCACCATTAATATCTGCCATAAAAAAGCGGGAAAAATCTGACTCGCCTGGCTCTTGAAATAGGGTCGTGTCAGATATTAACGCGCGCTTCGTTGTGGCACTTATTAGAGCGCTCGCACACTGACCCACTAGTGGCGACCACTAGCTGCGTGCAACTTCTCTCATACATTTTGTATAGCACCGACGCACACCGAGCGTTCAGTAACCGGCTCCGACTCACAGGCAGTGAGAGTGGCTCGCGCTCGCTATTATAGGTCGACCGCTTCGACTCAGTCCTCGCCTGCGCGGCGCGCGGGTGCAGGGCTATGACGATAACGGGGCTGGGCCGACGTGCGCGAGGCAAAGCCCGGCGCCCGCACGCCGCGCGCGCCTGTCGACCTATAGTGGCGGCCACAAGTGGTTCAATGTGCGGAGAGTGGTCGCGTCTAGTGGCGGCCTCTAGTGACTGTAATGCGCGGGCTTTATGACACCTGTACTGTCCCTAACGATCTAACAACGTTACAACACAAACGGACAACGATAAAAGCACGTCTAATTTGGAATTCCAATGTGTATTAACAGATTATCACCCATAGCTGGCGTCAGGCCGGGGAAATGTAGCCGTTGCAAGTCCTCGGCTAAGTTCAGCGGGCCATCCACCGGTCATAAGCTCGCGTTAGACACATAGTTATAAGGACCCACGCTTGGCTTATTTTCATTGGTGATTGGCTTGTAGATAATGGCTAAGCATTAAGCCTCTCGTACGACAAGTTTTTAATTTATAAAATCATATTTCTTGCCATAAGTATAGGTAACAACGATAAAAGCACGTCTAATTTGGAATTCCTGTGTGTATTATCAGATTATCACCTATAGCTGGCGTCAGGCCAGGGAAATGAAGCTGCAAGTTGTCGGCTAAGTCCGGCGGACCATCTGCCAATCATAAGCTCGCGTTAGACACATAGTTATAAGGAAGCATGCTTGGCTCATTTTCATTGGCGATTGGCTTGTAGATAATGCTGGCCATAGGCATAAAGCCTCTTGTACGACGAGTTTTTAATTTTTATAATCAGATTTTTTGCCGAAAGTATTGGTAGACATCTGTAGTGATCTTCTATGTATAGACATTACATACAACATAACTAATGCCTATTCGAACACGTCTCCCCTACTGACAAGAGGGGCTTTACTTAAGTTTTTTACCTATAACCCCATTTCCATAGTATATCCACCTTAGTTAATACCATTTAATAATTTTGAAACTCATGATTGTTTCAGATATGACTAAAACATTCAAGTAAGGTGAGACCGCCATCGATTTTGAGTTAACTCTAACTCTCTAAGTCCCAGGTTCCAATAAAATGGACAAAAGCAAAATTAAAAACTATGAAAAACCCACGACGGATTTATTGTAAAATAATTAAATAAAATTTTGAAAATCCCCCGACCATAAAATAAATAAGTACAATAAGGTAAATATAAACAAAGGTTTTAATAAAAAACGGTTTATTGGTTTCCAGGTGTCATTACAAAACCACTAAAATCCGTCGGGGGGCTGCCGTTCCTATGTATGTTCCCGATTAGAAAGAGTTAGGCCTGAATTACACTGGCGCGGTCTGCGGTGGCGGTCAATAGTAAATTTGGCATTAGCTGTGAAAATTTACCATTGAC
The DNA here is from genome assembly GCA_947578815.1 of Epinotia ramella. Classification (NCBI taxonomy): domain Eukaryota; kingdom Metazoa; phylum Arthropoda; class Insecta; order Lepidoptera; family Tortricidae; genus Epinotia; species Epinotia ramella. The sequence continues at coordinate 606,821 of CANPUT010000122.1, forward strand.
CGCCACCGCAGGCCGCGCCAGTAAAATAAAAACCATGTGTCTTTTCCAAGTTTCCTACAATGTTGTTCTTCTCCACCATCAGACCCTCAACAGTTTATGTACCGAAGCTACTTGGCAAGCACTATCTATAGAATCCAAACACAGTAATATAAATATACCTACGCCTTCTGAAAATTCACTACGATGCAGTTCGGCTTTTCAGACCCTCAGCAGTACAAACAGAAGCTACTTGGAAACCACTATCAGTAGAATCCAAACACAGTAGAATTGTTATGTTCCTTCTCAAAGTTCCCCACGATGTTGTCCTGCTCCATCATCAGCTCATGTTCAGAAGCTACTCGGCAAACACTATCAAAAGAACCCAAACATGGCATAAATCGTTAAAGCCGTTTTCGAGATAATTGGATCATCCGTGTAAAATATTCACTACAGCGCCCCCTGGTGAGCAAACATCATACTTTAAATGCAAGAACCAGCCCTGATAAACCACAAACTCATCTCCGAAAATTGCATAGAAATCGGTCAACCACAAACTTATCTCCGAAAATTGCATAGAAATCGGTCATGCTGTTTTTGAGATAATTGAGAAAATTCATTTAAAACACACAGCCTACAGCGCCCCCTGGTGACTAAACATCAAAACACCTATCTAAGAACCACCCCTGATGAACCACGCGTCTATTTCTGAAAACTGCATCTAAATCGGTCAAGCCGTTCTGGAAATAAATGGGAACATTGGTGTACACAAACAAACAAACAAACAGCCTCTCACCCTAAACGCATATACCTTCTCCGTTCCGTCGTGGGTAAATAAATGATACACGCCTGGCTCTTAAAATAGGGTTGTGTCAGATATTAATGCGTGCTTTGTTGTGGCACATATTAGAGCGCCACCACTAGCTGCGTACAACTTCTCTGATACATTTTGTAACTGCCTTGGTCATCAGACCGGGTATAGTGAGATGGGCCATAAAGTCCTGGAAGCCATACAAGAAGGCGGGACTGGACGGAATAAGCCCGGTGCTACTGCAACGTGGTGCTGACGTCCCGTCCCGTCCTTATCCCTCACCTGGTAAAAAAACTCACCTTGGAACAAGGTGAAAGTCTTATCCATTCCAAAGGCGGGTAAGAAGGACTACGCCCAGGCCAAGTCCTTCAGACCAATCAGCCTTTCATCGTTCTTGTTGAAGACCACGGAAAAGGTTCTGACAAGTACATCAGGGAGAGCTGCCTCGAAAACAAGCCTATCCAATCTATCCATGACAGTCAGCACTCCTATCGGAGCGGCAAATCTACAGAGACCGCTCTACTTGAGCTTGTTTACAGGGTGGAAAAGGCGCTGGAGGACAAGGAAATAGCCCTAGCAGCCTTCCTGGACATTGAGCCCAAACCCATCAAACCACTGGTGGGGGGGACTCCGGTCAAAGGGAGTGGACCCAACAACTGTGCGCTGGGTGCAAAGCATGCTCTCAAACGGAGTGGCTAAGCTAGAATTTCTCAAAACCACTCGTCACGTAACCACTGCTGCCAGAGGCTACCCACAGGGCGGGTACTCTCCCCTGTGCTATGGACTCTTGCAGTGGACGAATTACTACATAAGATGGCGGAACTACGCATCGACACCCAGGGGTACGCAGACGACCTTGTGGTGACGGTGCGGGGAAATTGCCAAAGTACACTATCGTACCAAATGCAGAGAGCCGTAAACACAACAAAAAAAGCGGACAAGACGGTTGTTGTGCCGTTCATACCAAGAGGAAACTCGACAGTCTGAGCCCTCTGTCTATGAACGGCAAAACAATTCCGCTCTCTTCCGAGGAAAAGTATCAAGGCGTTATACTCGACCAGAAATTGACCTGGAATCCACACGTTAACGGTATTTTGTAGAAGGCTAAAGTAGCCCTCATAATCTGCTGTCGTTTAGCGCAATGCCCCCAAAACACTGTACACAGACAAACTAATCAGTGGAACTCCTTAGGAGAGAGGACTGGTTAAACGGCCTTATAGATTGGAAACCAGGCAGCCTAAAGTGGTACACTGATGGCTCCAAATCCGGATCGGAGGTAGGCTGCGGAATATATGGAGAAGCAGCGTGAACCTCGGTAAGCACGCTTCTATATTCCAGGCAGAGGTATACGCCATTCTAGAATGTGCGACAGCGAATCTGCAAAGCACCTACCTCAATCGTACTATTTATATCCACTCGGATAGCCAGGCGGCTCTCTTGGCCCTAACCTCTAACGTCACAACGTCGAGGCTGGTCGAGCACTGCCGGGAACTACTGAATGACCTGGGCGAAAAAAACAAGGTAATATTACGTTGGGTCCCAGAAACGAGAAGGCCGACGAGCTTGCACGAGCGGGGGCGAAGGGGACGCACTGCGGACCAGAACCGTTCTGTGGCATCACCAAAAGTCTGACCAAGCTCACTCTAAAGACCTATTGTTTCTACAAGAGCATTCAAGCGTGGAGAGCTATACCAGGACTAAAACATTCCAAGGCGCTTATTAGAGCCTTTATCAAAAAGGCGTCTTCTTGATGCCTTTGCGCTAAGCAGGAACCGTCTACGCATGTTGGTAAGGGTGCTTACATGGCATTGTCGCCTAAACAAGCACATACAAAGGTTAGGACTATGTGACACAAGGCAGTGCAGACACAGCCTTGAAGCGGAGAAGACGCCTACACACATCCTAACCGATTGCCCTCGCCTTATGCGCAGCCGTAACTCCTTTCTGGGCAAACACGTTATGTGCCCGGAGGAGATTAAATTTCTTGAGGTCAACAGTATCCCGCAATTCTTCGAGTTTGCAGGACTTGACCAAGAATTGTAGTAAAGTGGCGATCACAATAGATCAGCGATGGTCGCAGTGATATAAGGGCTCCCACAGTCCGGAAGCCACTAGTAGCTGTACAGCTGTCCCTAACGATCTAACAACGTTACAACACAAATGAACAACAATAAAAGCACGTCTAATTTTAAAATCCAATGTATATTATCAGATCATCACTTATAGCTTGCGTCAGGCCGGGGAAATGTAGCTGTTGCAAGTTGTCGGCTAAGTCCGGCGGGCCATCTACCGGTCATAAGCTCACGTTAGACACGTAGTTATAAGGACGCATGCTTGGCTCATTTTCAGTGGCGATTGGCTTGTAGATAATACTAGGCATTAGTATTCGTACGAGTTATTAATTTTTATTTTTTTGCCAAAAGCATAGGTAAAAACTGTAGTAAAGTTCTTCTATGTATGATGGTTTCAGATATGACTAAATAATATAAGTAAGATGAGACCTCCATCGATTTTAAATGAACTCTAACTCTGTAAGTCCCAGGTTCCTATAAAATAAACAAAATGTCAAATATTAATGCGTGCTTCCTTGTGGCACATATTAGAGCGCCCGCACACTGACCCACTAGTGGCGACCACTAGCTGCGTACAAGTTCTCTTATGCATTTTGTATAGCACCGACGCACACCGAGCGATTAGTAGCCGGCTCCGACTCACAGGCAGCGAGTGGCTCGCGCTCGCTATTAGCGGCCACCTATAGTGGCGGCCACTAGTGGCTGTAATGCGCGGGCTTTATGACACCTGTACTGTCCCTAACGATCTAACAACGTTACAACACAAACGGACAACGATAAAGTGTATTAGCAGATTATCACCTATAGGTTGCGTCATGCCGGGGAAATGTAGTCGTAGCAAATCCTCGTCTACGTTCGGCGGGCCATCTGTCGGTCATAAGCTCGCGTTAGGCACATAGTTATAAAGACGCATGCTTGGCTCATTTTCATTGGAGATTGGCTTGTAGATAATGGCTAGGCATTAAGCCTCTCATACGACAAGTTTTTATTTTTTATCATCATGTTTTTTGTGTTTTATCATTCATTCTTGTCAAAATACCAAATACAAAAAATAAAATTCCCAGGTCCTTCACTATTGACGGCCCATTTGCAGAAATAGTCAAGAAATATCAGAGTCTGCGGTTTTCTAAGTGCAAAAGTGACCGTTTCTTTCAGAATTTTCAAAGAGGAAGGTGCACTGCCCAGGTAATAGGCTTAAACAAGTTTGGGAATATGCCGAGAGATATCGCTCAGTACTTAAATTTGCCTGATGCAAATCTTTACACCGGACATGCATTTAGGAGAACCTCTGCTACATTACTTGCCGACTACTCAGGAGCAGACATAACAACTTTGAAGAGGCATGGAGGTTGGCGGTCAAGTAATGTAGCAGAAGGATACATAGAAAACTCCATTGATAACAAATTAAAAATTGGAAAACAAATTGCAAAATCAATTAATGTAAAGTCGCAAGAGTCCACAGAATTTTCGTCATCCACATTCCAATCTGGTCTTAATGTACCTGTTAATACTGAACCTCAACCAGGACCGTCACATGCTAACAACACTTTGGTTACACCCAGCCCTGTTAACCAACCAGGACCGTCATGTGCCAACAACACTTGGATTACACATAGCCCCTCTAACTTTGACCCACAGGAATTATCACAACAGCAGGAACCTGAAAATACACCATGCCTGACTAGTCAGACACTTAATTTACATGGAAGAACTCACAACATAACTATGAACTGCACTAATTGTACCATTCAACAACTATAATTATTACTGAAAATAAAATATTTCTGATATCAACCTTGTTTTAATACAAATATATATTTTTTTAATTCTCATTTAATCACAAAAGCAAGTAATTCTTCTTAGACCTCATTTGATATAGTTCTCTTTTCGTAATGTTAAACATAATCATCATTTCTTCTAAACATGGTCATCAACGTGGCACTTGAGCAGCAGTTGTAAGTACATAGTAATTGACTGGTTGACTTCCTAGGAGCCGCTTTGAGTGAATATTATCCTTCCGCCAATTTGTTAGGGACCTGCAAAATGTTAATAATTTAGTAACATTTATAGATTTCACCAGCTTCTTGTTCAAAAAATTACCTTAAACATAACTAATAATGTGATTTAATATTTCTTTTACCTCTAATTATCCTTGATAGTCTTCAAATATTCAAACAATTCATGATATTTTAGTTGTAAACGTGTCCTTGGTCACATGTCGCAGATCACAAATTTGGCACTAAAACTCTTGTTGCATGATCTGTTTCTGTTTGTTGATACTGTATTGTCTTGTACTTCTGTTTTGATAATGTTAAAGGTTCTAATTAATGTCGTTTCAGTATTATAATTATCTGCATTGGGCTGTGGCAAGCTAAATATTATCCTTATGAATACTGTCAGTGTCAACTGCCAAGTGTCAATTTAGTTTCTCAACTCGAGGCCGATGGCGCTGATTCCAATAGTATGTTGTCACTGTCAGTGTCATTTGTAAAGTATGGGTTCGTTCAAAAATTTATTATTTTTTCGCAATTGTATTAAAAAACGTCGTTTACAACACGTGTGAAGTGTACAGTCAAGGAAATTGATTCGTGTACCGTGTTGTGTCTAAATTGCCGATGACAATCGAGAATACTAAGGGTTATCTTTCTTCGCAACTCTAAGATGACGTTAGTGCCGCGATATGATTTTCGACGTTTGACGTTTTTCGAGAATGGCATAAATGAATAAGACAGTGATAGCATTTTTTATTTCTTACTGCTCTCGAATATAACCGACTTTGTCCGATTTGATGTTACTATCGGCAATAGATGAATAGGTTCGCTGAGACGAATATTATTGGATGTTGAAATATTAGCCGTTACCCTAAGTGACGCTTGATTACCTACAACATCATTTTGATATCGTAATCGGTGTGGATTCACTCCGAATTTTCCCGCCCTTATTTTTTTTTACATTTTGGGAAATATACCGGGTGTCCCTAAAACCAACGCCAAGCCGCAATTGTGTGATATGCCAAAGTCATAACAGTTATAAAAAATAGAAAAAAAAAATCCAAGTCACGTATAAAAAAAAGCCATAGGAAATTCAAAGCCGTTGGGCATCCATAAAGTAACAAAAAAAAAAATTTTTTTAAACATGACTTGGTTTTTTTAAATAATAGTTATGACTTGGGCTACCACCCGTTTGCGGCTTGGCGTTGGTTTTAAGGACACGCTGTATAAAGAATAATTGCTATTTTATAATATAAACATCAGAAATTTTATTCTTAATACTTTTAATATCTAGTATAAGCACCCATACTATCAGACACAGCTCGAAGTCGGTCCGGCATTGAGTCTACTATATGACTACAAACGTCTGAACCTCGCAACGATTCCCATACTTCGTGACAATGTTCCTCCAAAGCTTGTTTCGTTCTTTCTTGCCCATTTACCCACATTTGCACCATAATACCCCAGATATTTTCGATGGCGTTTAAATCGGGTGATTTGCTGGGCCAAGGAATTTCTGTCACATCGGGATGTTGGCGAAACCAATTTTTGGCGACTCTTGCCTTATGAGTTGGGCAATTATCATGAACGAAGTGTATATTGGGAACTTCTTCCTGTGGGTAAACATTTCGCACAGTAGGTAGCATGATGGTGGTATCCATTGTCTCCACATAGTCTACGGCATTGGCTCGCGAAGGCAACTGAGCGAGCTCGCCGACCCCCGCTGACGACATCCACCCCCACATGTTGACAGTTATACGGCCGGACGCTCGGTTCGGGACAACATGTTCTTCTGCATACCGCGTCCTGTCATGTCTCCATAAACTCATACGCCCGTCTTGTGAAGAACAAAAGGTTTTTTCATCTGTAAATATCACAGTGCTCCAATCAAAATGTTGATATCTGTGTGCAAATTCAAGTCTTGCAATTTTATTTGCTTCAGTCAATGCTACTTTTCTCGCTGGTTGCCTATGGTGTATTCCGATACCGTGAAGATGATTTCGCACTGTGCGTAAGCAAACGTCAAACCGATCAGCAAAATATCTTGTTGGCGTGAAAGGATGTTCTTCATAACGTTGCTGCATCTCAAGAATCTGTTCAGCCGTCATTCGCTGTGATCCGTGGTTGAAACGGCGGCGATCTTCTGTATGTCCTTCGTCTTCGAATCGAGTGATCCATAGCCTAACTGTTGTTCTTGATATATTTAATAACCGAGCTATATCGCGAATGCCGCGGCCCTGCTCATGCAATGTAATTATTTGACTTCTTCGTTCAGCATTGTTTACTCGATGCATTTTCAATATTTTACAATTAGTTTTAGTTTGACATTTGACTTTGTCAGCCGTTTGACATCGCCGAAGAATTCTTTTTGCTATTTAAAATACAAAACTACAAATAGGTTGGTATTCTGAGAAGACAGTTTGACAAAGTGTAATAAATTGAATGGATGCATTATCTAAGGTTGAAGATTGCAGACCTTTCACCCGAACATGCGTCATTTAAATTATGCAAGCAATTTTCGCTTACTTTACGATTATAAACCTTAAGGTATGTTCATATTTCAAGCATTAAATCATCGAAACGGTACGCGAATCAAATTCCTTGACTGTACCTCGGTACTAGTGGTAAAAAGACATTCTTTTCACACTAGTTGTAAAATGTACTATAACGTGTCTGTGGTATCGTAGCTCCCTAACGGGTTTGCAAAATTAAAATTATTCAAGTTTTTACTTCTACCGGCACTCTCGGAGTGCAACCCGGTCTTTTTTTAAGCCCGGAAATAAACGAGTTTCGGACACAGTCGCGGGCAGAAGCTAGTATTTTAAAAATGACAATTTTCTCGTCAAGCACGGAAAAAAGAAAATAGTATAAAAAAGGTTACGCTTACACATCATATATAATGTGCTAAATGGGAGCCTCACTCAGCATGTTGTCACGGGGGCCGTGCCGCTGGTTTTCAGTGAGAGCCCCAAAAATGTATAAAAAGTAAAACTAAACTAGACAATCAATTTTATAATTTTTGGGCACTGTACATCCTAAAGTGTCATTAGTGATATACTGATGACTGCTCGGCATTGATTTCTCACCAACAATAATGAACGATAGTCTCCGCCGTGGAGATGTCGCACGCCGACGAGCAGATCCAGTACGTGGATATGGACGACGCGCTCGAGCCGATGGTGTTGCTCGGGGCCGACGGAGGTGAGAGGGAACCCTAAATATGATTCATTTTGACGACCTCTGTAGCCTAGTTGGTAGCGACCTTGCCTACGAAGCTAGAGGTCCCGGGTTCGAATCCCGGTAAGGGCATTTATTTGTGTGATGAGCACGAATGTTTGTTCCGGAGTCATGGATGTTTTCTATGTATCTATATAAGTATATATATATCGTCATCTTCGTCAGAGTACAAGCTTTGTTTAGTTGATTTGTGTAAGATCGAAAAAAATAATTAAGGAAAAATTTAAAAATGTAATACTCCGAGCCGGATTCGAACCGGCGACCACAGGCAGTCATGGCCGGTCGCTATTAACCAACTGTACTGTCGGAACTATCTGTCTCGGCCTATAAATCTTTCAATCTGTTGCTTCTTACAACGCAACATTTACCAGAAGACTTAGGCTTCTTAACGGCACTAATGTCTCAAATTATATTGAGAAATCGTCAGTAACGATGCGCCACCCCATATTAAATAAATTTTGTATTGTATTGAGCAGTAACGCTGTTAACCGGGACATAGGCCTCCGCATAGTGCCACAATGACCGGTCCCGCACCCGCATCCAGCGGACTCCCGCGATCTTTACCAGGTCATCGGTCCTTGCGTGGACTAAACTGACTGTTATTATTTCTGTCCCAGGTCTGGACGCCTTGCTGGACATCCCGCCCGACGCGGACGACGAGACGATGGTGGAGCTGGCCATAGCGTTGTCCCTGCAGGAGCAGCCGCGCCGCGCGCCGCCTGCGCCGTCCGCGCCGCCACCGCCGGCGCCCGGCTTCAGCGACGCCACCGCCTCGCCACCAGGGTACGGTGGTCTCTTCATCATCATCCTCCTAGCGTTATTGCTCGAGCCCGGGGTTCGCTTTGACACTTAATCCCAACATTTGACATAGGCACTAGTTTTCGACTGCGATCTGACCTTCCAACCCAGAGGGAAAACTAGACCTCATTGGGATTAGACCGGTTCCCTAACGATGTTTTGCTTCACCGAAAAGCTAACGGTAAATATTCCGTACATAAGTTCCTAAAAACTCATTGGTACGAACCGGGATTCGAACCCACGACCGCCGCTTGACAGCCGCATGCCTGAACCGCTAAGCTACCGTAGCGCGTAGCGTAGGTACGGTGACCTCTTATCTTATCTTATCTAGATGAGGTCCGTTTCAGATACACTTCGACTCAGTGCGATCTTTTGACAAACGGTCATATCCAGAAATATCTTGTAATATACATGAACAAACCTACATCACTACATAGTATAAAACAAAGTCGCTTCCCGCTATGTATACTTAGATCTTTAAAACTACGCAATGTTTTTCATAGATAGTAATGCAAGAGGAAGGTTTATATGTATAATATAGTAACCGTGCGAAGCCGAAGCGGGTCGCTAGTTAATTATAAAATAAAAAAACTTTAGTAATAAGTCGATACAGGGTGGGTAAGCATCAGCATGCTTACCACGCACGCGCCCATAAGGACATTTATGTTAAAATACAACATAGTAAGGAGAATAACAAGAATACTATAAATTATACAAAATTCAGTTACTTTATGCAAAATCATAATGAGAGTTTAGAATAAAACATGTGGTTCTTGTGCATTGGCCCTCTCCGTTATTCGTACTGGCAAGCTTCTCCATCATTTCCACAAAAGCCGTTACCAAAGTAATTCATTCTTTGTGTAGCAAGGGCACGCCATAGTCTCATCCTCCTCGCCACACATTCCTCAGTCTAAACTATCCGTAGTCCCATCTTGGCCAAGAGCTTGACCAATGGCTTGAACGAGGGTACGGTGATACTTGGCAACTTATCCCACTAGCCCTTGGTACGTCTAAGCACTGATGGCTCTGTGACACGTAAAATGTATAATCCTTCAGCACTGTCGGTGTCGAAGCATCCAAAAGGCCAGTGGCCGCCATTAAAACGTTCACATTTGGGCTCGTTGGAATCGTGTCAATGAGTAGTTGAGGACGGTATACAGAAAAGTACAATCGGCAATAAAAGCTTGTATCTAAAATGAAATATCTGACAGCAACATAATTTATACTTTAGATCCGACGACGAGGGCAGCACGGCGGCCACCGACGGCAGCACGCTGCGCACGTCCCCCGCCGAGCCGCCCGGCTCCGCGGGCTCGGAGAGCGGCGGCTCGGGCGCCGACAGCATCGGTGGCGTGTCCGGCCGGAGCAGCGCTTATGGTGAGACTTTACCATACTAATTACATATGAAACCGGCCAAGTGCGAGTCAAAGGCTTCCCCGTACCATTATCTACAAAAAAACCATGTTTGTTGTATGGGAGCCCCCTTATTTTTTTTTATTTTTTTTTTATTTGTTGTTATAGCGGCAACGTACATCAGTGAAAATTGACCAAGTATCACGGTTCATGAGATACAGCCTGGTGACAGACGGACAGACAGACAGACGGAGGGACAGCGGAGTCTTAGTATTCATTGCTTTCATTGCTTTGCGGGCAAATCGGGGACGGGGGGGATCGGGACGAATCGCGAACGGGACCAGTCGCGAACGGGACGAGGTGCGTGTGCGGGACGATCTGCTAACGGGACGAATTGCGAACTGGACGAATTGCCGAACGGGACGATTTGCGAACGGGACTACATGCGACAAAAGGATTTTTCAATAGTGATCAGTGCTAAGACATACGAAGGGTTAACTAATACTGAGTGACATTGCTAATGGGCTGACGTTTGACAGTAAGCCCCCCCCTTTGTATGAGAACGTTCACAAGACGCCGGTAGTGTGCGGGGGCCCTAGTAATAATACTTTAGCAATGTCAGCGTCAAAGCATCCGAAAAGCAATGACGCGTAGTTTCAGTGTCCGAGAGGCGACCGGAGACTCTAGTATAAGTTTTACCGAAACAAAACGTTACGACCGCGTTTGCGTTTAGCTGTCAAATCCCATACAAATTGAGGTTAAAACGCAAACGCGATCGTCAAGTATTGTTTCGGTAAAACTTATACTCAGGGAGCGTACATTTCATGCCGATGACAGGCGTATGACGTCAAGCTACATACAGGATGGAAAAAGAGCTACATACAGGATGGAAAAAGAGCTACATACAGGATGGAAAAAGAGCTACATACAGGATGGAAAAAGAGCTACATACAGGATGGAAAAAGTTTGAAAAGAGCAACGGCACTACGAACGTTTATTTATCCGTACCCAATAATGGCAAATGTGATTAATCAATGATTAATCACTGTTATCTAATCAACCTCTTCCGTTTAAGTAGATCTAATATATTGACACTTGAGACGGACATTGAAAGAACTTTATCTGACATTGTCACATCAAAGTTTACTCTTTCTCACAGATAGGAGACATGCGGAAACAACATTTCAGTTAAATTTAATAAAATCACGAAACTTAATGCTTTGCTATTGGCCTAGGTCGCCATGGAGGCTATAAAATTATTGTGCCAAATAAATCCATGTTTAGTTATAGATAATAATCAAATTGATTGTTCCTGCTGTCAGCAAAGTTTGCTACCAAAAGCAAGCAACATCAAATTACATTTGCAAACAATAAATCACAAAGAACAAGACATCGATAGACACGTTGTTGTGGCCTATAAGCAGGGAGCGTACATTTCATGCCGGTTTCGTCATAATGACGTATTCATATAAACACACAGGTGATTCAAAAAACGAAGTGACACGACTTAGTAACCGTAAACGTATTTAGTAACTAATATTTTATTTTATTTTTAATTACTTATAGGCCACAACAACGTATCTATCGATGCTATCATGAAATTGGTCAAGTCCATGTTAAAATCAAACTGTGTTTCTTTATGTTCCTCATGTTCTTTGTGTTTTATTGTTTGCAAATGTAATTTGATGTTGCTTGCTTTTGGTGGCAAACTTTGCTGACAGCAGGAACAATAAATTTGTTTATTATCTATAACTAAACATGGATTCATTTGGCACAATAATTTTATAGCCTCCATGGCGACCTAGGCCACTAGCAAAGCATTAAGTTTCCTGATCTTATTAAATTTAACTGAAATGTTGTTTCCGCATGTCACCTATTTGTGACAAAGAGTAAACTTTGATGTGACAATGTCAGATAAAGTTCTTTCAATGTCCGTCTCAAGTGTCAATATATTAGATCTACTTAAACGGAAGAGGTTGATTAGATAACAGTGATTAATCATTGAATAATCACATTTTCCATTATTGGGTACGGATAAATAAACGTTCGTTATGCCGTTGCCCTTTTCAAACTTTTTCCATCCTGTATGTAGCTTGACGTCATACGCCTGTCATCGGCATGAAATGTACGCTCCCTGCCTATAAGTAATTAAAAATAAAATAAAATATAAGTTACTTAATACGTTTACGGTTACTAAGTCGTGTCACTTCGTTTTTTGAATCATCGTGTGCGTTTATATGAATTCTTCATTATGACGAAACCGGCATGAAATGTACGCTCCCTGCTTATACTAGAGCCTCGGATGGCTCGCGGTACTTGAGCTCCCAAAGCGTTGTGGAACCGCCCTGTGCAACCCGAACCGAGCCTACTAGGACTGGGGCGGGAATAGAAAAAAAATTTGAAAAAGATTTTTTTTTGGCGCGAGGCAGCCGTTGCCTGGAAAAGTGTACGCTGTTTATATAAAGAAATGCTGTTTCCATCAATTTCTTTTTCGGCTCGTTAAAATCGTCTCAACGAGTAGTTTGATGACGGTATACAAAAAAGTACAGTTGGCAATAAAAGCTTTACTAAAAAAATAATTTTGAAAGAAACTTATTATAGATGTTTGCGATTCTGTCACACGGTTGTTTATTACTAGCAAGTACCTGCAAAGTAACAAGTGAATTAAAAGAGTTGACGTCGGAAGTTTGAGCCAATGATACAACCTTTTGAAATAATTATCTTTTAAAAGGTATGTATCCTTACAAGCTGTCAAATTCTTATAGTCCTCGCGTTTCACTCAGTAGTCGCCTCCGCGCGGACGGTGTAACGGGCGAGTGGCCGTCGACTGGGAGGCGAAGCAAGCAGGCGAGGACTTCGTGAAGCGCGAGGACTTTAGTATTAAAGACTCGTTGCGAATATTACCTACTTCATCTTGTTTTGAAAGCACCATGTATATTTGTTGGTGTCCCCTTATTTCACCGACAAACGTTTCACAGAATGCATGGTTTCGCCGAAGTTTCTTTTCACCGAATTTCTGTTACTCATAAACCATTCACTTTTTAGGTCTGTAGAACCCATTAGGTTAGGTTAGGTTAGTTTTATAACATTCCTGAAAAGTTTACTGATTCTGAAAAAAATGGTTTTCCATGAAATGAAAATTCTGCGAAACATACATTCGATGGAACAATTGTCGGTAAAACAAGGTACAACCATATTTATTTTATTTATTTATATAGGAAGATAATCAGCTTAAATAGTATGTACACAGTAGCTTAAAACAGTAGTGACAGTGAGCTAATAAAAGATCCTCGCCGATAGCGTAATATTTACATAAAAAATAAGTGAGCAAAAGCCAAACAAAAACACAGCGCTTTTGCGTCTTGGTACTGCTACATAATGAAGTACTTATTTCTAAATAATCTATTTCCGTACTTCTGTTCTGCCGGAAATTGCCGGGACAAGAGTCGTCTCACTGAAGGAACACTTGCGCTGAATAGGTCCAGGTCGACTCACCTCTGCACGTCTAGCACAACTTGCTGACAAGCCGCTTCCCGCGCGACTGAGCTACTCCTGTTTCACTCGCACCGTGCAAATTCGAAAGAGGAGGGTAGATCTTTCTCGACTGGCGTCGCGGCGCGGCGTCAGTCGTGCTGAAATACATAATTTAAGCCGTTGCTCGCTCTGATCATGAAACTGTTTTGCCTATAGTTAGTAGATGATAGTGGCATGTATAAACCCTCATCTTTTCTCCAGCCGGCGCATCGGCCTGCCTCTCCCAGCCCGGAGCGTCCACGTCTCGCGTGGCGGAGCTCGAGAGCGAGACGCGCAAGCTGCACGCGCTCCGTCTCGCTCTGCTGTCCGCGTCGCTGGACGCGCTGCCGACGCTGCGCACGCTGCCCGGCGTGCGTGCCATTCCCTTCGTGCAGGTAACTAAACGCTCTTTTATTTTATATCTCAGAGGCCGGGAAGTAAGGGGTTGCCGCCTGAGTACAGTCAGCATCAAAAGTAACTGCGCAGACGAAGACGTGAATAAGAATAAGGGAAGGTAGGGAATAAGAGCTTTTGACGTCTTCGATTGCGCAGCTAATTTTGATGCGACTGTACATATAAAGCGTAGCGAGGCCGGATAGCTATGAGGCTGGCAACCCCTTTTTCACCTCACCGGCTCGAAAAGGCTTGCTTTATCGCTCAATATCTGCGCCCAAAAGTCCATTATATCCGCTAGCGTCATATATATATATATATAGCTACGTGGGTATATGCATCATGATGCGTAAGCTAGCGTGTGTCAATATAACATTAATTGCAGACGTTGAGGTGTTATCTGACTCGTTATAATCATACCTGGGATAACTCGGGTGTGGTGTATACTAGATATAGATATGTACGTAGCTTATAGGAGGCTTATATATAGAACTACTACACATGTGTAAGAGCAGTAATAAAGCATCATTTGTCTTGAACGCTTGTTTCACCTCATCTCCGAACTCCGCACCTTACATGGCGACCGTGCCTTATACGGTGCCGCGCGTGCCGTCGGTCAATGAGTGTAATTGAAGGACATGATAGATAATTAATTGAATAATAAACATGGTGCAAGTGAACAATGGTCGAGTAATACAGCAGTTAGAGCAATCTCTTTTTATGTTCGCGATAATTTTTATAACTGTATGTGCAATTTCGGTTATCGTCCTTGTCCTCGTCTGCAAATGTGTTTGCCGTGGCTGGTCCACATAAGTATCATGGGCGCTACAAATCAAAGGAGGAGGTCTTCATCGCGCAGACTGCGGCCGGAGGTGACAATAGGCTACTGCGGGCACCGACGAACTTAAATTCCATGCCAGTACCACCAACATCATTCTGGGGGTGATGCTCATCATACTTGTCCTTGGAGGCAGTTACGCGGTATACAGGAGGTGCAAGGAAACTCAGAAAAAGTGGATGCGTCAAGAGATCACTTTGCGTGACCTGCAGCGTGCGGCTCGAGAGGCTCCGATGAGTGTTTAAGTGTTAATAGAGTAAAAATCGCGTTTCGGTTTCGTGTGATAGTGTATTCACGCATTAGCAAAGGAACAGACTGATACAAATGGCAAAATTGGTACTATTGTGACGAAAAAGTGGAACAATAATGAGTAAGTGTGACATAAACACAAGGCAAATTAAGTAGACAAGTAGGTAATATAATTGTGTAATGGCAGTTGAGTTATTGCAATGTTACGAAGAGTTAGTTGACATAAAGAAGTACTTGATTAAAAAGGGAAAATCTAGATTTGAAGGTAACATTACTAAAAATCAGCTGTCAGAAGTTAGTGATATTATAAATAGATGTGATGAATTTATTGGGAAAATTACCATACTGAAGAATGTACAACCTCAACTCAAAGAAGAGGCTAATAGTTTGTATGACAAAATTACATGTTTGCATAACGGCATATTAGAGTTATGCACAAAGCCTGTAGTGGAAGAAAGTTTTAGTGGTGATACCAAATATTGTAAAATTGACAACATGGAGTTCGATTTAAAATCAGCCTGTAGCTTGATTCCTCTTATGGATGGTACCGAGAACACGACAAAACGATTAATCGATGCCATTGATATGTACTCGGGTATGTTAGATGAGCCAGGTAAAAAAAACATTAATTATTTTTGTATTAAAAGGAAGGTTGTCCGAAAGTGCGAAGTTGCGTATGTCAGCAACTTATTCGTCTGTAGAGCTACTTATAAGGGATTTGCGTAACACTCTGCTGTCTAAGAAATCCTTTACAGCTATCCATTCCCGACTTCAAAATATAAGTCAGGGTTGGCGTAGCATAGATCAGTATGGGTCCGAGATAGAGAAACTTTTCTCCGAATTAACAATAACGCAGGCGGATGGTAATTCGGCGAGTTATGACGTTTTAAAGCCGTTAAACGAAAAAATGTGCATTAAGAGGTTCACAGATGGTTTGAAGGATCCAAGGCTTAGCACCATCATTGCAGCTCGGAACTTCGGCAGCCTAAAGGATGCGATCCAGGCTGCGCAGGATGAAGACGTATCGAGGCCATCAACGTCCAGTCAAGCAGAGGTCATGGGTATGTACCGCTCACCAAACTCTTATAACAGGTACTACAGAGGCGCTAGCAACCGGTACAGAGGTAATCGTCAGCGTTTCCAGAGGGGACCGCGACAGTTTTCGCATAATCGCTACCCTCAGCATCATCAAGGGAACACGCGTAGAGGGGGCCGTGGTGACAGATCACGGGGCAGGCCATATAGGGGTAGTTGGCATGCCATGTCCCGTAGCCGTGGGGTCAGTGTCCGTGGCAATATGAATATGATATCCCCTGCAGAACATGACTCAGTCGGTCAATACACCGACGTGCCTAATACGGAATCGCTGAATCATTTTTTGCGTGTCTGACTTTATTTACGCGTGCAATGATTTAAATAGAGTAGCCATAAATATAGGCAAGAAAACATATAGCTGGCTACTAGACACCGGAGCTTCCATTTCGGCGATAAAGTATGAAGTTATTAGAAGTTGGAATATACCGATCCATAAAAAGAGGTTATGTGTTAGAGGTATAGGTGGTCAGGTAACATCAACTGGATATGTACTTTTAAAGTTAAATTATGATGACTATGAATTCGAGCATACGTTCTTTGTATTTGAAAACCTATCTTGCAGCGCAGATGGTATCCTAGGGCAAGATTTCCTCAAACGTCATGGAGCGATTATTAACTTTGAAACAAACACTTTACAATTAATGACTCAAAAGGGAGAATCATCAGAGATCAGCTTTAGCTGTTCATCAGGAACAAATAATAAATATTTAACAATTCCTGCTCGTAGCGAGTACATACACTATATGGATACTAGCATTGCGGAAGACTGCGTTGTGAGCAGTCAGCAATTATGCGAAGGGATATATGTTGCAAATGCAATAGTAAAACCGAGTCAAGGTAAAATACCCATTAGGATATTAAATACGAGGGACAGCGACGTTGTTTTAAGCCGTTTTACAGTAAATAAAAGTAAATTGAGTGATTTCTTCATTTGTGAGTTTAGCAAGCCAAATATGAACGCCGAAAGGGTGAAGTCGTTATTTTCTGCATTAGATTTTAGTAAATTAAATGAAGAGGAACAGAAATCTATTGAGAACATTTGCGCAAAATATCCGGACGTCTTTTTCCTACCGGGAGATAGACTAACCACTACTACGCTGTACGAGCAATCGATAGAATTAAAACCGGGTAGCTCTCCAGTTTACGTTAAACCGTACCGGTTACCATACTCTCAAAAGTCTGAAATTGATAGGCAGATTCAAGGAATGCTTGATGATGGGATAATTGAAGAGGCAAGAAGTGCGTGGTCAAGTCCATTATTATTAGTGCCAAAAAAGTTAGATTCCTCGAAACAAAAGAAATGGCGTGTCGTAATTGATTATAGAAAATTAAACAATCAAATAAAAGATGATAAATTTCCCCTTCCTAACATTACAGAAGTCCTAGACTCATTATCAGGTGCTATCTATTTTTCACATTTAGATTTATATCAGGGTTTCTATCAAATTAATTTAGACAAATCAAGCCGACCGCTTACCGCTTTCCAAACTAGTAAAAATCAGTTCCAAATGACAAGATTACCGATGGGGTGTAAGACATCCCCAAATGCTTTTTCAAGAATGATGACCGTAGCTATGTCTGGTTTAAATTATGAGCAATGTTTAGTATATCAAGACGATTTAGTCGTATTTGGAAGAAATTTAGCAATACATAATCAAAATCTATTAGACGTTTTCGCTAGGCTAAGGAAAGTCAACTTAAAGCTCAACCCTGCCAAATGTCAATTCCTACAGAAACAAATATTATATCTCGGTCATGTAGTGTCAGAAAATGGAATATTACCCGATCCCGAAAAGACTAGAGTGCTAGATAATTATCCGACACCGCAAAGCGCCGACGAAGTCAAACGATTCGTAGCGTTTGCTATAGCTACTATCGTAAATTTATTGTGAACTTTGCCGACAAAGCGTACCCACTAAATAGATTAGGCTGCAAAGATGTGCCATTTATATGGACACAAGAATGTGACCAAGCTTTTAAAGTGTTAAAATTAGCATTAGTTGAACCACCAGTTCTCCAGTATCCAAATTTTTCAGAGAAAAACCAGTTTCTATTACAATGTGATGCTTCCGGAAAAGCACTGGGGTCAGTGTTGTGTAACGACGATGGTCGACCTATCGCTTACGCCAGTCGAAGTCTAAATAAAGCTGAATTGAACTACCCAACTATTCAAAAAGAGCTTTTATCAATAGTGTGGAGTGTGAAGTATTTTAGACCTTATTTATATGGCAGACAGTTTAAGATACAGACTGACCACCGTCCACTAGTGTATTTGTTTGGTATGAAAGACCCAACCAGCAGATTACTTAAATTTCGCTTACAATTAGAAGAGTACAATTTTATAGTCGAGTATTTGAAAGGTTCCAAGAACTCAGCGGCAGACGCGCTGTCTCGCATTATCATTACGTCAGAGGATTTGAAACATATGAACGAACAAGTTATGAATGTGATGACGCGAGCGCAAAGACGAAAGCTAGAGAGTATGCAAGGTACAGACAGTACAAAATCTTCGGTTATTAATACGCCCACTAACTCGAGGCCTGATCACCCAAGAGTCGTGGAAATAATTAAAAAACCGGAAAATTTTACTGAATTATGTATTACCACATGTAGAGATTTTAAGAAGGTCATGAAAGATAATTTTGTAAAAAAGACGTCTAAGTATTTTAATTATGTGCCCAGCAAATCGTGTATTTATCTCAATCCGACTTCTCAATCGCTATTATCGCGAGCCGAACTAGCGAGAGATTTGGATTCAATGTGCAAGAAGATAAATGTTAGAGAATTATGCATAATCAGAAGTGAATTCAATAAAGAATTTATTGCGGGCTTGATACAAGAAATAAATAGTAAAGGCAGTTGGGCCGGACCACGGATATGTGTGTTAAGTGATGTACAAAGAATAAACAACTTGCATGATAGACGCGTTATAGTTAATGACTTTCACCTACTCCCCCACAAGTGGCCACGCGGGGATTAGGCGAATGACCAACAATATAAAGAAATACTACTTTTGGCCTAGTATGGAAGAGGACATAAGAGATTTTGTGTCTAAATGTGCTCAATGCCAAAAACAAAAATATAGTGTTGCTACTAAACAACCTATGGAGATAACAACCACAGCCAATTCTGCTTTCGAAAAAGTGTATTTGGACACTGTGGGACCTCTCCCAAAAGATGAACACGGTTATTGTTACGTGCTGACCCTACAGTGCGAACTAACGAAATTTGTAGAAGCGTATCCCCTGCGCTCTAAAGATACGGCAACTATAGCTCGATCCTTTGTAGATAACTTTGTATTGCGTTATGGCATCCCACTCGAGATAGCTACTGATCGAGGTACCGAGTTCATCAGCAGCACAATGAAAGAGGTATGTAATTTACTAAAAATAACTCATTTGCCATCCACAGCATATCACCATGAGTCCATCGGTGCTCTAGAGAATTCGCATAAAACTATGGGAGCTTATTTGAGAATACAGTGCGAAAATAAAACGGATTCTTGGAGCACATGGTTGCCTTACTGGTGCTTTACGTACAACAACACAGTGCACACGGAGACGAAGTACACGCCTCACGAGTCAGTTTTTGGTAAGTTATGCACGCTCCCTAGTAACCTACAGAGTGGTAACGTTAGTCCCTTATATAATTATAATAGTTATCCATTAGAGTTAAAATATAGATTAGAGCTAGCACAGGCAGACGCCCGTAACAACTTAATAAACAGTAAGTTGAAACGCAAAGAGAAATATGATTCTCATATGCGGCCTGTCTGCTATAGTAACAATAGTTATTTGTGGTTAAGAAATACAGCTGACAATAAGATGCAGAGCATTTATTTAGGACCGTATTTAGTATTAGAAGATTTAGGATGTAATGTTAGAATACTTAAAAATGGAAAGGAAGATGTCGTCCACAAAAATCGCACCAAACCTTGTATCTTATAAATATAACTTCTTTAACTGTACTTAGATTTTTTCTTCTTAAGATATTGTTACTTTAAGTTTAGTATACTGTACTGCGCTGAATAGGTACCTACCTATGTAAGCAAAAAATAAAATAATCCTTATGTTTATTTTTTTTAAATCACGATAGGTGGTGTGGTGTATACTAGATATAGATATGTACGTAGCTTATAGGAGGCTTATATATAGAACTACTACACATGTGTAAGAGCAGTAATAAAGCATCATTTGTCTTGAACGCTTGTTTCACCTCATCTCCGAACTCCGCACCTTACACGGGGCACTTATACTAAATTGACGTAGACAAATATTTTATCGACAATTAAATATATCGATGTTACTGTCAACATCTAAATGTTCTTAAAAATAAATATATTTATACAAAATCACTTTGTAGACTGCTTATTAAATTCTAAAAAGGTGTTTTCGAAGAATTTATTTATTTATTTTTAAACCAGGTCAGTATTTCCACATTGGCGCTAAATGTTTTATTCGAATCATTTTATATCGTTATTTATTATTTTTTAAACATAACTCTATCTTCATTTATTGCTAAAAGTACATAGTACATAGTACACATCCATGAGTTTTAATAGAATATTCACTTGGGCGTGACTTTTTCTTGGCCTGCATGATTATTTTGGACTTCGTAACAATCGCAGCGGAATATTACCTCATATATTATTCTTACTCTAGCACATTAATGGCATTGACAGTAAATTGTAATTTTGTTTGAAATGACATCCGCATACATTTATTATCTTAAGAGGCTTGATATCAGGTGTGATATTGAACCTTTTTATAGTAACAGAGAATTTTCAATGAGCACATATATTATCGCACATATATTACATATCGACATCTTTTTTATCGATATCAAATCCCTAGAATCCCAGCCCCGAGTTATCCCAGGTATGGTTATAATCGAATACCACGACGGCACACGCTATGATTCAAGCAATTTTCGTAGAAGCGAGTTAAAACCTTTCAGTAATCCTATAAAATATGTGCAAAAGGAAACATACAAGTTATATATCTTGCAGGTCGTTCTAATGCTCGCCGGCGACCTCGACTCGACGGTCGAAGCGGACCGCCTCGTGCTGGAGCGTCTGCTCGACCTGCTGGTCACCGAGCTGGACATGACGACGGACGAGGACGCGCCGGGGGCGGCCGTGCACGAGCGGACCAACCGCCGCGACCTCCAGCTGGTGGTGATGCGGCTGCTCAGTAAGTTTATTACTCTTTTTATTTAATCGAAAATCATTATATTTTTATGGTAATGCCCCTAAAGGAGCCCGGGGTCCGCTTTGACACCTAATTCCAAGATTTGGCATAGGCACTAGTTTTACGAAAGTGACTGCCATCTGACCTTCCAACCCAGAGGGAAAACTAGACCTTATTGGGATTAGACCGGTTTCCTCACGATGTTTTCCTTCACCGAAAAGCTAACGGTAAATATTCTCGAAAAACTCATTGGTACGAGTCGCGATTTGAACCCTGAACGACTAGGCTACCGTAGCTCATAGTTTTTTATTTAATTAATATAATTAAATCAAAAAAGGTCCCCAAGGCCGGTAAACAAGTGTCATGATCTTACAGGTGTCCTGATGGCCCGCTGGAAGTCGACCTCCACTAGCGCCGCAGCCCGCGAGGGCTCCGGCGTGGTCTCCGCGGCGCACGTGTCCCGGCTGGCCGCCACCGCGCTCATCCGCGCCGGCGCGCCGCTGCGCTGCTACCGCGTGCTGGCCGCGCTGCTGCCGTACTGGCGGGAGAAGACTGCCAGTGAGTGCTGTTCTTTAGTAGATTAGACCGTGCGCATTCACGCCTCATAGCTCGATAAACGAGGAGATAGAGCCCGCACATTACAGTCTCCTAAAGCGACCACTCTGCCGCACATTAGGGCATCTAATCGCAGCCACTGTTAGCGACACGCCACATAGTTTCTTAAACACATTCACTGCCAAGAATCGCTATGCGCTACGCTCGTAGCCGATCCCGTGGTTTTCCTCATACTTGGAAAATTGCAAAGACGCACTAAACGACACGCACAACTTCAAATTGCTCTCATTAAACATACGCAGTATTCAGCAAAATTTTAATTCCTTTTTAGTAGCCCTACAGCGCTTAAAACTTACAATCGATGTCATTGTGTTAACAGAGTGTTGGCTAGCAGCTGGAGCTCCACCCGGCCAAATCCCCGGTTACCGCATGTACGCCACAAAAAACAATTTAAACCCTGCTGGCGGGGTAGTAGCCTATGTTCAGGATAAATGGAACGCTTCTGTCACCGAACCCCTCTTTGAAGAGGCTGAATGCTTGCTGCTTGAGCTATCGGAGTCGATCACAGTCCTTGGTATATATCGCTCGCCTTCATTTGGACAACATACTACTTTCCTGTCGCATCTTAGTAACGCTCTTGCAACAATTAACAATAACTCCTCTGTCATCGTTGCCGGCGATATTAACATTAATATTTTAAGTACGCTCGACCATAAAAATTGTGAATATTTATGCTTCATGGCTGAAGCGGGCTTGCGCCCTGCAGTTACTGAACCCACTAGATGTGATTCCTGCCTCGACCATATTTTCGTCAAAGCAAAATCTCACAACATAATTGGACTAGTCTGCAAGTGCGACATTACAGATCATAATGCTGTGATCCTTGGAATGTCTCTGGATGTTAACCATGCCAAAAACAAAAATCGTTTTGTTTTTAAAACAGACCACTGTGCCATTCGAACCGAACTAGAAAAAGTGAGTTGGTCTGCGGTAACTCAACATAAAGACCCTGATCTGGCAGCTGAAGAAATCCACAAAATACTGGACACGGTAGTACAGAAACACACTATTCAAATACGCGCTAGCAGATCAAGGTATAATCTGAAACCATGGATAACACCTGGTCTCATTCGATGTCAAAAGCATCGAGATCGACTGCATCTGGAGCTGAGGACCCATCCTAACGATCCCATGCGCGAATTGGTGTATAAGAGGTATAGAAATTTTCTCACTGACCTCCAACATAAGTTAAAAAATGCCTATGAGAGCAAGGAATTAGAAAAAACAAAAATAACCCCAAAGGTCTGTGGAAAGTTATTAAGAACATCGCCGAGTACCCGAAAAGCACATCAAAGGCCACAGAATTAACCAAAACAAAGTCTACACCCCAGGAGTCATTAGACCAATGCAAGGTGTACTGCCATCTGGCCGAAATACTTTTCGCCTAATTTCACTTCCCAACCAACTGATTGCAACATTTTTAGTTGGCAAACCAATGCTTGGCATAATGTTACTTAGCATACTTTTTCTTTGATCACAATCATATTTTGCAGATATTCACTTTACCAAGAATCATTTCGGAAAATAGTTAATAGGCAAATGTTTTATTTGAGCTTACTATTTATTGTCAAATAACCTTTGACCAAATTTTAACTTCGCATAATTTATATTTGACAAATAATTATACGTAGTAGTTTTTTAATCAGAATTTATTGACACAACTTTACATTCGGTAAAGGTTTAATGTAGTTTACTACTTCTTGATTTTTTAATGTATAATTTAAGTTACAAGTAAGATCGGTTGGAAAAAAATTGAAATGGAAATGGAAATGGATTGGAAATGTCTATATATTCATAATGTTATTCAACATAAGGATCTCTGTTACTACTATCTATGTTTATAAACTTTTATATCATAGTGGTTTTTAGCAATATAGTTTATTATCACATTTATTTATGTACATACTAGTAGTTATTGCTAAATTTTGTATTAATAAACTTCTCTCTGAGATCAACTAATACCAAGATAGTGGTGAATAAGTTCAAGTAGCAGTAGGGAACAGGGACTAGTGGCAAAACCGACTCGGATCGCGGATAGGTTAGAAGACGGAAGCGGGAGCTCCGCTCCCGCTTTCGTCTTCGAGGTTATTTTTTTTTATAAAAGAGCTGAAAAACTTGTTTGCAAAAAAATATTACTTAACTAGTTATATTCTTAGTTATGATTTATGATATTAGGACTAACAAAATTATGATTCCATTATGAAGTAAACTGTTATGAAAACCCAAATTATGAGTTCAAGTCTGTTCTTAGTAATGACATTATGAAGAAACATTTTATGAAGACTGTCCGTCATGAGTTCCGATAATAGTTACAGAGTGTAGGAACATAAAAGGTAGGAAGTAAAAAATTATGAAGAGTGATGAATGATGATTATGATTACAAAACGGTATTACAAGAAAAAATCGACACATCAAGTTTATATGAGCCAATATGGACCCGTTTATTTTAAACCGCTATCACAAAAGAGGTATTTTTATCAATGTAATAATATTAACTACATGGTTAGGGTATGTTAGTAATATGTATCACAATAATATGGAAAAAATATACATGCCAATCAAAACATTCGACATAACAAATAAAGTCTTTTTAAAACATGACCAACTAAATATTTTGCCAACTAACATTTTGCTAAAACAATCATTTGGGACATGTTATATATACGAACCATTGGTATGCTACCTAAAAGTTTGCCAAATGAAACTATGGGATAAGTTGTTTGGGAAGTCAATAATTGCCACATAATTTTCGGCCACATATTAGTAAACCCCAATGCAATGACTACTTCGCTAACATAGGCACCCATCTTGCTAGTGACTTACTGGCAAGTATGAATAAGTCAGAGCTCACACTTCCGTCCACGCTGAATCAGGCCTCCTCTGCTCCAGACTCCTTCTTTTTGAATCCGACCGATGAGCACGAAGTAGCCCGTCTCATTAGTACGCTGCAAAATGATAGTGCTCCAGGGTCTGATAACCTCAGACCATCCCTGATTAAAGCTATTAAAACCACTATAACATACCCACTGACTCATATATTTAATTTAAGCCTCTCAACTGGAGTCTTCCCTGCTAGGTGGAAAAAGGCAGTTGTCATCCCTATTCATAAAAGTGGTTCAAAAAGGTTACCCGAAAACTACAGGCCAATTTCGCTTTTACCAATTTTTTCTAAGTTGCTCGAGAAAATCGTTAACGGTCGCTTAATTAGTTACCTGGAACGCTTTGCCCTGTTGTCAAGCTTTCAGTATGGTTTTAGACGCGGTAAGTCAACAGAGGAAGCAGTTGAGCTTTTGACTAAAAAAGTTACTAATGCTCTAGATAATGGCCTTAAGTGCGTGGGAGTGTTCCTTGACCTTGCAAAAGCATTCGACACCGTGTCAGTGAGTATTCTCTTGAAAAAGTTAGCGTATTACGGAATTCGGGGGCACCCATTGCAGTGGTTTCAGAGCTACCTCACTGGTAGGTGTCAAAGGTTAAGAGTGGACGACTGCTTGAGTGATGAAAAAGCAACTATTTATGGGGTACCACAGGGAAGTGTCTTAGGTCCAACCCTATTTATCCTTTATATAAATGATATATTCTCTGCGGCTCTTCCTCAAAGTGATCTCATTTGCTACGCCGACGACACAGCTGCTTTATTCTATGGAAACTCCTGGACAGAGACGTTGCAAAGAGCCGAAACGGGCATGAATAGCTTAAAAAACTGGTTAGACAATAATCTTCTGTCTTTAAACTTAAAGAAAACCAAATACATTTGTTTCCATAAGACAGAAATTATATTAACCATACTGAAGCTAGAATCAACACTCACCCTAAATTCTTCTGGACATACATCAAATCAGTATTTGCTAAAAGTGGCCTTCCGCAGGTTATGCATTATAAAGGATTAACAGCCTCTAACGGTGTACACATTTGTGATTTATTTAATGAACATTTCCAATCCGTGTTTGAAACACCTAGCGATAGTTCTGTAGACCTAAATAATCTCACTCCCGTAAATAACACTGTTTTCGACATGGATACCATTTACATATCTAAAAATCTTGTCTTTAAATATCTTAACAGCATTAACATTAATAAAGGTTCTGGTCCTGATGGTATTCCTCCAGTCTTAATTAAAAACTGTTCTTCAGGCTTAACAGTACCTATCACTTTACTATTCGAAAAATCCATTAGGGAGGGGTGCGTACCAACTTTATGGAAACATGCACTAGTTACACCGATACCAAAAGGAGAGGTTAGCACCGAGATAGAAAATTATCGCCCAATATCGAAATTGTGTCAACTCGGTAAGATCCTTGAGAAAATAGTTAGTGATCAACTCTCTTCTGCAATGGGTCGTCATGTCATTCCAAACCAACATGGTTTTCTCAGGGGTCGGAGTGTTGACTCGAATCTTTTATCTTACACAGAATTCATATTAGATGCATTAGATAACAACTATCAAGTGGACGCAGTGTATACTGATTTTGCCAAGGCATTCGATAAGGTTGATCATGAGCGCTTACTTTTGAAACTCTGGCATTTTGGTATACACGGCGACCTGTTCCGCTGGATAAAATCTTATGTTGAGAATCGTTCACAGGCGGTGGCTGTGCAAGGACACACTTCTCATTATAGACCTATTACTTCCGGTGTACCGCAGGGTTCACATTTAGGCCCTTTGTTGTTCGTGCTGTATATTAATGATATCACAGACTGTATAAAAAATTCAAAAATGCTATTATACGCCGACGACACTAAAATATTCAGACTCATCAAAAATATGGACGACTGTACTGTCTTGCAGAATGACTTAAATAATTTTCAGGCCTTTTGTACCTCAAATAACTTATTTCTAAATACAGACAAATGCTTCATTATTAGTTTCGGTAGAAAGCGAACATCTAT
The DNA here is from genome assembly GCA_947578815.1 of Epinotia ramella. Classification (NCBI taxonomy): domain Eukaryota; kingdom Metazoa; phylum Arthropoda; class Insecta; order Lepidoptera; family Tortricidae; genus Epinotia; species Epinotia ramella. The sequence goes on from CANPUT010000122.1 coordinate 633,841, forward strand.
AAACTTTAAGTACACACTGTCAAATAAAGAACTGACGCGAGTAAACCAGATTCGTGACCTTGGCGTTATCATGGACTCAAAACTTACCTTCGTTCCTCACATAGACAACATAGTGGCTAAATCTTTTAAACAATTGGGATTTATATTGCGTGTAGGAAAACCCTTTAGTAGACTGTCAACTTACAAGGTATTATTTAACAGTTATGTACGTAGTAGATTAGAATTTGCTAGCGCTGTTTGGAATCCACATTATAAAATACACAGTGATAAAATAGAGAAAGTACAGAGAAAGTTTGTCAAGGCAATTGAGTATCGCACTGGACATAAATATATAGACTATCCCACTTCCTTGAAAATACAAAGTACTACTTTATTAAGTTCTCGTCGTGAACGGATTGATGTCTTGATCCTGTACAAAATTATTAATAACATCATCGATGCCCCTTCGTTAATATATACGCTTTCTTTTAGAGTACCCCGGCGTTGCGAGCGAGCTTGTAGAGAAAAAACCCTCTTTCATATCCCCCGTAGCCGTACTTCTTATGCAAAAAACGGTTTCATTAGAAGAGCGTGCAGGCTTTATGATGAAAAATTTCAGTCGTTGGATATTCTCCATGAGACATTTTGTAGCTTCAAACGATTATCTTTACAATGTATTCAACAACTGTAATTCAAAATCATAACTTTAAGTTTTCTGGCAATGTTTTTGTTTATACTATTAACTATTAACAATTCCTATTAACATGCATCTCAACAACTCAATTTTTTTTTTTAATGGTTTTAATGTTCAGGTTTAAATATTCTCATTAAGGAAACTGTAAGTCCATAATTTACTACTTTTTAATGTATCAATGTACCTATATGAGACTGTTTGTTTCTTAATAAATAAATAAAAATAAAATAAAAAATAAGACTCAAAGCTCTGAGCCAAAACACGCCACAAAGCTCCACATCAAGTGCGCTGCTAGCCACCTGCCGACAGATTCCCGCAATGAGATTGGTTGCACTGACTGCATACGCTATCTGGGTGTCGATATTGATAAGCACTTCTCCTTTAAGCAACATGTGACGTCTCTCTCTCAACGTGTGAGAAAGCTCACTTATGTAATGCGTCTGCTCCGTAACTCCGCCGACAAAGGTGTCCTACGCCAAGTTTATGTTGCCTTATGTCAGTCCATACTGGGGTACTGTATTTCGGTTTGGGGCGGAGCATGTGTCTCTACAATGCTGGTACTAGAAATAGCCCAGAGGGCGGTTCTCAAGGTAATGGCCAAGAGGCCCTACCAATATCCAACGAACCAACTTCTTACCGAAACTCAGACGCTCTCGGTCCGCCAATTATTCATTTTTAGGGTTACCACAATTATGCACCGAAAGACTTCGAACTCTCCCAATTACGCAGCGCTCCAACGCAAAAGGATCTTCCGTGTTCCACAAACGTTGTCGAAAACGCCCTACTCACGCCGCTTTCCACAATTCCTACACCCTTTTATTTATAATAGAATATCGAACCTACTCAATATTCAAATTTTGTCTCACAATGATATTCAGAATATCCTTAGAAAATGGCTGATGTCTCTCTCTTATAAGGCGACTGAAGACATGCTGAAACCTATACAATAAATAGCACACCTTTACTTATGGGCATACACAAACACTCACTCACCCACAGACTTACACCCACACACACACACAAAGCACCCCTCTACAGTTTTAAATTCCCGCCTTTCTCTAATTCTCCCTAGTGTTAGGTTAGGATATTGTATTTTGATAATGTATGTTTTAACTTTACCTCTCAATAACAGCGCTGTATTTTGCGCATCACGTTTGGATTAATTCTTCTGGAAACCTTACAGTCCTCACGACACAGGTTCGACCTAGTGTGAGGACTATTGCATAACTCTCATGTAAATACTCTTAGGCTATGCTCTTTGTAAATTCTTACTGTTTATAAATCACTATAGGTAAATAAATAAATTTTGTATTTTGTATTTGTATGTAGCGTAAAGCGACTACGGCGTAGTCGCCCGCTAGGCCTGTTCCTGGCAGTGAAAGTGTTAAACGAGGACATAAAACATAGAGAAAAGTCACCTCGCGCGGTAAAGCGGCCGCACTTTACGGCTACTAATGGCTGACACAAAACGCAGCCACTCGTAGGGAACACTCCCGCAGCTTATGGCTCGGACGCGGCCACTAAACGCGCGGTGTGCGCCGATGTTGTACAAAATGTATGAAAGAACTCGTCCGCTTTATGTACTGGCGGGAGAAGACTGGCAGTGAGTACAGGTAATTATTTTGTAGATTAGATCCCGAAGATTCACGACACATAGCCGCATAAACGAGGACATAGAACGAAACGCCATCACGCGGTTTAGGGTGGGTTTCACAAAGCTGTCTGTAACCGTAAGCGGTGTTCGTTAAAATCGGAATATATGGAAAGTTTGACAAGTTTCTATGCAATGAGAAATGACAGCTGCCGGCGCCATATTTAAGGTCATCATATGTTGGTGCAACCCGCCCTCAATTGCGTGCTGTCAGCCCTACTGCCGTAGTATCGGGAGGATATTGCCAGTGAGTACATTATAGGGAGGAGTCTCAAGGATCTTTCTGTCGACACAACGGATCAATAAGGGTCTTCAACGGGCTACCTCATACTTCTTGTATTTCACGAAGGCGAGTGGATTTGACGAAATTAGACTTTAACGTCATAATAATAGAAACGCGCCTTCACAAATAACCCAGTCCCAGTTCGTAAGAACTATTATAAGTATAATATGTGCCCATACTTTTGCTCTAATTGCTTACTACAGTAGCTGTCACGGCCGAGTAGCTGTCTTGGTTCCGTGGCTGACTTTCTTCCTCCTATACTTGCCACGTATAAGGGTGAGTATCCATCGCTGCGGGAGGTAACAGCGGTCTGCGAGGAAATAAACTATCAATAGCATTGCTGGCCCGCGCACTTCTTTCCGCGTCGCTACCGATGTATACTCACCTGCCCAGCCACCGCTTCAGTGCCACTACGTGGGTGATATCTTACTTCCTATTTTGGACACATGTCAACACTCTATAACGTAAATGCGCATGACCTATCGAAATAATAAATAAAATCAAGTAATAAGAGTATGGGTTCACAAGTACCTACCTAGAACGCTAAAGCCAACAAATGAATATTGATTATTTTTCTATAAGTAATTTCAAGTATTTTAAGATAATGATTCACCATGAAAACAGTTACGTATCATGTCTATTTTGAATTTTTGCGTCATCATTCGTTTCGATTCAATAGATAAAATTGACGAATCTATAACCGAATTAAATCATGATATGAAAATAGTACATTGTTGTCGAAGCAAGGGAAGTAGGCAATTGCTGGCTGAGTATTAATTTTAAACGGACAAGTCTAGTGCTTTTCTCAAAAATTGCCAAAAAATCAAAAAAATATATTTTCTTAAAATGATAAGGCATGCTTTTCTTAATAATAATAATAATAAATACTCTTTATTGCACCACGACAAGAGAGAAACATATTACAAAAAATTTGCTTAATAAATAATTGTAACAACAGGCGGTGTTATCGCTTTATCCTTTTTCTTCCCGCCACTTTATGAAATTATCGTACGCCTTTAGATATTTGTGTTTTGGCTTTGCAGGTAATAAATTATCAATAACTGAGCTTGCAGCTTCTTTTAAATCTGGAATCATATTCACGTCAATTTTCTATATTTTCCGAAAAAACAACGCCACTTTATGTAAAAACAGAATGCAGTGCTGCCTTTTTTTTAATAATAAGTTGGAAGCGTATTTTTCTTCCGCAAAACGCCACAAGTTATTTGAAACAACTAAAAAGTCGCGATAAGTCACAGCTACTGATCTTCTGCTTTGGCTATTTAGGACCTATGCCTTTTTTATATAGCCGTTTTTTTTTTAAAGTTTGCACGTCGGCAATTAATGGATTTTGTATGCAACATTGTTGTCAAGCAAAATCGAGCCGGCAACGTTTTAAATTTTTTAATTTTTGACGAACCATAAAACTATGCACCTCACGTCCTGATTTTTTATAAAGTCAACTTTGCCAAACATATTTGAGAAAAAATATGGAAATAACACATACCTAAACTACTTATCGCGCGCCGCCGGGCGAATTCAGTTCGCCCCAACGCGAGGTTTAGTTTAAAGTTGGCAATAAAAACGATGGATAAGGTAGACTGATGACCGGGTAAAGGTCGCGGGAATCCACTGGATGCGGGTGGCGCTGGAGCGGTTACATTGACACTCTTTGGGGGAGGCCTATGTCCAGCAGTAGACGTCTTTCGGCTGATGTGATCGATTCGATTTTCCATTCACTACTCGTTAATAATGGCTAAATATGACAAACGATACGTCTTGGCCTCATCACGACCAACGTCATGTGACAGCGATAAACATAGGAAGTAAGATATTACCCACATGAGGTGGGCGTTCTGCTCGCAGGCGCCTTCCTCTACATACGGAGTTCCCCATGTTATGGGCTACGAGCGCTGCGCTACGAAATGTTTGGCACTGAATGTGGTGAACAAGGTACTCGGGTGACAGCGCACGCGAGTATTATCAAACCGCTATTAGAATGGTATTGGAAATTACAGTTTTGCCATTTAAACACGTCAAAGTTCCACCTCTTAACGACACAAATTGTTTTATTAAATATATGTTTCGTGTCAGTTTAACGTGGAAGTTACCACGACTGATTTTAAGACGATATGACACAGAACAAATATAATGGAAAAATAAACCATCCTCGTCCGAAGCCCAGGACAAGGCTCTAACTTGTGCCCTGTGTATTGCCGGTAAAGCGCTCTCCTTCTGAGCTACCCTGACATTGGCTGATGAAGCGTATCTTTCCATCACATTCGCCGCCGCTACTTACTAGCGACCTCTCTGTGTTTCCTTGAAAGGCTCACAGCCACACACACAGCCAGCTGCGCGCTTGCGTTTAACCCGTACCCATTCGTACGTCAAAGTTTATCTGAACTGACAGCTTTTCCAATCCCAAACTCATCGCGGTCGATTGACTTGAACACAACCACGCACAGATATAAACTTGTAAACAGGACTCGTTACTAACATTTTGTTTCTGTTACGCAACTTAACGCTGCGAGATAAGTACTTGTATCTATATAACCCGTAGAACGCCCATCCTTTGCCTTCTTAGTGCGCATTTTCATTGGCTAATGAAAAATCGTGGCATTTTGTAGACGCTTCTTTCAATCCGCATGCAATAAAATGAAATGGAATTAGAACTAAGCGCTTCGGAAAGTATGAGGTTTTCAAATGTTCTAAAATCATTAGAACAAAAGGCAACATTTTCTTTCTGACTTTTCCTGGTACGGTGGAAAAGGAGGAGGTTCTCAACTAGTCGAAATCTTTTTATGATTTGGAAAAAGAATTTCCCAGGTGGCCCCATGGTCGTTAGATCAGGATCTGATGATGGGATACTGGAGAAATCGAAGAAGGCTAAGTACTGAATCGGTTGAGTCGGTTAAAACCATATTTTGAAAGTAAGTTATATTGTTTTGTTTTGTTCATTTTATTGGAACCGGGGACTTAGAGTTAACTTAAAATTGATGCCGGTCTCATTTTACCCCTTAGTTTGTTAGTCATATCAGTCATCAATTTCGAAATAATTGGCATTGAAATATTATGGAAAAAAAACTTAAATAAAGCACCTCTTGTAAGTTAAGTTACGTTTGTGGTAGACAATTTAAACATGTAATGTCTATTCGAATACGCCAATACTGCGTACAAGAACTTTACTAAATTTTTCTACCTTTACTTTTAGCAAAAAATCTGATGATAAAAATTATAAACTCGTCGTACAAGAGGCTTTATGCCTAGCCATTATCTACAAGCCAATGAAAATGAGCCAAGCATGCGTCCTTATAACTAAGAGTCTAACTTGAGCTTATAACCGGCAGATGGCCTGCTGAACTTAGACGAGGAATTGGAACGGCTACATTTCCCCGGCCTGACGCCAGCTATAGGTGATAATCTGTTAATACACATTGGAATTCCAAATTAGACGTGCTTTTATCGTTGTCCGTTTGTGTTGTAACGTTGTTAGATCGTTAGGGACAGTACAGGTGTCATAAAGCCCGCGCATTACAGTCACTAGAGGCCGCCACTAGACGCGACCACTCTCCGCACATTGAACCACTTGTGGCCGCCACTATAGGTCGACAGGCGCGCGCGGCGTGCGGGCGCCGGGCTTTGCCTCGCGCACGTCGACCGAGCCCCGTTATCATCATAGCCCTGCACCCGCGCGCCGCGCAGGCGAGGACTGAGTCGAAGCGGTCGACCTATAATAGCGAGCGCGAGCCACTCCCACAGCATGTGGCTCGCAGCCAGCTACTAAACGCTCGGTGTGCATCCGTGGGGAGGGGTCGGGTTGCATAAAGTTTAAAGTTATATTTTTGATAGGCATGGCCACTTGTGTCATAATCATTATTACGCATAACCGACGAAAGTCATAAATTAGTTTGCATATATTTTTGACCTTAATATTTAAGAGCATAAATAACAATTATCATTATTTCATAAATTTATTGCGCATAAAAGCTTTAAGCCTAAAATATCTATTGCCATAATAGGTTCGCGCATAACAGAGACCCGCGTCCGTGCTATAGAAAATGTATGAGAGAACTTGTACGCAGCTAGTGGTGGCCACTAGTGGGTCAGTGTGCGGGCGCTCTAATACGTGCCACAACGAAGCGCGCATTAATATCTGACACGACCCTATTTTAAGAGCCAGGCGTGTGACATTTAGTAAATTTTATTGGAACCTGGGACTTAGAGAGTTTAACTTAAAATCGTATCTGAAACATTCATTAGTTTTGAAATTATTGGTATTGAAATATTATGGAAATGGGGTTATAGGTAAAAAAACTTAACGTAAAGCCCCTCTTGTAAGAAGGGGAGACGTGTTCGAATAGGCATTAGTTATGGTTGTGTTAGACAATTTAAACATGTAATGTCTATTCGAATACGCCACCATTACTTAGAAGAACTTTACTACAGTTTTCTACCTATACTTTTGGCAATCAATCTGAAATAAAAAATAAAAAACTCGTCATACGAGAGGCTTAATGCCTATTGCCATTACCTACAAGCCAATCCCCAATGAAAATGAGCCTAGCATGCGTCCTTATAACTATGTGTCTAACGCGAGCTTATGACCGGCAGATGGCCCGCCGGACTTAGCCGACAACTTGCAACAGCTACATTTCCCCAGCCTGACGCCAGCAAGAATAGGTGATGATCTGATAATACACATTGGAATTCCAAATTAAACGTGCTTTTATCGTTGTTACCTATGGCAAAAAACATGATGATAAAAAATAAAAACTTGTCGTATGAGAGGCTTAATGCCTAGCCATTATCTACAAGCCAATCTCCAATGAAAATGAGCCAAGCATGCGTCTTTATAACTATGTGCCTAACGCGAGCTTATGACCGACAGATGGCCCGCCGAACGTAGACGAGGATTTGCTACGACTACATTTCCCCGGCATGACGCAACCTATAGGTGATAATCTGCTAATACACTTTATCGTTGTCCGTTTGTGTTGTAACGTTGTTAGATCGTTAGGGACAGTACAGGTGTCATAAAGCCCGCGCATTACAGCCACTAGTGGCCGCCACTATAGGTGGCCGCTAATAGCGAGCGCGAGCCACTCGCTGCCTGTGAGTCGGAGCCGGCTACTAATCGCTCGGTGTGCGTCGGTGCTATACAAAATGCATAAGAGAACTTGTACGCAGCTAGTGGTCGCCACTAGTGGGTCAGTGTGCGGGCGCTCTAATATGTGCCACAAGGAAGCACGCATTAATATTTGACATTTTGTTTATTTTATAGGAACCTGGGACTTACAGAGTTAGAGTTCATTTAAAATCGATGGAGGTCTCATCTTACTTATATTATTTAGTCATATCTGAAACCATCATACATAGAAGAACTTTACTACAGTTTTTACCTATGCTTTTGGCAAAAAAATAAAAATTAATAACTCGTACGAATACTAATGCCTAGTATTATCTACAAGCCAATCGCCACTGAAAATGAGCCAAGCATGCGTCCTTATAACTACGTGTCTAACGTGAGCTTATGACCGGTAGATGGCCCGCCGGACTTAGCCGACAACTTGCAACAGCTACATTTCCCCGGCCTGACGCAAGCTATAAGTGATGATCTGATAATATACATTGGATTTTAAAATTAGACGTGCTTTTATTGTTGTTCATTTGTGTTGTAACGTTGTTAGATCGTTAGGGACAGCTGTACAGCTACTAGTGGCTTCCGGACTGTGGGAGCCCTTATATCACTGCGACCATCGCTGATCTATTGTGATCGCCACTTTACTACAATTCTTGGTCAAGTCCTGCAAACTCGAAGAATTGCGGGATACTGTTGACCTCAAGAAATTTAATCTCCTCCGGGCACATAACGTGTTTGCCCAGAAAGGAGTTACGGCTGCGCATAAGGCGAGGGCAATCGGTTAGGATGTGTGTAGGCGTCTTCTCCGCTTCAAGGCTGTGTCTGCACTGCCTTGTGTCACATAGTCCTAACCTTTGTATGTGCTTGTTTAGGCGACAATGCCATGTAAGCACCCTTACCAACATGCGTAGACGGTTCCTGCTTAGCGCAAAGGCATCAAGAAGACGCCTTTTTGATAAAGGCTCTAATAAGCGCCTTGGAATGTTTTAGTCCTGGTATAGCTCTCCACGCTTGAATGCTCTTGTAGAAACAATAGGTCTTTAGAGTGAGCTTGGTCAGACTTTTGGTGATGCCACAGAACGGTTCTGGTCCGCAGTGCGTCCCCTTCGCCCCCGCTCGTGCAAGCTCGTCGGCCTTCTCGTTTCTGGGACCCAACGTAATATTACCTTGTTTTTTTCGCCCAGGTCATTCAGTAGTTCCCGGCAGTGCTCGACCAGCCTCGACGTTGTGACGTTAGAGGTTAGGGCCAAGAGAGCCGCCTGGCTATCCGAGTGGATATAAATAGTACGATTGAGGTAGGTGCTTTGCAGATTCGCTGTCGCACATTCTAGAATGGCGTATACCTCTGCCTGGAATATAGAAGCGTGCTTACCGAGGTTCACGCTGCTTCTCCATATATTCCGCAGCCTACCTCCGATCCGGATTTGGAGCCATCAGTGTACCACTTTAGGCTGCCTGGTTTCCAATCTATAAGGCCGTTTAACCAGTCCTCTCTCCTAAGGAGTTCCACTGATTAGTTTGTCTGTGTACAGTGTTTTGGGGGCATTGCGCTAAACGACAGCAGATTATGAGGGCTACTTTAGCCTTCTACAAAATACCGTTAACGTGTGGATTCCAGGTCAATTTCTGGTCGAGTATAACGCCTTGATACTTTTCCTCGGAAGAGAGCGGAATTGTTTTGCCGTTCATAGACAGAGGGCTCAGACTGTCGAGTTTCCTCTTGGTATGAACGGCACAACAACCGTCTTGTCCGCTTTTTTTGTTGTGTTTACGGCTCTCTGCATTTGGTACGATAGTGTACTTTGGCAATTTCCCCGCACCGTCACCACAAGGTCGTCTGCGTACCCCTGGGTGTCGATGCGTAGTTCCGCCATCTTATGTAGTAATTCGTCCACTGCAAGAGTCCATAGCACAGGGGAGAGTACCCGCCCTGTGGGTAGCCTCTGGCAGCAGTGGTTACGTGACGAGTGGTTTTGAGAAATTCTAGCTTAGCCACTCCGTTTGAGAGCATGCTTTGCACCCAGCGCACAGTTGTTGGGTCCACTCCCTTTGACCGGAGTCCCCCCCACCAGTGGTTTGATGGGTTTGGGCTCAATGTCCAGGAAGGCTGCTAGGGCTATTTCCTTGTCCTCCAGCGCCTTTTCCACCCTGTAAACAAGCTCAAGTAGAGCGGTCTCTGTAGATTTGCCGCTCCGATAGGAGTGCTGACTGTCATGGATAGATTGGATAGGCTTGTTTTCGAGGCAGCTCTCCCTGATGTACTTGTCAGAACCTTTTCCGTGGTCTTCAACAAGAACGATGAAAGGCTGATTGGTCTGAAGGACTTGGCCTGGGCGTAGTCCTTCTTACCCGCCTTTGGAATGGATAAGACTTTCACCTTGTTCCAAGGTGAGTTTTTTTACCAGGTGAGGGATAAGGACGGGACGGGACGTCAGCACCACGTTGCAGTAGCACCGGGCTTATTCCGTCCAGTCCCGCCTTCTTGTATGGCTTCCAGGACTTTATGGCCCATCTCACTATACCCGGTCTGATGACCAAGGCAGTTACAAAATGTATCAGAGAAGTTGTACGCAGCTAGTGGTGGCGCTCTAATATGTGCCACAACAAAGCACGCATTAATATCTGACACAACCCTATTTTAAGAGCCAGGCGTGTATCATTTATTTACCCACGACGGAACGGAGAAGGTATATGCGTTTAGGGTGAGAGGCTGTTTGTTTGTTTGTTTGTGTACACCAATGTTCCCATTTATTTCCAGAACGGCTTGACCGATTTAGATGCAGTTTTCAGAAATAGACGCGTGGTTCATCAGGGGTGGTTCTTAGATAGGTGTTTTGATGTTTAGTCACCAGGGGGCGCTGTAGGCTGTGTGTTTTAAATGAATTTTCTCAATTATCTCAAAAACAGCATGACCGATTTCTATGCAATTTTCGGAGATAAGTTTGTGGTTGACCGATTTCTATGCAATTTTCGGAGATGAGTTTGTGGTTTATCAGGGCTGGTTCTTGCATTTAAAGTATGATGTTTGCTCACCAGGGGGCGCTGTAGTGAATATTTTACACGGATGATCCAATTATCTCGAAAACGGCTTTAACGATTTATGCCATGTTTGGGTTCTTTTGATAGTGTTTGCCGAGTAGCTTCTGAACATGAGCTGATGATGGAGCAGGACAACATCGTGGGGAACTTTGAGAAGGAACATAACAATTCTACTGTGTTTGGATTCTACTGATAGTGGTTTCCAAGTAGCTTCTGTTTGTACTGCTGAGGGTCTGAAAAGCCGAACTGCATCGTAGTGAATTTTCAGAAGGCGTAGGTATATTTATATTACTGTGTTTGGATTCTATAGATAGTGCTTGCCAAGTAGCTTCGGTACATAAACTGTTGAGGGTCTGATGGTGGAGAAGAACAACATTGTAGGAAACTTGGAAAAGACACATGGTTTTTATTTTACTGGCGCGGCCTGCGGTGGCGGTCAATGGTAAATTTTCACAGCTAATGCCAAATTTACTATTGACCGCCACCGCAGACCGCGCCAGTGTAATTCAGGCCTAACTCTTTCTAATCGGGAACATACATAGGAACGGCAGCCCCCCGACGGATTTTAGTGGTTTTGTAATGACACCTGGAAACCAATAAACCGTTTTTTATTAAAACCTTTGTTTATATTTACCTTATTGTACTTATTTATTTTATGGTCGGGGGATTTTCAAAATTTTATTTAATTATTTTACAATAAATCCGTCGTGGGTTTTTCATAGTTTTTAATTTTGCTTTTGTCCATTTTATTGGAACCTGGGACTTAGAGAGTTAGAGTTAACTCAAAATCGATGGCGGTCTCACCTTACTTGAATGTTTTAGTCATATCTGAAACAATCATGAGTTTCAAAATTATTAAATGGTATTAACTAAGGTGGATATACTATGGAAATGGGGTTATAGGTAAAAAACTTAAGTAAAGCCCCTCTTGTCAGTAGGGGAGACGTGTTCGAATAGGCATTAGTTATGTTGTATGTAATGTCTATACATAGAAGATCACTACAGATGTCTACCAATACTTTCGGCAAAAAATCTGATTATAAAAATTAAAAACTCGTCGTACAAGAGGCTTTATGCCTATGGCCAGCATTATCTACAAGCCAATCGCCAATGAAAATGAGCCAAGCATGCTTCCTTATAACTATGTGTCTAACGCGAGCTTATGATTGGCAGATGGTCCGCCGGACTTAGCCGACAACTTGCAGCTTCATTTCCCTGGCCTGACGCCAGCTATAGGTGATAATCTGATAATACACACAGGAATTCCAAATTAGACGTGCTTTTATCGTTGTTACCTATACTTATGGCAAGAAATATGATTTTATAAATTAAAAACTTGTCGTACGAGAGGCTTAATGCTTAGCCATTATCTACAAGCCAATCACCAATGAAAATAAGCCAAGCGTGGGTCCTTATAACTATGTGTCTAACGCGAGCTTATGACCGGTGGATGGCCCGCTGAACTTAGCCGAGGACTTGCAACGGCTACATTTCCCCGGCCTGACGCCAGCTATGGGTGATAATCTGTTAATACACATTGGAATTCCAAATTAGACGTGCTTTTATCGTTGTCCGTTTGTGTTGTAACGTTGTTAGATCGTTAGGGACAGTACAGGTGTCATAAAGCCCGCGCATTACAGTCACTAGAGGCCGCCACTAGACGCGACCACTCTCCGCACATTGAACCACTTGTGGCCGCCACTATAGGTCGACAGGCGCGCGCGGCGTGCGGGCGCCGGGCTTTGCCTCGCGCACGTCGGCCCAGCCCCGTTATCGTCATAGCCCTGCACCCGCGCGCCGCGCAGGCGAGGACTGAGTCGAAGCGGTCGACCTATAATAGCGAGCGCGAGCCACTCTCACTGCCTGTGAGTCGGAGCCGGTTACTGAACGCTCGGTGTGCGTCGGTGCTATACAAAATGTATGAGAGAAGTTGCACGCAGCTAGTGGTCGCCACTAGTGGGTCAGTGTGCGAGCGCTCTAATAAGTGCCACAACGAAGCGCGCGTTAATATCTGACACGACCCTATTTCAAGAGCCAGGCGAGTCAGATTTTTCCCGCTTTTTTATGGCAGATATTAATGGTGACTCCATCTACCAGAGACTAAAAGTGAAAAACTTAAGTAAGGTTTCTCGTTTGTGTAGTACACTGTTCGAATGGGGATTTTTTTTGTTTTTGTTACAACATATAATTGTGTAATGTCTATCAAAACAGTTCAGAACTAAATACATTACTACTACTTACGTTTTTTTAGTAGCTAATATCACCAATGAAACAAAGAATCTCTATCACAAGACTTCTAGGCCAAGCGAATCACGGGATAAGCACTTTGCCTCGCAGTCTTCGCTGTTTAGAATAGTGTCCTGCCGGACATTATGAGGGTGAATGTTCACAAGGGACGTGCGAAATTGTGAGGTGTCTTAATAAGAGTGCACTATTATTAATATTATTATATACAAGGCTGGGTTGAATCATACCGCGGTGTTCGTTAAAAAGTTTATTACAAAGGCGCCATATTTAACGTTGGTCGGTCTGTATTCGTAAGTTGGTGCAACCCGCTCTGAGGGTTATTTTAGTGCACTCTTAAAGAGACGCACGTTATTTGACAGCTAGCTGTCAACCATCCGAAAACACATCTCTGGTAGATATTCACCCTTACGGCCCGGCCACGCGATTGCGCGAATTGCGGCGCGGCAAGCGTTTTATCTGTTCATTGCGCGGTCGTGATGTGCAACGCACTGTGGTTAGTTGGGATCACACGCAATGGATTAGAAAAACCGCTACCGCTGCCGCCGCCGCGCGTGTCCGTGGCCAGGCCGTTAGATGTTGACGGGGTAGAGAAGGCGGTGTGGACCATGCCCCTGATGGGCTTATGGAAGCCCACATAGGGAGTGTCCTCTCCTGTATACTATGTTTTTTTTTTTCACGGACTCGCTATAGATATATATGTAGACAAGCTAGCTACGCGTAGTATCATTCTCTCATCTAGCACGTACTGAATTTATAGCGTTGGTGGGCATTTAAAAAAAGTTGTGTAACCAATTAGCGTGAATTGTTAAATAAAAATGATCTCCGTGTCAGTTTTGTGTCGACAATTACGCTGCTGTGGTTTCAGCAACACAGATTTCGAATGGATTCACGCTTAAGCGCAAATTACATAATATACAAGAAATAGCATGCAAGTTTAACTACATTGAAAAAAGAAAGAAAGAAATATATTTATTTGGTGTGACAACGAGACATGTGTTTTTACTATTGATATGCACCAAAATGGATGCCACTCAGCATATGCCACCAGCAATACATGCTAAAGGCGCTGGTTTTCAAGGCACCCAGAGAGAGATACAGATCTTTTTAACTTAATAAATGTGAAGGAGAGGTCAATGGTCAATTAATTTATTCAAAGCTAAGTAAGTACAAATCAGGTTTATGGTAAGTATGATGAAATGCAGGTGTAGGTTTGACGTCATTTACAAGTATTGAAATTAAGTGCTATGTGGATTGTCTGCTTATTTGTAGGTTGATTAAAAATAATATTAAAATGTACCTTCATTTTAATATTATTTTTAAAGGATACAGTATAAATACCTCGGTAACCCGCGATGTAATGAAACTTGCATGCAATAAGTTGCATGCGTAAATTGCGCTTTATACACCAGTACAAACTTCGGCGCGAGGCCTCCTCTTTCATTACCGCATCTAACATCGCTGTGTTATTTTCTGAATGCTCTAACTTAGTGGCTCCTTATATTAGTCTCCATAATTTATTTTCGTTACATTATTTATTACTGAAATAGAGCTTACTTGAATCGAGTTGGATTGCTTTGTGCCGCTGTGTATCTAAAGTTTTGCACCTTTCAAATCAAGTGTTGTGTTACCTCATATCGTGATAATGAGGGCATCTCACTTTCTTTCACGTATATGTATAATTTATAATGTATGTAAGGTAAATGTCCCAGTGCTCGACACCTTAATGCCTAATAGTTGTCGCCTATTGTTTTGATTTAAGATTGAATGTGATATATAATTAGGTGACGGTACTGGGACGTTTACCCTTGCGCCGTGGGTATGGAAAACTTCACAGTTATGACAAGGTTATTCCACTGTTAAATCTCCGAAAGTGTTCCGAACCCATCGTAAATTGTGCACGATTTATTGATTGTATAGGTTTAATTTCAACGTAATTTCATTATGCTTGATACTCCAATATCTCAAACTGTAGATCCACCGCCCACTTGTGTGTATTTTTGTTGTTTTATTTTGTCGACCCCGCCTAAATGAAAGCCTGGCTACGCTACCTCTTGCTTCCGTTACATCCCCCCGTTTGCTTCGTAGATAACGGCGCGACCACGCCCACGATGCAGTTGTTAAAGCCGCAGGCGCCGCACCCGCTGCCCGATATGCAGCCGTTCTTCGTGAAGGAGTACGTCAAGGGTGAGTGTAATGTTACATTTTCAATACCTATGTGTTGTTATCTTGGCCGTGATTCATTCTGTGCAATCAATCCCCTGACCCCAATCACCCACGGGAATTAGCGGCAATTATTTTATATTCAACTAGGAAAAAATGATAATGTTCGGTTATGGCGCTTCGCCGGACGCTACCGCGTCACGCTGGCTTCGCTCGTTCGGCTCGCGCGCTGTAGGGTCGCAGTTCACCTAACAAACTAACCGTTTTTTCCCCTGGGGGATCAGGCTAGGGGATTATAGTGGACAACAGCAAAATAGGCGTGTAGACATCGAGTAAAATAACCAATTGCGTTGAATCCCGAAAAAGGATGAAAATATTGTCAAATGGAGAAAAAAGCAAGCAATTAAATAATCACAAATGTACAAGAGTCCAAAGTTTTAAAAGATTAAGCATATTCTGTTCCTTTGCAGGCCACGCGCTGGACGTGTTCGACAACTACCCGCAGCTGCTGATGGAGATGGCGCTGCGGCTGCCCTGCCAGATACACAAGCATTGCGAGCCGGCGCACTTCGACTCGCGGTGGCGCACGCTGCTCTGCGAGTACATGATGAACCAGCAGACGCCGCTCAGGTACCGTACAATCGTGTTGACACTCTCATTGCCAGGAACCCGCCTACGCCGTAGCCAAACCACGGGAAAACCACCGGGATCGGCTACGAGCTCGTAGCGATTCCTGACAGAGTATGTGTTAGGGGTAATTTCACTGTGGTCATCATCATATCAGCCAAAAGACCTTCAAAGAGAGCATATGCCGGTAATGCGCCGCCCGCATCCAACGCGTCACCAACTCGAACCCGTGTCCCGCATTCACAGTGGTAAACCAACGGGAATGAAAATGGAATGTAACATCAAAATTTCTGTAGAATGTTTGCGAACCTTTTCCCAGTTATTTTTATACACTTTGCAAGACGAGAGTGAATGGGCACTATCTAGGTATGCATGCAACACCCTCGACCTCGTCATCACTTACCATGAGTGGCCCCTTTCACGAAGCCACGAGTTACAAACTCCAGGGATGTTACATGCGCGTTGCCGGCCCATTAAGAATTTATACACTCCTTTTTTGAAGAAGATATGATATATGATATGAGATATTAGACGAGTAATTGACTTCATACTTGAATCCTTAGATACGTCACAACAATGTGCAAGTATATTTTGTGACCTATCTAAGGCATTCGATTGCTTGCGGCATGATGTCCTTCTGAAGAAGTTAGAACATTACAAATTCAAGGGGACGGCTCTCAAAATGATGACCTCCTATTTGCAGAACCGTAGTCAAATTGTACAGGTTGGGTCAAGCAAATCGAAGACCAGAAACAATGACATCGGAATACCACAGGGCTCGATTCTGGGACCTGTGTTATTCCTGATATACGTCAACGATCTGCCATCAAACGTTCCAGATTGGGCACAGGTTAGTTTGTTTGCTGACGACACTCATATCGGAGTGAGACACAAAAACATTAATACAATGGAAGCACAGCTAACACAGGCCCAGCATATTCTTCAGGAATGGTTTCAGGCAAATGGCATTGTTTTAAATACAAATAAAACTATAAGCATAAAATATCGATCCAATTCTCGAAATCTCAAAAATTCACCAGAGCTAACGTATCAAAATTCTACAAATTTTTTGGGATATATAGTGGATAGTAAATTAACACATAAAGAACATTTGGAAAAACTTAGCAATAAATTATCCTCGGCAAATTTTGCATTACTAAAGTTAAAATCATTAATTAATATAGAAACATTAAAAACTGTATATTACGCATACATACAATCATTACTAAATTACGCTATTACTGTCTGGGGGAACGCATCAGCATATTGGAATTGGCAGTGATGTTATTTCCAAAGGTAATTTGTTATACATTTTTTTTGGCGTAAGAACGTGTCCTAGCGAGAGAGAGATTATAGATCCATGCCTGATAAACGTTATATTATTTGTTTGTCAGAGACCATACTCATACTCATGTATTCATAATATTATCTAAATATTACATGTCACATATTATTAGCATCACAATTGCGTATAGGTATTATCATTTAAAATTAAGAAATGTTTATACATATTATTCAATTATTATTTTAAATTATAAAAGGCATGTCCAAATAACCATTTTTTTTTTAAGGTGTTTGTGCACTCTTCCATCGTAATATCTTGGGTACGAGGGCTGCCTTTTAAGTTGTGTCGTTTGGAAAAACTAAAGACAATTTAAGTGTTAAATGGTATTTATTGTTTTTCAAAGTAATCACCGTGATATGTAATACACTTTTTCATTCGATCGAACCAGTTTTCGAAACACTTATTCCAGTCCGAAGTCGGGGTCTCCAAAATGGCCGTTTTGTATGCCTCAACCGCTTCTTCAGGCGTCTGGTACCGTTGACCACGAAGTCGTTACTTGATTTTTGGAAAAGTAAAAAAATCGTTAGGGCTTAAGTCTGGACTGTACGGCGGGTGTTCCAGAATTTCGACGTTTTGCTCTTTTAAAAACGCAATAGTTTGCCGGGCGGTGTGCGAGCTCGCATTATCGTGGTGCAGTCTTATACGACGTCTTGGGTTATTTTTTCGAAACTCGCCGATAACTTCTGGTAAACAGACAGTGGTATACCAGTCAGCATTAACCGTTTTACGATCCTCGAGCACGATGGTGGCAACGTGGCCACTTTTCGCCACAAACGTGGCGACCATTTTTTTCGAAGTGCTCCGTGAGCGTATTACTTTGGTCGGTTTTGGCTCATCTTGGAACACCCAAACAGTCGACTGCTGTTTAGAATCGGGATCGTAGGCATATATCCAAGATTCGTCACCACTGATAATGTCGTAAACATGTTTCGAGTTTCCTCGGTTGAATTGCCGCAGAGTTTTGCGACACCATCGAACGCGAGCCGTTTTTTGGTCTTCACTGAGTAAATGTGGTATCCAGCGTGAGATCAACTTTTTTACGCCTAAGTGATCATGCAAAATACTGTGAACACTGGTCCCTGAAATACTTAAGGAAGCTTCTATCTCACGGTATGTCGCATGGCGATCTTCGATGATCAGTTGCCGTACAGCATCAATGTTCTCCTGGGTTACGGCTGTTTTTGGTCGACCTTCACGATGTCTATCACCAAGACTAGAGCAACCACGTTGAAATTCTAAATACCAGCGTTCCACAGTCCGAAGGCATGGTGCTTTATCATTGAAAACCGTAGTCAACTCTTCGAAGCACTGAAGTCGCGTTAAGCCCCTTTTGAAGTTGTAAAAAATTATCGCACGTAAATTTTCCTTCGAAATTTCTATTTTCACACCTGACTTGTCAACTTTGAACGAACGCTGTACTAAAACGGTTGGGCCGATTTCGAGTCATTCTTTTGTTTTCGAATTCTAAATTCAAATATTTTAACGTGACACTAGTTCTTTTTTATGCAATCACGGGAGGTTTGCAAACGACAGAACTTAAAAGGCAGCCCTCGTAGTTCCCATATTAAAGAAGTAAAATTTTTCCTAGAAATACGTGGGCAGCGCTGTAGAGCTGCTCCGCAGCATGAACCAGTTGCTCTCCTCGCACGGCAACGCGTCGCTGTATGCCGCGCTCGGCGCCTACGTGGAGCTCGACTGGTACTACCTCGAGTCGGAGCCGTGCCTCGTGTGCAACAACCCGGAGGTGCCCATGGCCACCATCAAGCTGCCGACCATCAAGGTAAACTATTCAATGGTTCATCGTCATCGTCATTATCAGCTAGCCTCTACGCCACTTATCATGGTTCCGCGCTGGTCATGGTCATGGCCACTTGTTGGTGACTGCGTGTCGGATCATACGCGGTGAGTCAGATTGTTCGGAGCTAGTGAGTCGCCTCGTGCGACTGTATACTCCGGATATCCCCAGACACCGTATCATGGTCGGCATTATCACGCGATAAGTGACAAGATAGGAGCTTCGTCTCGTTCTATCGAACGGTGTCAGCCAGTGACGGACGATCTATCTTGTCACTTATGGTGTGATAAGGCCGACCATGATACGGGGTCAGGATAACCCTCAGTGCATGACGACGCGATTTATTGGCGGTGCCGGCAGGGCGCCTGTGTCGCGCGGGAACTCGCCGCTGATCCGCGCTCTCTAACAACTCAACGCGCTCTTGGCATCAGCACCGATGTATGTGGGCGGTGAATGTCTGAGCTTCTGCAAGGAGATGGATGACAGGCAATTAATTGTACCAATGCAGCGAACGAAAAAAACATAGAAGTCTAACTAGTGCCGTAAAATGGCCCCACAGAAGGGGTGCCATGGTAGGCGGGGCGTCGACGACGATGCCAGGCAGCCGTTTAGTTCGAACATGGCTGCCGTGTCAAACTGTTAAGAAAACCAAATGTTCAATTTCATTACATATGCTTTGTTGTGCTGTAAAATGGTGTGTGAATCGTTCGGACAAGCACAACAAAAAAGGTGGAATCACTTTTCACAAGTAAGTACAGCGATAAACATATTATTTTGATTTTATTGTTATGATCACATTGATCACATTTTGTATAGGGATGGTATCATGCCAACAGACATTTTTTTTTTTAATTAGTTGTTTTCTATGCTAACCATTGAATATCATATCAATATTTATATGTCTTTCTAAGTATAAAAGGTACCAATTTTTTTTTTAGATTTTCAACAGATCCAATTAGAAAATAAATTTAGAATGAAGCAGTCCGTTTGTATTGGAACAACAAGATTTGAAATGGCAGGCAAAAAACTAAGTACTCTTTGTTCTTTACATTTCAATCAGGAAGATATTTACGTAACAAACGTAAAAACCAGTGTTTAGTGAATCTCAAGAAGAGCTCAAACCCAATTTGTACAGTATGATTACTCAAATGATATATTTAATTTTAAAATTGTTGGTTGCATATGCGTCTGCTTGAAACCACATTTACATTTGGTATTTTTATTTATCTATTAGATACCTGTACTCTCAGCCCTACCCGGGTGAAAAATAGAGAAAACTAATTCGCCTCCGTAATCCCTCAGTATGGCATTATAGGGATAATGCCATACCATACCGCTCTTGAAAACGGCTCTAAAGATTTCAATGAGAGCCGTTTTCGAGAACGTGATTACAAATACGCGTTTAATGGTATATATATAGATAGCTACATAGAAGTAGAATCTTTAGTTGACTCCACCATTGTGATCATCGGAGAAAGGATTTAAATTAAGACAGTAATTATCTATAATATAAATTTTTTTATCAACTTTCTTTGGTAACGCGCGATTTTTTCGTCGTTTGTGAGCTTGCGTTTTGGCATAGCTGCGGAAATTCACTACGAAAAAACGGCTGAAATTTATTAAGACGTAGTGACGCGTGCGTCTGTTGCCGTGCACGAAAAAATAATGAGGACTGACGGCAATGGCGCCACCGGTCATGGTGGGGAGTGGTGAATCAAATGAAATACTTATTTTTTGTAGGTATCTCTAAAATAAGCGTGCAAAATGTTGCCAGTAGATTAAATAAACTACAATAATGTAAACTGTTAATTATATCGAACAATGACATATTGTCGACAGCGAGCATATTTCGGATCGGCTTGACCCCTTGGCGCTGCGTAGAGATCTGGCCTCTCTCTGCATTTTCTATCGCATGTATAACGGGGAGTGCTCCGAGGAATTGTTCGGATTAATCCCTGCCGCTTCTTTTCGCCATCGTCCAACGCGACAACATTACCATCCTAACCACTTAGATGGTTGGCAGTCCTCAACTGTGCGCTTCTCCAGAAACTTCCTGCCTCGCACAGCTAAACTGTGGAATGGATTGTCGCCTGCGGTATTTCCGGACCGATACGACCTTCAAACCTTCAAGAAAAGAGCGTACTCCCATCTTAAAGGCCGGCAACGCACTCACAACACCTCTGGTGTTGCAAGTGTCCATGGGCGGCGGCAATCGCTTACCATCAGGTGATCCGTCTGCTCGTTTGCCTCCTATATCATAAAAAAAAAAAAAAAAAAAAATGAAGCGAGGAAATATTAATTCTTCATCAAAGAATATCACTCGAAAGTCGAATGTTATGATAACTAACTTGCTTCTTGTTGCATGTAACCATTCAACAATTATCCGTTTTCGTTGTCACTGTCATATGGCTGTCGTCCGACGTGATGCACGACGGCTAATCACAGCAATGCATTCGTAGATTGACCATTCGCATTAATTTGTGTTTGGTAATTGGAAATAGGCTGATATTTTGGGCAGCTGTGATTGGATGCGCAGTTGACTATGCGCACACCGGGCTTTAGGCACGCATTTGGGTAGAAATTTGTAAGGAGCTCGCCTTCTATGTTTTTTTTTAATCTTTGGTATGCCGCGACTGCTGGAGTTACAATATGGTTGTGTGCCGACGCGGATCAGCGTTCTCTATCGACGCCATTCCTGTAAAAACTATCGAACCAATCGCGTGGGGGGGGTTTGAGCGCCGATCCACGTTCCGGCAGTGTAACGGGATTCCGGCACACCAAAGGTTAATCTCGTTTCACGACGAATTGGTTTTACCGTAATGGCATGTTTGCATGTTTTTAATAATAACTACAACTTAGAAAAGTTGAAAAACCCCCGACATTTACATTTCAAAGTCCAATATCTCAAAACCGGCTAAACAGATTTTCATGAAACATGGCTATGAACACTCGGGATAAAATTATCTGCGACAAAAAAAAACCGCATTCAAATCGGTCCATCCGTTTGGGAGCTACGATACCACAAACAGATGCACAGATATTGCGTCGGGGGTTAACAAAATAAAGAGCGAAGTCACCAATAACCAAAATTGTCCACAGATCGACTCTAAATTCACGACAACCACGCAGATAGTGAAGCTGGTGAACAGCCACATGATCAGCCGCATCAGCCTGCGCATCGGCGACATCAAGCGCAGCAAGATGGTGCGCAGCATCAACCTGTACTACAACAACCGGACCGTGCAGGCGGTGCAGGAGCTCAAGAACAAGCCCGGTGAGTGCGCAGCGGACCTTACTGCCCCGAGATAAGGTCTACTTTAGACCTGACTATTTGACATTCGCGATGTACCGTAAATTCTGCTTTGGCGCACCTCGGAGGTGCTATCGACCCGAACGCGGTTGACACTATTGGCAGTGACACTTATCGCAACGCGGCCGGCGGCGTTGTACAGTCACCAGCATTAGTATCTGCCATAACAAAGGTACCAAAAATATCAGACACGTCCTAACGGCTCTAGAAATAAAGCCGTGTCAGATATTTATGCGAACTTTGTTATGGCAGATATTTATGCTGGTGACTGTACAGTCAAAGGCACCAATATGTATACACCACAAAGTCTCAAAATATCATGTGTAGGCAGACCTTATTTCTGCAACAATAAGGTTGTAGTATACATATTTATGAAGCTGAGTGAATACAAATTGGTGCTCTTGACTGTACCACACCGATGACACGCAAACGTGACGATATCCTAATTACTCGTATACGATAGAGTACGTGGTATTCCAGGAATAACTACAACTTAGAAAGTTGAAAAACCCCCGACATTTTCATTTCAAAGTCCAATATCTCAAAAACAGCTGAAAATATTTTCATAAAACGTGGCTAAGAACACTCGGGATAAAATTATCTATGACACAAACAAAACCGCATTCAAATCGGACCATCTGTTGATACCACAGACAACAGATACACAGACACGTTAAACTTATAACACCCCTCTCTTTGCGTCGCGGGTTAAAAATACGGTTTTCAAAAACATTTATTTATAATAGCATGCATATATATATATGTGCATTGTGTTCTTTTGTCTGATTTATCTTGAAAATTATAGAGCAAATGTAAGGAACCAAAATAAAGATTTATTGATATTTTTTCAGAAGCTAGTTTATTACTTTTTTGATGTCTGATATTTTGTTGGATATTGTCTCTAATTAAATAGTTACCATTTAATTAATAATATATCCGTTACAAAGAATTTATCAACTATTATAAATTAAATTATGTGACTGAATAATGAACCAGTTAACATCAACCGATTGAGCTGGAATTTGGAATACACCTTTACTTCCGACGGCAATGCAATATTGTTGTAACATCGAGCTGATCTGATGAAGGTGGCCATCGAAATTCAGTATTTCATCGACGTAATCCCGTTGAGTTTGGGCTCCTTAGAATTGTCTCAATGAGTAGTTGATGTATACAGAAAAGTACAGTTGGCCACAAAAAATTGTACCAATAATAAAAAAAAATACAGAAACTTATTATTAGTTTACCTAACTGCATTTTGGCATGTTTTTTTCGCACAGTTTCTCACTTTTACATGAATTTGTCCAGGCATGTGGCACAAGGCCAAGCGCGTGCAGCTCCAGTCGGGCCAGTCGGAGGTGCGCGTCGACTTCCCGCTGCCCATCGTCGCGTGCAACCTCATGATGGAGTACGCGGACTTCTACGAGAACCAGCAGGCGACAGGTATGGTGCGCTGGGGAGTCCAAGCTCTGTCTGTTACGTGCCTATGTGCGTGACGAATTACGAGCAGCCTACGGCCTCCCCTTTATAAGGCAGAGAGAACTATATTCCCACCATGAATGAACCTTATTTCTATGTAATAGGGTTCAATAGCGAAGATGCAATATTTTTAATTTTGCTTTCATTTAAACGAATCGCATGTAGAATAAGTCACGAAAGTATTAAAAAAAACTATAATACGGATCTACAGTTCCTGTGACGTCACTCGTGTGTGTGTCACTCGCCATATTTGTTTGGCCGTGGTTCGTCCCTAGATGTCATAGAGTTGCTTAAGTTTTGACTTTTGGCAGGAGTGACGTCACCAGACGCTGATTGTCGGACTAAAACACGTTCCGTTTCACATTACTTCAAATCGTAATTATTGTTTGAAATTAGTATAACTGAAGTAAAAACGTTTCAGTAGCTATTATTTTATGTCTTTTCAGCATTTTGGTCACAAAATAGTGGTAAACATTATAGCTGCATCTTCCCTATTCTATGCAAAACCAGATGCCACCTCTAGCTAGCCGCCCAAAGGCCTATTAAAAAGCATCCTTCTCTTCAATGGAATTCATATCATTTGAAATTGGAAGAGAGTTGCATTTGTTTTGTTTCATTCGATTTATAACACAAAAAACTGTACTCTATTTCCTATTACAGGTGATACAAATTGCATTGCCAATTTTTGTTGTATGGTGGGCTGCTAGAGGGTATGCCCGTTAAAGGGTTAACACATTAAATGCCAACAATTTCGCGCTTTACTCGTAGATGCATAACGTGAGAAAAACCATTTGAAGAGGAAAGCACCTATCTTCCTTTCCTCTTGTTTCCTGGTACTCAAAGTCATAAAAGGGATCCACCTTCGCTTATTATTCTAAATTGAATTAATGTTGCATTAGTTTTATTTTATTCGATTTTAAACCGTAACATATTCATATTTATCTCCTACTAGCTGACCGTGCGGATTCCCTCGCGCATTGCAAAGCACACAGGCAACCCCGCGGCATAAAATATGTCCTTTGCCCATCCTTGTATACTGTTGATAGAATTGTTCTAATCAGATTAGGTTTCGGAGGTAATTAATATTATTTCATTGCCCGTTTTTTATGGTGAAAGAAAATAAAGGAAGAAAGAAAACATTTATTCGTGACAAAAACAAACAAACAAACTGTACATGCACATTTGCCACGTAATGGTTACAACTCTGCGTCATGCAGTACAGTCTAGCTGGTCTAAATAGACACATTCAGATGTACGCTTCTTTGAGGGACTGGCAGGGCCAGCGTTGGTTTTCCGTTGTGGCCATTTTGGTGAGGCACGGAACAATAACGCCACTAACACACACAAGGACAAATTACAAAAACATAAAAAAACACAAACTCGTTGAACGTTTAAAAACACCTAATAACGTGGGCGCCTAGAGATTACATGCTCTGAATAAAAAACATTCGATTAGTGTTAAGGTATATAATAGAATAGAATACAAATGAATTTATTGCCAGCCAAAATAACAACACATCACAATTTCGTTCTTAATTAGAAAACACAATATATAAAAATAAACTTAATGAACACCAGGTAGTGCTGTTATAGTGGACACCACTCAGCATATGCTCTGACATTAAACAATGCCACAGCGCTGGTCTTCCGTGGAGTCCAGGGCTGTAAGATAGTCCCGAACAGCAACAAGTGGCAAACGTGGTACTACAACCTGCATTCAGTGATAAAATGATGAATGATTTTACAACGGTTAAAGCCTCGTGTGTTTGCAGGCGAGTCGCTACAGTGCCCGCGCTGCTCGCAGTCCGTGCCCGCCAACCCGGGAGTGTGCGCCAACTGCGGCGAGAACGTGTTCCAGTGCCACAAGTGCCGGTGAGTTTAATAGTACATTGTTGCAAAGGCTAGAAAGGCAGGCAATAGATTGCACTTTTGGCCGAGACATTACATAGCCTGACGCCTACCAAGAGGAAATAGCAAATAATTATAATTAATATAATTATAACTCAAAATGAAGTACCTAATTAAAGATCATAATATAAGTATATATTATATTAAAAGACCCATCTGACAAAATTGTCTTACCTAATATTATTTTTATACGAATGATGTTATGTTAATTATGTATGATTGTCCTAATAATACTGTTGACATGTAAAACTATGTTTTATAAAGGATTAAATTAAATGAAATGAAAAATATATATATCAGATCATAATAAGAAACACTGTAACGCGGCACCGCGCCGGGTGGTGCCCCCCGACACGCGAGCGGGGGCTTTACGAATTACCGCCCGTGGTGCGTACACAATTTTACTTCTTCTCCTGGATGTGAAGGAAGATTTGCCGCTGCGCCCGTGGGCGGTAAATCTCACTTACCGCCCGGAGTCACGTACATTTTTTTACGTTACACCTGGCCATAATGCGAGTTACGGCGCGTACGGTAAAACTCGCATTGTGGCCAGGTGAAGACGTAAAATTGTGTACTCACCACGGGCGGTAATTCGTAAAGCCCCAGATCGCATATTTATGGCCACAAACACCTGCGATCTGGGCCATTCAAGAATTCACCGCCTAATGTACTGTTAAAGTCTAATTTCTTAACACTCGCAACCGGACTAAAAATGGAACAATTCACCAGAGACCTACAGAATTCGTGGCGTGTAAGTTCATATTACTGCCCCCTAGCGGGCTCAGCCGGCATCTGAGCAAACATTACGAGTGCCCGCTAGGTAAGCTTAAGGTATGTCCTCTACCTTTGTGAAGATTGACTCGAGCCGACAACGACGTTAGTGCTGAGCGGTTCATGTTGCCAGTGACTCGCCCAGTAGTTATGTTACTATGGCAACGGTGTTCTGTAAGGTGGAGGCAGTTTCCCACTGGGTTTCCCCGGATAAAAGCCAGTGTGCTAGGGCACCTCAGGTCACGTGGCCAACATCCCTGTCAAAGATTCTACTCCATCAATGAATATTTAGATAATTAAGTATATTTCTTTTATTTCTATTTTATTTTAAGTGGAGGCTATTATTAATTGTGAATGTATTGTAATGTTATAAAACTTATTGGCATTTAACTTGTAATGAATCCTATTGTTAATATTTTTTTTTTATTTGAAGTCGATCCAATTATTAATTGGGAATGTTATGTAATTTAATCTAATGAAACATATTGACATTTTAACTTATACCTAATTAATCCTACTATTGTATAAATTTTGCATGCCTACATGGCAGAGCATTTAATGTAATCTAAATAAAAATAAATAAAAATCGTTTATTTACCAAACAAAAGTTGCACAAGAAACATAGCTTACAATAAAGCTTAAGCTTTATCTATACAGGATGTTAACGGGGTCATGATCCGGAATGACAAAAAGCGAATAAGATGATCATACTGAACAACCTTTCCCATGGGACCAACCACGAAATCGCAAAAAAAAACCAGGTATTCCATACATTAACTCTCAATTAAATCGCAGTTAACTCACAGTTAACTCTTAATTGGCTATTTTTTTTTGCGATTTCGTGGTTGGTCCCATGGGAAAGGTTGTTCAGTATGATCATCTTATTCGCTTTTTGTCATTCCGGATCATGACCCCGTTAACATCCTGTATATAAGATCAATGTATCACTTATGTTCTTGCAAATAAAAAAGTTGAATCTTGAAAGTGACGAATGTAACCTCACCCGCTTCCCCGCAGCGCCATAAACTACGACGAAAAGGACCCGTTCCTCTGCCACGCGTGCGGCTTCTGCAAGTACGCCAAGTTCGACTACACGCTCACCGCGCGGCCGTGCTGCGCCGTGGACACCATAGACAACGACGAGGAGCGCAAGAAGATGGTGCAGACCATCGGCGCGCTGCTCGACAAGGCCGACCGCGTCTACCGGCAGCTGGTCGCCAACAAGCCCGTGCTGGAGGTGAGCTATCTTAAGCCGGCCACACACGCTAGGTTTTGCGTGTGCAAGCAATACCAACAAGCACGACCGAGTTTTATAGGGCACACACACGTAACGACAAACCTGCACAAACTCTCAGTTCAAACCGTCATGGCACCGGTAGCGGTGGTTCACGTCGCGCTATTACGTTTTTTTTTAACAACATTGTCTTTTTTCGCATTTGGCTCTAATTCCTTCAGTTTAGTTAAACGTTTTTCATACGCTACCGCTCCTTTATTTCGGTCATGATAGTCTTTATCCTTCACTCTCCAAATACAGGGCTCCGATTTATATATTCCAATAAATTCCTCTACAATTGCATTTCGTTTGCGAGACGACATTGTTGCGCAGTGACGTGCGATGCGACCTATCCCCTCCGCAGTCACTGGCTGACTGAAGCCTGTCAAGCCTGCCAGCCACACACGTTCAGAGACCTTCTCGCTGCACAAATGAACTGTGCAGGCATAACCATCGGTTATAACCTAGCGTGTGTGGCCGGCTTTAAGAGTACTTGCGTTTGAAGACCAAGCTCACCCTGAGGGTTGAGAGGTTGGAGTCAAAGCAAAGCGAGTTTCAATAGGGGTGTAGACTCGAAAATTATTATTACTCCAAAAGAAAGAAAGCAAAAAAATATAGCGAGCCTAATTTTGATACAATTTCAGTTTGATAGAGGTCGTTGATGTTAGTTGTCGATTTGCGCCATCTACCGAGCTTAATTTTAGTTCAATTTCAGCTCGATATATTATGTTTTTGATTTTATTTTGACTAGTAAGAATAATATAGTATTAAATGGGTTTTATTTGATTCTAAAATTATGAAAGGAAAACTAATGTAACTGTAAATGTTTCTAAGTATAATGCCATACAATATTTCCGTAACTTAATTCGCAAACAGAACATTTTATCAGCTCATATTTTAATTAAGTTTGGCCCAGGTCATCTTGGAGAAAATCGACATAAATGAAAAACGCTAAGACTGCATGAATGCATTCAAATCCACAACCGTCGATATTGTTATTAATGCTTAAGCTTTGTTTTTACCGGGGACCGAGTTTTTCTCGGCTGTAATACTACGAAAAATCGATTTCTATTCAAAATTAAACAAAAAACCAATAACTGATTGTTTACCAAAAAAAAAACGAAATAAACTGATAGAAAGAAAACAAAAAACCTCATCGTTGGGGTTCCAACTCGCAGCCATCAACAAACCAACCATTGGTTCACCCTTATCTTTGTAATTTTTATAGCCTATATGTTGGCCGGAAATTTTCTCAACAGATTAGTAAAGTTTGCTTCATAATCCGTTCAGCCGTTTTCTCGTGATGCGCGTACAAATAAACAGACAAACTGTATATAGATGTCATCGCCGCCACGCGACGTCCACTTGACAACAAAAGATGGCGCTGTTACGTATACACGATTTTATCAAACAAATCGGCTATCCTCAAATTTGGTCTGCGGGTCACCTTAACTCCATCAAACTTTATTAATACGTTTCATATGGTTTGACGGAGTTTAGACGCCGACAAAAAACTGGAGAATGACCTACTAAGGCTAGAATATGCATGGAAATTGGTGATGTTCTGCATCGCGCTATTGAAGTTTTTAAGTTATGTTGTATATAAATAGAATTTCCTTCAGGTTCTCCTTACTATGTCTCTCTGGCATCATCAACGAACGTTCACAATTATTATATGTATAGATAGATATATAGATATAATAAATAAAATAAAATTAATATAAGAGGAGAAAGTAAAATATGTATAGGGTAAATCGACAACTGGCCACCTTTCAATAACTGGCCCGCCTCATACTAAAAATTAACTCTGTTCCGCTACAAACGGAATTCAATTTCGTATAATGTGGCCAGTTATTGAAGGGCGGCCGGCAATACGGTATTTGACAAAAGTCAAATCGGCTTCTTTTTATTTATTTAATTATTTATTTATTCATTCAACCAACTTACATTTACAGCATCAAACATGAAACGTCAAATACGCTCCGTTAGTATGGAATTTGTAGAGGTTGCTTGTGACGTCACAATCAAACAATGTCTTTATCGTTAGTTATTATGAATAAATAATCTTAAAACAGCAAACTTAAATGAAACATTAACACCTATTCTATCATAATGTGAATAGAGTTCATTTTTAGTATGAGGTGGCCAGTTATTGGCGATATACTACCCTACCGTCGGAAATCAAAACTGTAAGGCAATAAATTAATGCATAATATGTCAAATGTATTTCTTGTATACGGTCAGCAGCAGAAATGGCTACGCGCTCAAAGAGGTCAAAAGATCTTGTCTCTTGCTGACTTTGTGCAGATTATAACGGTTGCCAAAGATTATAAAGCGGTTGCAGCGATACCAGCACGTTTATCATGAGACGGCCGCGACATACTCTCGATTTTTCTCGCACTATCCGTCTCTTTCTAACACTTAGAACAAGAGGTATGTACAGTGCGAGAAAAATCGAGAGTATTTCACGACTGCAACTATTAGCTTCTTCTCTTCTTCTTCCTAGCCTTGTCCCATCTACTTGGGGTCGGCTCTCCTTGTATGGCGTCGCCAGGAACGTCTGTCCTGGGTCGTCTCGGGTGATAAATTACCATCTTTTAGGTTCCTCTGAACAACGACTGCAACTATTAGCCTTTGGTCAAAATCCCCTGAGTCGATACTGCATCGCGTATGTATCGCTGCGAACAGTCGCCGTGTGCAACCAGAGATTACGTAGACGTTATAATTCTGCGTCGGATGATTCAGTACCTCATTCGGTCGGTAGGCGCTAGCGAACGAAAAAACCATGGAATGCGAGCTCCTTACAAAGTTCTACCCAAACACGTGGCTAGAACCGCGGTATGCGCATGTTCGAACTAAATGGCTGCCTGGCATCGTTTTGACACCCCATCCCTGCATAATGGCAATCCCATTATTTGGGGTCATTTTACTTCTATTGTTTTTTCGTTCGCTGGTAGGCACTCAAAATATACAAATTACGCGCTGTGTTTTGTACGACTGTATGTACATACCATTATTGAACTATATTTTTTTCCACAGTCCCTGATCCACAAGATAAGCGAGCACCGCCTCGAAGGACGACCCGGGGACGAGAACAGCAACGCGTCTACCACATCGTTCGGCGGCGTGCAGATCAACCGCGTCATACAAACGCTCGCCCACAAGTACTGCGTCGACAGCAAGGGACACTTTGAGGACCTCTCCAAGATCATACAGAAGGTGTTAGCGTGCAGGTGAGTACAGCAGTGCACCCCTCATATGTGTAAGCCAGACTTGAAGGCCGTCCCGGAGACGAGAACAGCAACGCGTCTACTACATTATTATGTTATTGCTATTTGTTTAACCGGATGTATCGCAACCGCAGTCTGTAAATAATATGTTGAGGTTAGCCCGGTGAGACCCAATTTATTTTATCATGCTGTGACAGAATGGGCATGCTCGTCGGTGTGTATCTGTATAATTATTGATACAGGGAAGGAAATGACAAATTTTTATTTCTTACCCAAAGTTGGGAAATTTACTTAATAGGTAAAAGGAAGGTAGGAATCAATTAAGCTAGCATTCAAACGTGTAAATATTCAGTATCGGAAACTTATTTCATTTAAGAATATTGTATGAGTTTATTTCATGATAATGGGTACAAGGGTTTGTAATAGTGCGATATGAACTAGGCTTATAACAATCCTTTACAAAATGGATACCAAAGTAATATTTCTACCCTGGCAATCGCGTCATGACAGGAGGCGTAGGGCGACCATACGAATTTCCATCTTAATAGCTAAAGCATTGGGAGCTTAATTAAATGGGCGATACGACCAGTGGCGGGGGAAGGTGCGAATAATATCACGTGTTTATTGCATACCAGAGTTGGCGCGTGAATACGTACCACGGATTTTCAACCTTATTACCAAAGAGGTTAGGTGTTTCAAAGCTAATGATGATACTATTGTAAATCAATCAATAGAGCAATTATTTATTCTACGAATGGGTCGCAGGGGCACTTTTGCATGTCAAATGATAAAAATAATTAATATCATAATAATCTTGCAAAATAATTTAAGATTTTCAGATTAAGGACCGATATAAACGGTTAACAGGAACGGTGGTGTCTCGGAACGGCGGGGATAGGAAGATGTCGGAGTAGTATGAGGGGTTTAAAAGGAGAAAACGGGGATGGCTGCGGCATTCAATTCTCGGCACCCGGACTGGCATAGCGTCCCTGACTGTTAGGCTGTGAAATAATTGGTGTGTTATCTTGATTATGGTGGATGGCTTGTCGTTATGGGGAAACTCTCCTCGTAATTATGAGCCATTTACTATTTTACAATTTCATAGTCATTTGTGAATTTAAAAGTGGGAGTTAGGGCCAAGTTATATCTGACTTATCGAAAATATTCTATAAGGCTTATATGGCTAAATCAAACATGCCTTATTTGCCCGGGCTACTCTCAGGAATAGGGCATGTTTGGTAAGTGGTTTCAAAATACAGTCTAGACCATATTAGTCACTACGTATATACGGAGACTTTTATGGTTAATCAAACATAGCAGATTATCTAGGTTACCGGGAGATCGGTTATGTTTGAGTGATTGGTTTTGGGACTAAGTTAGGGTTAGTGTTTCAAAATACAGTCTAGACCATATTAGTCACTACGTATATACGGAGACTTTCATGGTTAATCAAACATAGCAGATTATCTAGGTTACCGGGAGATCGGTTATGTTTGAGTGATTGGTTTTGGGACTAGGTTAGGGTTAGTGTTTCAAAATACAGTCTAGACCATATTAGTCACTACGTATATACGGAGACTTTTATGGTTAATCAAACATAGCAGATTATCTAGGTTACCGGGAGATCGGTTATGTTTGAGTGATTGGTTTTGGGACTAAGTTAGGGTTAGTGTTTCAAAATACAGTCTAGACCATATTAGTCACTACGTATATACGGAGACTTTCATGGTTAATCAAACATAGCAGATTATCTAGGTTACCGGGAGATCGGTTATGTTTGAGTGATTGGTTTTGGGACTAGGTTAGGGTTAGTGTTTCATAATACAGTCTAGACCATATTAGTCACTACGTATATACGGAGACTTTTATGGTTAATCAAACATAGCAGATTATCTAGGTTACCGGGAGATCGGTTATGTTTGAGTGATTGGTTACGAGACTAAGTTGGGGTTTCATTCTAAATCGCCTAAATCAGTCAGATCGCGGCCAAGATCAGTATATCTGCGGAGTCATCGCCACCTACCGGTGCCAACCCGGGCTGACTCCGTGTCCGTAGTTACCAGATTTGAGGTGTGGTCTGGCGTCTACCTTTTTACCAACACAGGAGACGAAACCCCTTAATTGGGGCCCTCACGTCTCTCAGAACATCTGACGACGTAGACGTGGCTTGGTCATTCATGTGATAAGCACAGGAGGATACTCCGCTCGTTGAAATCGATCGGATGCCTGAGGGGTCGTTCAGCATTATATATATGTAAATATACTAGACTTATTTCCAGACAGGTCGCCCTACTTCTCGTATTCCCTAAGACTCCGGTCGCGAGAGGGGGGGGCAAATACACAGGCCGCTAGGTTTTGATACCTCAGTTTTGCCGACTGAACTACTTACAGTTTACCTAGGGATACATTCTTGCCTCTAAACTAAGGTATGGTTCTAGAGGTGAGCAGAATAGGGACTGGGGTAGATGTAGGGCTAAATTCACGCGTTATGGGGTGAAAGGCTTATAACTATGTCTCCTGTAATTAAAAATATTTCATGAACTTGTTTGACTTAAGGTTACTATTCCAATAGGGTCTAAAAAGGTATATTTTATAAATGAAACTGAGATTAAGTTAAGTGCATTAAGTGGTCAAAGGAGTGTCAAGTTGCCGTGGGATACATGTGAAATATTATAACGGTGTGACAATTAATAGGCATCAAAGAAAGGTAACTATTCTATTTATGACGATGAGATATCAGAATTGTTCCAGAAAGATGGAATAAGTCTGGGAATTGATGACAGGCGGAGCAGTTCATCAAATCCACCTAAAGTATCTTATTGTTATGAATGAATATCCTTCATTCTAGGCATTATACTATCAGGACTAGTTATTCTCCATTTAAGGCAAACCTCTGTCTTGAGTGGACATTATTCATTCGAAGTACGATTTAGGTAGAATATTTCACATGTAGGGTACGGTTTACATTGACACTACACCAATGACATCGGTATAGAATGGTCTTAGGTATATAATGACCACATAAGTTGTAAATACAACATTTATTAACGTTAAAAGGTGTCTGTTCAGATAGTTTCGGTGTTTCTCTCTAGACAGACCGTTAGGTTGGAAATGCTGGTAGTTTCGTTCTCTGGGTCTTAAACTCTTAGGTAACCAGGCAGGTAAATTGTTAGGCCGTCCAGTCCTCATCCAAACGAGTGAGTAGCTATGTGTGAGTAAAAGAATTACCACACAAACCGTCGTTTAGAACTTTGATTTAAAATACAATTACTTAGGGTAGACAACTAGCTCGTAATAGGTTTAAATAAATAATCTACTTGCTATGAATTCTAAAAAGCTGCTCTCTCGTTCAACCGGACGGATAATAGGAGGTAGGGGATTTTCTACCCAAAAATAAAAATATTTATACTAATAATATAATGAGTGACATAGAATTATCATCCATAATGTAATTACCAATAATGAACGACAAACAGAATTATTTTATAATAATTCTTCATCGAATGAACTTATATTTTCATACTTAGGACTTTATTATAATTAGAACTAGGAGATTAGTAGTTGAAGCTAGGGTATAGTTAAGTCAATTTATGTACTGATAGGCTAGCTTTAATTATGTTAATGAAGAGTCCAAAACCTGCCTAGCTTTCATAAAAGGACCTGGATTATTACGGTACACAACATTTTATGGGGTCCTACCACTATTCGATCACGTACTGGCCAAACTACAGGTATTAGTAATAAAACACGCATTAAAAGTAGGTTTAATAAATAAGTCAACAGAATGCAAATTACAGTAGTCGTGTTAGAGCTTATTACAATTTATCCCGCGTTCTCAAGCATCGGTGAGAAGCTGCTTTAGTTCTAGGTAAGTTTTAGGTTAAGGGGTAAGAAGCTGTTCGTGGGGGGGGAATCGTTACAATATCATATATTATTTGATTGGTAAAGGAAAATCTCATGAGGAAACCGGTCTAATCCCAATAAGGTCTAGTTTTCCCTCTGGGCTGGATGGTCAGATGGCAGTCGCCTTCGTAAAAACTAGTGCCTAAGCCAAATCTGGGCATCAAAACGGCCCTGGGCTCCTTTAGGGCACAACCAGGAATAGCGCTAGGAGGATGATGACCCCTAATGTTATTTGGAAGATCGCACGCAGGTCACTCCTGGTACAATATTAGCGCAAGCTTGTTTGATTGTGTTTATTTCGAACATAAAACAAAAGTTGAATATACCACTAAGTCGCGATTTTTGATTTAAAATGTGGGGACGTACTTCATTGTAAAAAAAAAAACGCCCTGATGACAAAACGCGAATTCTCCTCTTAAGGTGCGTCTACGCTAGGCGAGCCGAGCACGAGCGGAGCCGTTCTGTTCGCGGCGTCTGGAAGCCTCGAACAGCTTGTAAGTCGGTCCACACTAGACGAATTGTTGCTCCGCTCGTGCTCGGCTCGCCTAGCGTAGACGCAGCTTAAGAATATATTTTTGAACATGGTCTCCGGTGTTCCAGGAAGGAGCTGGTCGCGTACGACAGGTCGCAGAGCGAGCAGCTGAAGGGCGACACGCTGCCCGTGTACGCGGGCCTCGCGCAGGCCTACGACGGAGACCTTACCAAAGGTATGTCACCCAACCGATAACTTTTTTAAATTATCTCACCCCCCTTTTCATCCCTTCCCTCACTCATCATCGTCTTGCATTACCCAACTCTCCTCGCTATCCCTACTCACCCCATTAAAGGAAAAATGTAATGCTCGGATTCGAATCGGCGACCACAGGCACTCATGGCCCGTCGCTACTAACCAACTGAGCTACCGGAACAATCTGTCTCGGCCAGATACAACGCCTTAGGGAGGCGTGAGTTTTTTTCAAATTATCCTTTAATTTAAATTTATAAGTTCGTTAGCAGCGTTACTGCTTCATACAAAATTAACCGAACCTTTTTTTCCAAGGCCTACATTAAGTGAATTAACTTGCATTCATCTTCCGATGACGATGATGAGTGAATTATTCTCGACCATCATCCTGAAGTTTTTTTATTATTTTCTTCATACTGATGTATTTTCTCTATCTACGGTAGCCTAGTGGTTCAGGCATGCGGCTGTCAAGCGGCGGTCGTGGGTTCTAATCCCGGCGCGTACCAATGAGTTTTTCGGATTTTGTGTACGGAATAAGTATTTACCGTTAGCTTTTCGGTGAAGGAAAACATCGTGAGGAAACCGGTCCAATCCTAATAAGGTCTAGGTTTCCCTCTGGGTTGGAAGGTCAGATGGCAGTCGCTTTTGTAAAACTAGTGCCATTGCAAATCTTGGGATTAGGTGTCAAAGCGGACCCCGGGCTCCTTTAGGGGCATTTCCGGGAATAACGCTAGGAGGATGATGACATTGAGGACTGATGTATCTTCTCCTGCGCATTGGGTTTCGGCATGAATATGAGTATGAATATTCCAGAGTCTGGTGGAGGCTGCTACGGCTGCTCGCTCGCGTGCGCCGAGCACTGCCTCACGCTGCTGCGCGCGCTGGCCTCGCAGCCGCCGCACCGCACGCGGCTCTGCCGCTTTGGGCTCGTGCAGGAACTCGTGCAGCACAACCTGCACCGCGGCACGCCGCAGGTAACTGTACAAATACTGTATTCGTCGATCATAGGTATACAATAGGGGTGTAAACACTAAATAAAATAATCAATATTGACAATTTTTCTCGAAAAAGGATTAAAAATGCAGTCAAATGGAGAAAAAATCAACGCAAAAGGTTAAATAATCACGAAGTTATAAGTGTCCAAAGTTTTAAGAAGGGGTGTGTTCTGTCCCTTTTTCGCAAAACGCAACTCCATATGAAACGATGACGCTTGAAGGTTGTGCCGTCACTAGAAGACGGCAACGTGCCGCGCCCCGTCGTGTTCGCAGCCCCCGGCAGCATCCCGTAACTTGACGTCACACACTGTTTGCGTTTTCTCTCTCTAACAAGCAACATTAAAACGGTTGTAGGTAGCTTCTTAATTCTTTGAGATATCTGAATGGGATTTTCGTCACTAGGCATATTTCTATGCCTTCTTTCTTTTGGATTAATAATAATTTTCGAGTCTACACCCGTATTACTTAGTTATCCTGCTGGCTCAGCGACCCGAAATGGATCTTGGCCTGCGATACGAGTTGGCGCCATTCTGTGGGATCTCCCGGTTTTCTACGTGCAGAGCGCGAAGGTCTCTTGTCCTTCCAGCGATATTAAAGCCGACCAACTGGTCTACAACTGGCATTCTCTCAAGGTTTCCAAGCCAGATTTGATGTCTACTATGATCACCATGATCATGAGGGCTCGGACACCAAATCTACCAGTTACTGGTTTTTGCTGATTCTCCAGCTAACATCGAGGTACCTATACAATTATTAGGATGTTCCTTAAAATTCGAAAAGTCGAAATTTCATTGAGACACCCTCTTATATTGTTCTAATACGTGAAAAAATTACGTATGTTTTTTATTTTGTATTTTGGATAAGATTTAGGGGTCGCTACCATATTTTGAACTTTTTAAGGTTTTTATTTTTGACATTTTGCTACTTTTATGAGCTTAACCTTAAGCACGTGGACTTGTCACGGTAAATATTTTATCGTCGGATGACAACTAAGGGCGGGTAACAACCAACCTACGAATACAGACCGGTCAACGTTAAATATGGCGCCGGCGCGATCCGAGCGCTGTCGGTTTTACAGCCCGCATCAAAGAAGCTTCAGTCGCTGGCGCGCGCGCAGTTTGTTATGTTGCGAGCGAACGAAATAATTGGCGCGCTGATCGAGCTGGATCGCTTGCCTTGCGCAGCCGCCGCGGTCTACCTAAATTCCATCGAACATTTGCCGCGGGAGCCAATGTACACGTGAACACTGGCTCGCGCGGCTGCCGCGCATAATCTGTGCACACCTTTAAAATATCGGTTACAGTTGTTTCAAGTATATTTTTTCCGCAGTGTCAAGAGGAGGTGCGCTCGCTGATCTGCCTGGTGACGCGCGACAACCTGCCGGCGACGGAGACGCTGTGCAGCCTGCTGTCGCAGCGCATCACGCTCTCGCTGATGGGCCACGCGGCCTCGCAGGACCTCAACAACTCGGTGAGTGTTGCTAGGAGAGAATGGACAACTATAGAGAGTCGTAGAGATCTTCTGGATATTCAATTTCTTTTTAAACTCGTAAGAAGCAGGATTGATTGTCCACAACTCCTTAGTAGTCTCCGGTAGAATTCCGCGTTTTGCTGCCAAGCCACTGTCTTATCCCATGCGACGAACTGTGTTGTGCTTCCTCCCCTGTATTTTAGAATTTGTTGTTATAGCGGCAATAGAAATACTTCATCTGAAAATTTCAACTGTCTAACTATCACGGTTCATGAGATACAGCCTGGTGACAGGCGGACAGACAGACGGACGGACAGCGGAGTCTTAGTAATAGGGTCCCGTTTTTACTCTATGGGCACGGAACCCTAAAAAGGCATTTTTGCCGTCTCGTTTTCGTCGTCAGTTGTGCTAGCTTCAATAATATATTCACAACAATTATGTTAAGATTATATTTTAAATCAAAAATTTCTAAATCTTTATGCTCATCCGGTTATCCGAAAGACGTCCACTGCTGGACATAGGCCTCCCCCAAAGAGTGCCAAAGTGACCGGTCCTGCGCCACCCGCATCCAGCGGACTCCCGCAACCTTTGCCAGGTCCTCAATGCACCTAATATAACAATATAATGGTGTATGGTTATAATTATAGGTAGGTGTATTATGTCTCGTATGCTGTGTTTGTGATCTCTGGCTGATTAACGATAGTTTTGTAAGTTATCCTTATACTACTAACACTTTTATGGGCTCCGCCTGAAATAAATGATTTTATTATTATTATTAAATGTTGAGTATTTTCTCTCTGACCCGCCCAGGTCCGGCCGCTGGTGCTCCTCCTCGGCTCCCTGGTGAAGATGCAGGACGGCGTGGAGTGCTGGGAGGTGCGCCTGCGCTGCGTCGTCCGCCTCTGGGTGTGGTGCTGCCCGCAGCTCACCGAGGTGGCCGGGATACCCTCCGCGGCCAGTGTGCTGCTCAAGCCGGAGGCGCTCGCCGGCATGACGGGCATCAACGCCTCGTCCAGCTGTGAGTGTCGCTTGTTTTACGGTGGTCCTACCGACTGCGCCAGCTCTCAACTGACTGGAGATCGCTTAAGGACATTTTTAATCCTTAGATGCATACAGTATCAAAAATGATCCAATTGAAGTGACACGAGTAATAAGCAAAGTATGTAGTGGTTCAGTTTTAATTCTTTTTTGAGGTTTTTTCCTGAATAATAGAAAAAGTAATGTCAGTTATAAACTGTCAAACTAGACACGGAGTCTCAAATGTGACGTGAATTTAATTGCACATAAGACATTCCGAAGTGTTAGGGCTTCTCGGTAGGTAAATGACAAGTCAAGACTCGAGTAATAACTGTGTTTATTAAGAGAAAATGCATGCCTTATATGTTAATCCATTTTCTTGTGTTCCCATGAGTGGAAACTGCGGCCAAGGTTAACAGTACAAAGTCCAGGCATGTGCATGTGGGAAAGCCGAGGTCGAGGTGTTATGTTACAGGAAAATAGGTATAAGCTTTCCATCAGATGTACCCTCACTACAATTCCATAATAATAGTAGATTACTGCAGAGGCCGTGAAGTAAGGGATTGCTGGACGAGATCAGGGTAGACGGCCGAGTCGTAGACGAGGCCGAATACAACGAGTCCAGCAATCCCTGTTCCGGCCGAGGATTGTATAGTACTTTTCTCAAACGATGTGAGGAAATATTAAAATTAAAATAAATACAGGGTAATCAATTAAATAATAGGTAATTTGCGCCTTTTTTTATTTTTTAAACGCCATTTGTACAAGCCGTTCGAGCACCATGTTTAACCGCACATAAAGTATAGTACCATAGATTATTTTTATTTTTTTAATGAAGCAAGTATGCTTACAGTGTCTAGTGGTGGTTGGCAGTATGTAAATTTTCCTTTGTCAGTTTAATATTAGTAAGCAAATTTAAAAAGTTAGAGTAGCGGACAATAATGGTTTTACTTAGGGTTTTCATACATTACTTCTTGGCGTAAGGAGCCATAAACAAGAAACTTCACGTCTTCATTTCGTGATATTAACGCGTACATTTTCGAGCATGTTTGAGAAAAAGTGATTTATACCATTCACGCCTAAGAGTTAATA
This sequence comes from Epinotia ramella, assembly GCA_947578815.1. Lineage (NCBI taxonomy): Eukaryota > Metazoa > Arthropoda > Insecta > Lepidoptera > Tortricidae > Epinotia > Epinotia ramella. The sequence goes on from CANPUT010000122.1 coordinate 673,970, forward strand.
CCACGACAGTGATAAACAAGGCTTTAGTGCAGACACTGTAACCTATGGACTCTAGCGACTCCAGATGAGACTTTTACTCTTATGATGGTTTAAAACCGATTCAGAATGTTAATTGCACTAAGTTTTAATGTTCACACTGAAGATTGTAATTTTACACAACTGTTCTACAGCGCACCAATTCGCGCTACAGCAAGTGGCGCTCCCGTGCTTGCGCTACATGCAACAGCTGATGGCGCCCATTCCTCCCGTCGTGTCCGCCAGCGGCGCCGACGCCGAAAACAAGGAGATCAAGGTACGTTAACGCTACTAGTCTGTCTGTCTGTCTGTATGTCTATGACAAATAAAGCGTTTGAGTTTGAGGACTTGACGAAATCGAGCGGTGGCGGCAGCTGTAGCGATGCACCACACGTGAGAATGAGAGGTTGCGGTCTAGTCTTTCGCTCGCTCGTATGCCGTGTCGAGGCTGTTGTCACCATTGTTGCTCCTTGCCATGATTACGTCGTCCTGAAAGACACAATACAAATACTCTTTTCTCAAACATGCAATGAAATATTGATGTTGTGTTCTTCATAATGGGCTTCGAAGTGTCACGTTTCGGGCGCAGCGAGATGAGAGACCCGTAATAGCATTTCATACAAAATTGTTTTATAGTGGGGCATCTCGTAAGCATGCTATGAGTCCATATATCATGATTATTTTGTGTACACAGAAGTCCATACTATAATCTTTTTCCCTGTCACCATTATCTTATCACCTGTATTATGGGCGGACGATGGGTGCAATGCAGTGACGAAATCATAAGATGGATAACACATTTATTAAATTTCCAGATTATGATTTTATAAGATATTTGAGTGATGGTGATAATGTTCCTGATAATGGTGAAGTATCACTTTACCGACGCACCTCTTACATCTGTAGATATAGAGAGGTCATTTTCCCATATGTATAACTGGATAGTGAACGATAAAAGGGATGGATTGAAAATGTGTAATATAGGAAAACATATGATTATTTATTTCTCTTTTTTTTTTAAACCAATTGTACTCATATCCATATTACGTACATCGTTTCACATGACTTTGACATAATTTGCATCTGTCGGCCGCCCATTAACACTTTCGCAACCGGACTAAAAGTGGAACAATACACCAGAAACCGAGAGAACTCGCTAGGCGTGTAGGTTCATACTACTGCCCGCCTAGCGGGCTGAGCCGGCATCTGAGCAAACATTACGAGTGCCCACCAGGCTCTAACTTTCTGTACATTGCTGGTCCCACAAGTAACCTAGCAACCATCTTAATTTCTAGAACAAGCAATGCATGGCGAATTGTAAGTGTCAGGTGACAATTGTCAAGTTGGTGAAATAGGGGCCAGGCGGGTTCCAGGTTGCGAACGTGTTAATAATAACAAAACTCAATCGACCCTTTCCCCCCAACAGCCGGAACTAGCCGCGGCGCCGTCGGCGGCCTCCGCGGGCGCGCTGGCCGCGTCCACGGGCTCCGTGGTGGTGGACCTGGCGGCCTGGCTGGCCGGCCGCGTGTCGCACGACGAGTGGCGGCGGCTCGTGTCGCCGCCGGCCGAGAGCGTGCCGCGGCTGCCCGACGCGCACCTCATGCACAAATACGTGGCGAGGTGGCGCGAAAAGGTGAGTTATAGTTATAACAGTCTACACGGTGTTCCCGGGGATTTCCGTTAACTTCGGCATTTTGCAGAATACATTCACAGAAACAAATTAGCATAAATATTTCTTGAAATTTCTACAAGATAATTTTATGTAGCATTAACAGTCATTGTCTTATTGTACAAGGGTTCAAGACCAAAGGTCCAAGAAGACACATGAAATAAATAAAAAGGTACCTCCGAGTCAGTTCGTGCCTAATATCGAACGAACTCACTTTGTAAACCTTCTAAAGGAACCTTACAAAAATTAAAAAGCTGTTATGACGTCACAGTTAAGAGCCATTTACACTGGTTAAATCTGCAAAACTGATTAAATTAAAATATTGAATAATCTTGATAAGAGTTAAGATACTACTGTCTTGGAGAAATTAATTTTATTTGATCTCAACTATGCCCCCTTGCGATTAACGGAAAGTGTGCAAAGAACACGTTGTATACGGGGTGTGAACCGAGCAAGGGCATATTCGATTTTTTGTTTATTTTTGTTTTTATTGACATTGCTTGTGTATGATAACGTTCCCCCGCGAGGGTTAAGGGTGGGAGGGTTTATTTCATTTTCAACCGCTGCGCGCAGAGCTGTTATGAAAACAAATGTGTTGTGTATGTTTTTTGGCACGCAGGTGACAGCTATTACGTATTTGATGTCATACACAAGCGATGTCAATAAAAACGAAGACTGTAATGTAAGCAAAAACAAAAATATAGGATAGTTGCGTTATACCAGATTCATTTTCTTTCCTTTTTTACCTACATTTGATAATGGCACTAATCTTTACACCAATACGCATGTAGACTCGAAATAGGGCAAAAAAATATGCCTAGTGACACAAGTCCCATTCAGATATGTCAATAGAATTACGAACTTCCAACCGTTTTAATATTGCTTGTTAGAGAGAGAAAACGCTCACAGTTAATGACGTCACAATCTGCGAGCGTCATAGTAAATAAATATCGTTTCATATGAAGTTGCGTTTTGCGAAAAAGGGACAGAACATACCCCTTCTTAAAACTTTGGACACTTATAACTTCTTGATTATTTAACCTTTTGCGTTGATTTTTTCTCCATTTGACTACATTTTTTATCCTTTTTCGAGAAAATATGACATTATTGATACGCCTCTATTACAGATGCTGCTCTCCCACGGCATGCGTCCGCTCTCGCTCGAGGACGGCTCCTGGCTGCGGCCCGTCATGTTCGAGACGAGCTCTCGCATCGCGCGCGACACCGCCTGCCAGATGGTCAAGTCGCTCTGCGACTCGTACGAGCGGAGCAAGGCGGTGAGTCTTTATAACACGAGCAAGCTTACCGTCCGCCTGATGGTAGGCACCATCAGGCATGCTTGGCTCCGCACCGTAATGGTGCGTTTACACGCTTGCCAAGCCACCGCAAGCCTCCACAAGCGCAAGCGTGTAAACGGGGGTGTTTGGCTTGGCTTGCGTGAGCTTGCGAGAGCTTGGCCCGATCCGGACTATGTCGGTTTTTGAACACAGATCAAAGGAAGCTTGGGTAGGAAGGAAGCGTATTTACACGTTAGCGCGTGTTTAGTGTCACTCGCGAGCTCGCGACGGTCGGTCGCCTTTTATTCAGATTCAGATTTATTTATTGGTAAAAATGTTTTTACAGGTCAATAAATAAGGTACACAATTTCAAATATACATTTGATTCATACAACCTATGTTACTTAGGTTGAAATAAAATTAGTCAGCAAATTATGGATAAAATAAAAATTCAAATTTAAATAACAATTACAATTATTCATTAGAAAAATTAAGGACAATATTTATATGGCCTTTATGTAACCGCGTATCGACCATGAGTGCTGTATGGTCAAACGACCAAACCTTGGCCTTTCTCGAGGCACACCTAAGCGAATCCTGCATATGGGATCCAAATTAGCCGACACAACTTCCACGTCTGCCATGCTTGCCTATTCGGACCACACTAACGCACTCGCAAGCGTGTAAATGCCATCCATGCGTTTGTGAAGGCTTGGAGCTTGCTGACGCTTGCCAAGCCACCGCAAGCGTGTAAATGTAGCATATTGATGGACGCGTGCAAGTCCAAAGAAATCTTAGTGATAAATGCGGCTGAGCGGAGCTTTCTTCAAAAGACGTTTTACCGCCCGCCTTAGCCTAGTTGGTAGTGTAGTGATCCTGCCTACGAAGCAAGAGGTCCTGGGTTCGAATCCCGTTAAGGGCATTGAGTCATGGATGTTTTCTAAGTATTTATTTATCTATATAAGTATGTTTATAGTACAAGCGTTGCTTAGTTTGGGACTAGGTCGATTTGTGTAAGATTGTCAGCAAACATTTATTTATTTATCTACAGACCACATGCGCTGTACTATAGGTTGATTTCCAGATTTTTTTGTGATTATGAAAAAAAATTAAATACCGATACCCATTATACGTTACAGTTGTTAGCCGTGTCGACTCCCGAGCATGCGTTCGTTGTAGACACAGCCAGGCGTTTAAAACGTTATGAAAAAAAAGCGATATTATATATTGGTTTAGATTTATAACGTTATAATGGATACCGCTGTACAGCGCGTTAAATATCGTTTTGAGTGTAACGCTTTTTAAGGAAAATAACGTTATTAACGATAGCGCTATACGAATATAGCGGTATGTAAAGGCCTGGATACGGCTGTCCATATTGGCCGCTATTTCATTTTTTTTTCTACCACAGGTACTCATCCTCCTGACCAGCTTCCTGCCTGAAGTGGGCGCGGCCGGCGAGGCCAGCGAGCAGTTCCTCCAATTGTACCAAAGTGAGTTCACCCATCATCCTAATTATTCCTTATGCCGGCTGTCCACACTCTTCGAGAACTTCTCGCTCATCATGTACACACTTGTTGCGTCATTTGAACAGCGGAACAACCCTTTGACTCGGCCGCGAAAACCGACACGCGACCGACGCGAGACCCGAGCGGGCGAGACAAGGTGAGAGCATCTTGTACACACTCGTTCTCGGTCTGTCTCGGGGTGTCTCGACGAGTGTGTACAGCCGGCATTATATTTACCTTAAACAAGTTCACGGACAGTAATGCAATAGGGGTAGGTAGACACTGAATACAATAATCAATAATGTAGTATTTTCTCGAAAAAGGATGAAAAACGTGGTCAAATGGAGAAAAAACCAACGCAAGAGGTTAAATAATCACGAAGTTATAAGTTTCCAAAGTTTTAAGAAGGGGTATGTTCTGTCTCTTTTCCGCAAAACGCACCTTCATATGAAACAAATTGTCATTTACTATGACGCTCGCAGATTGTGACGACACTATCTGCGAGGGTTTTCTCTCTAACAAGCAACATTAAAACGGTTGTAGCTTCGTAATTCTTTGAGATATCTGAATGGGATTTTCGCCACTAGGCATATTTTTTGCCTTCTTTCTTTTGGAGTAATAATAATTTTCAATTGTACACTAGTATTGCATTCGAGTAACCTTTTGTTTCGTGTGATCTATCACATGCACTGTCACGCGCTACACTAGAACGTCATTTGAACAGACCTTCCTCTGTTGTGTGCAGGTCTGGCGTCCGAAGCGCCGTGGAAGCAGTTCCTGGCGCTGCGCGGCGTGCTGCAGCAGATAGCGGACCTCATGACCAAGGAGATCGAACAGTTGCACCGCCTCGAGGAGACCACGCTCACCTCCGACTTGGCGCAGGGTGAGTGTTGTACCATTAAGGGGATGCCTTGATTCGAGTCGGCCACGCCCCCATAACAGAGACTCGCTTATGCCTTCCGGAGAGACGCCACACAATTTCGATCAATACCTAATTTTGTGAAGTTTTATTTATATTTCATTAAGTGATATTTTAGATGAGGTAAAAATACTATAATATTAACTTGATTGTGACAGAAATAGAAAAAAAAAAACAGAAAACTGACACTGTGTTAATTTCACAAACTCACGCTAAGCTCCCGCGGGCGCGGGCAACAGTCGTCCCCGCCGCGCTCGACAGCTGATATAATTTTCTCAAACATGCAATGAAATATTGACGTTGTGTTCTTCATAATGGGCTTCGAAGTGTCACGTTTCGGGCGCAGTGAGACGATAGACCCGTAATGGCATTTCATACAAAATTGGAGGCCTAGGCCTGCAAGATGGTCTTTTTTAATTTCCATTCACATTCACATTCCACAATTTGTGGCACAGGATCACGGCGTTCAGCCATGAAAATTAAAGTTTGATTTCTTGGAGTTTTTTTAATTTATTTCATTGCATGTTTGAGAAAAGCACTATACACACCTCGGCGTGAAAAGGGGTTGCCAGCCTCATAACTATCGTACGCTACGCTCGTCTATATGTACTCGGCCGGCAACCCCTTACTTCCCGGCCTGCGTAGTAATGTGCTAATGTACCGTTGACCCCGCAGGCTACGCGCTGAAGCGTCTGACGGAGCTGCTGGCCATGTTCCTCGAGGAGCCGGGCGCGCGGCGCACGTACAAGGGCCGGCTGGTGGGCGCCGTGCTCGGCGGGTACCTCTCGTTGCGCCGGCTCGTGGTGCAGCGCACCCGGCTCACGGACGACACGCAGGAGAAGCTGCTCGAGCTGCTCGAGGAGATGACCACGGGTGCGTAACTGTGGTGGACAGGGTTCGAAAGGATAATTATCAATGATAATTATCGTGATAATGATCATTGATAATTATCGTGATAATGATCATTGATAATTATCGTGATAATAACAGATGGATAATTATCGATTGATAATAACAAAAAATTGCGCTCGTGAAAGTGAACTGTATTCGAAGTATTGGAACGTGTATTTCCGCACTTGCGTCTATACGAACGCACGAAGTGTCAAGAGCGAACTCGAGTGTCATTGGTTCTTATACTGGTGATAATTATCAAGAAGCGTAATTATCTTGATAATTTGGAACCCTGGTGGTGAACAAGCCAGAGGCGTCTCTAGCCCGTGTAGCGCTCGTGTGCAAACATTACTCTAGCACTCCCTAGTAAGCGCGCGGTCAAAATAGAATGGTTACAAAGTAAGACTCGCTGCGCCCGTGTGCAACGCACGCCCTACACCATAGGTAAAGAGGCCTCTGAGTCAAGCCTATTGGGAAGCGGACGCTCTAGGGACGCGCAGGAGGAGGGCGCTGTATTCGCTTAGCTGGTTGTCGTCTCCGGGGCCCGGAGACCTCCGGGCTTGTTGTCGACCTCCGCGGTAACCCGGACCCGGATATCTCCGGGCTTCATGCCGACCCCCGTTATTTGACATAAACATCATAGACATGTGGTCGAAATATCGTGCATGTCGTGGAGGGGAACGGGGCCTTGGAATTTTGACAGTGACTAAGTGTGTCACCGCCAATTGTTGCCTACTCGTATATCTGTCATTTCATACCAGATGGTTACTTAAGCAACGTTATTGTATTTGAAATCAACCTAATAATTTTATTAAACAAAATAATAAAAACATAGATCCGTTGGAATTAAAAATACATAGGACATCACTAAGGACGCTGTCCGCCATTTTGTTTTTTTATAGTTCCAACACACAATTAATGAATGCATTAGCCAAGACATTTGATATTGTGTTAGTTTTGTGTATAACCGATTTTAAACCTTTCATCCCTATTTGGTAATTAAGTATGTGTGAGTGTGAGAGTTATGAAGACCATTACTTGATAAAGTACAAATTGAATTTGATTTATAGTAGGTGCAAGGTTATATCGACATAAACCTGTCCCTTTTTTTTTTCCTATGTCCGACAACATTTTTAACTGACCAGTTAGTTCGCCTAATTAAGAATCCGAGTGTAGGTAGTGCTGTTATTTATTCGGTAGAAAAGATCCCATCTCAGCATAGGTTTGGGCGCATAACGTCCCACTCGCAAAACGTCTTTCCACCAAAATTACGTCCCATTCGCAAAACGTCTTCTCTGCAAATGGTCCCTTATGTAAAATATCCCATTCGCAAAACGTCCCTTTCTCAAAAGGTCCCACCCCTTTCGCCAAACGTCCCTTCTGAAGAAAGCCCCTTTCGCTGAAAGTCCCTACTGCATAACGCCCCTTTCGCAAAACGTCCCGTCTGCGAAATGACCCATTCACACTATGTCCCGTCTGGAAAAAGCTTGTTTAAGTAGAAACTAGGAGTCTTCTCATGGGATAAGAGATGGCCAATATTATGATTGGTGGTTTTAATATCGGGAGCAATTTTTTTATTGGTCAGATTAAGATATTTTGTAAAATGCATTTTTTTCCCTAGGGGCTACATGTACTAATTTAGACCCGCTTGATAACCCTAATAATCCTAATATAACATACTTTTCGAGCACGAAAAATATATTATTCTTTATATGAAAGGATCTTTATTTTATAGGGAACATTTTACGAAAGGAACAGTTTGCGAACGGGTCATTTTGCGAAAGGGACGTTTTGCGAACGGGTCATCTTGCGAAAGGGACGTTTTGCGAACGGGACTTTATTTATGTGAAGGGACTTTTTGCGAACGGGACCTTTCGCAGAAGGGACATTTTGCGAAAGGGACAAAGGGACATTCTGAAGTGGGACGTTATGCACCCTAACCTTCGCATTTATTACACTTATATACTTTGACATTTCTTTTGTTTGCGATTTAATATTCCATACCATTTACCAGGCACCGAGACTGAAACGGCCGAGTTCATGGCAGTGTGCATCGAGACTGTGCAGAAGTACCCGCTGCACGACTACCGCACTCCCGTGTTCATATTCGAGCGGCTCTGCTCCATCATATACCCGGAGGAGAACGACGTGGGCGAGTTCTTCCTCACGCTGGAGAAGGACCCGCAGCAGGAGGACTTCTTGCAGGTGAATATCTCTATGTCGCATCGCTTGCCAGACGTGCGCGGCGAGCAAGCGGTGCGGCATGTCGTATGAGAATTCATACTGTACAACGTAGAGGAACGCGTACTTATACTTGCACATCTGTATATCGCATCGCTTGCGAGACGTGCGCGCATGCTCGCGTCGAGCAAGCGGTGCGGCATGTCGTATGAGAATTCATACTTTACAACGTAGAGGAACGCGTACATACACTTGCACGTCTAAGCGTACGCATCTGGCGTGCCCTACATGTTAGGTTTGGGAATGGGCGTTTTTTCCCACACCTCTTTACCTGCAAGTTTCTGCAGCAAGGTAGAAATGGGACACTATTTAACCGACTTTAAAACAGCAGTTTTATGTATGTTCCCCGATTACTGAAAAGCGCCTGGACCGATTATGAAAATAGTTTTTTTGTTGGTCTACCATGGTCACCAGATGAGGATCTGATAATAGTATCCTGGAAAAACCGAGCGAACTCTTCATATTTTATAAGCACACTTGAATCGATTTGAGTACTGATGTGAAGTCAATCAAAACTTTGTTTCCAAAGTCAATTATCACGAATTGAACGATCCACATATCGACTACCGTAGGTTCAAAGGGCGTAAGGGACAAATGGTCATTTTTCAGGAGAGCCAAAAAACGGTTTTGTTTCGAGAAAAAAAATCGAAACTTTTTTGTTCCTTTACACAATAATATGCTCGTTAGTGATTTATTTAAATCTTTTTAAGCTCTTTTATATCATGTAACTAGATTGAAGACGCGGTTCTTAATTAAAAAGTTGTGCGTCCCTTACGCCAAAAAAAAAACCCATTTTTGAATACACCTGTCCCTTACTTCACAATGTTGCCGTTTAACAAATATGACAAAAGGTCGTATCGTACAAAAAAATCTTTCTAAATGTCAATTTGGCGTAAAAAATAGCCATGTCTCAGCTATGTAACTAGTTACTTGCACTGGGGATTTGCTGATATTGCATTGAGGATTACAGGAAATTTGTATGAATAAACTCAGTGAGATCAAAACTCTCCAATTGTAATGTTAAATGCTGCTTAATGAATAAAAGAAAACAAACAAAAATAGTCACGACAACTTAACGTGAAATAAATAGACTACTTAAACAGGAAATAAATACTCAGTATTAATCATTCATTGTGTCGTTCAATTCGTTCTTTATGTCTTAAAAGCTACTTCACGAGCCCATGCAATAGTTACAAATTTATCAATTTTTTCGCAGCTCCTGACCAAACGTGCATTTAAAGCCCCTCTCCCTAATTATAGAACATTATTCGCAAAACGCTCACCTGACTATATGCATCGGCGAATTTACAATAAGATTTGCGAAGTTCTAGAGAACATTACTCTATTGGTAACGCTATGGCGGTATATGTAGGTATAATGCTTGTTATTACTTTCTTCTTTTGAGTTCATTCTGATTTCTTGAATAACTTCATATTGTTTTACGAATTGCACTCCAGGGTCCCAAGATTCAGGCACAGCCTAGTTTGGGGTCCGCCAGGCATCTCATTCTATATGTAAAGTAAACATGTGTATTGCAAATAAATGATGAAATGATTTTTGATTTCATTTGATTTTTGATTGTCACTGAACTCATCATCATCCTCCTCGTCTGTGTCTGCTAAAGTCGCTATATTTTTTTTTAAGGGGCTCCCATACGCCAATGACCTTCGATCTGAATCCCTTAGTTTTCTAATGTTTTTTATAGCTTATTTTATTAACAACAACGGCTTTAAGCAATATAGTATCTCATGTATAGTTCAAAGTTCATTGTTTTCGAGATATTTGGCATCAAAGTTGAACAATTTTAGGCTACATAACTGGTTTTCTGGCCATAACTTTTGTGTTAATTGGTTTAAAATTAAAACCCTGGACCAGTTTTTAGAGACGTCACAGACCAACCCAAATATGTAGATTTCGTACATGTTAGATCTTTCACGTCAATATAGATACTAAATAAGTGTTTCTTTAGACAATGTTTTAAAAAATCATACAAAATTAAATATTCATTTGTTACAAAATCCGGTGGACGGAAATGGAGATAAAAGATTGAAGAACCGATAGCCGTTTGATTTATAATTCTATCTGTAGTGCAAAAGTAGGAGATACGATTCAAAACTTGTCAAGAATCGATGAAAACTTCGGGTAGCCCCTCAATAAGGCAGCGACATATCACACGCGACACTCAATTGCTCAAAGGTTAACTGGAAGAGATCCCTTACAGGGATAATTTCGCCTTTGTACCGAATTAACTTTTTTTTGTCTGTATTTTTACCTGTGTCTTGGGTACAATAAAGTATTTACATACATACATACATACATATATGCTAAATGAAAACGTTTCGGTATCGTACCGTTGTCACATTTTTTTTAATCCAAATATTTTTGGTAAGCAATTTTCAATTATTCTTCGTACAGTAGTTTAATATCCGGCTGCTTATCCATAGAAAATTTCAAATTCTCCCTCTTCCTTTCCCTTTGTCCTTTTCAGTTAGATCCTTAATACTTGTAGACGCCCGCTTGCACGCTTGGACTCTACCTTTCCCTTAGAAACTTTCCCACGTCCCTTAACGAATTTAGACCGCTCTTTAGTGCTTCTTAATGATTTATGGTCGAATTCTTCTTTAGTCTTGGTCTTTTGTTCCTATTCCTTTACCCTTTCCGGATTTTCAATCCTTATTACTCGTAGACGCCTGCTTGAGCTCTTCCTTGTTCTTCTCATTTTTTCCTCTGGTATTTCCAGATCTATCCCCATTTCTCGTTGACGCATGCTCGAAGTTTTTATTTTCGTAGCGGTATTTCCTCATTCCTTTTTCTCCAATTTTAGCAATGGTGTTGTCCCTTTAATTGTTATATGTTGAGACTAGCGTTAGAGTTATTAAACTCTATGATCACACCGCTAGTAAAATTCCATGGCAAATTAGGGTGTCAGACTTCGACTATTAGATAAAATAAAACTGTTTTGGCGTAACGGACAGTCCTGTGTGAATTCGGGGATGTAAAAGGATGTATCGTATCGAACATAAAATGAGAAATACGACAAAATGCATCAATTATGGTATATGTGCAAAATGCTGTAACGTACATCAAGTGAGCGTTACGACAAAATGCATCAATGATTGTATATGTGCAAAATGCTGTAACATACATCAAGTGAGCGTTACGACAAAATGCATCAATGATTGTATATGCGCAAAATGCTGTAACGTACATAAAGTGAGCATTACGACAAAATGCATCAATGATTGTATATGCGCAAAATGCTGTAACGTACATAAAGTGAGCGTTACGACAAAATGCATCAATGATTGTATATGTGCAAAATGCTGTAACGTACATCAAGTGGGCGTTACGACAAATTGCATCAATGATTTGTATATGCGCAAAATGCTGTAACGTACATAAAGTGAGAGTTACGTCAAAATGTGCCACAGATATTTTTTATTTTAGTGGATACAGCAAAATGTATTGCAAAAACGGGTTCTGGTGCAACTTTTTTCATTGTCGTAACGGACACTTTTTTAAAGCTATCGAGACGTTATTTACACCAATCGATAGAGAAAAAAAAACTGAATATAACTGCATTCATAACTCATTTTCGCCAATTTGTCCCTTACGCCCTTTGAACCTACGGTAGTCGATATTATTGTTCTCCATCACTCATTCACGTGTGCCTTAAAATGGTTTAAAAATTTAGAAATTAGACTTGCTAAAGATCCTACTTTGTTTCAAAGTTACAAGGCCTTTATCGATGAGTATATACAACTGGGCCATGCAATCAGCATCCCTATTGCTCAATATGACCTGGACACTCAGGCGGCATTCTTTCTTCCGCATTTTCCAGTTTTTAATCCGAACAGTGCAACCACTCGGATGCGGGTCGTATTTCATGCTAGTGTACCAAGTTTAAGCAAGGTTTCTTTGAATGATGCCTTATTAAATGGCCCAGTTGTGCAAAATGATCTATTCAGTATCCTAATTCTATTTAGGTTATTTAAATATGTTGTAAATTGTGACATACAAAAGATGTACAGACAAGTTTTAGTGCAACCATCACACCGCCCATTACAAAACATTCTATGGAGAGATTCTCCGCATAAAGATATACAATGCCTGCAGCTTCAAAGAATAACCTATGGTTTGAAAAATAGCGCGTTTCTCGCCACTCGGTGTTTGCTCGAGTTAGTCAATAGGTATAGGGACCATTTTCCCCTGGCTGCAGACGTATTGCTTCACAATACATCTGTTGATGACGCAAGTATAGCTTGTAATGACAAAGAGCTTGTAATAAAAACTCGCGATGAGTTGATAAATTTGTTAAAATTAGGCGGATTTAGCCTGCACAAATGGTGTGCTAATGATAACTCGCTTCTGTGCGATATCCCATCCGAATGTAAGAAGGATGGACAAGAAGTTCACTTCTCTGAGAACAAAGACACAGACTTTGTAAGAACATTAGGTCTTAAGTGTAACCTAACTGATGATACTTTGATAATTAGTTGCCCCAAGCAGGCTGTGCTCGATAATTATACAAAGCGAACAGCTTTAAGCTTTGTTAGCAAAATCTTTGATCCGCTTGGTTTGGCAGGCCCAATTGTGGTTAAAGCTAAATTATTAATGCAGGCGATTTGGCTTGCAGATGTTCAGTGGGATTCGTCTTTGCCTGAAAAGCTAAACGGAGAATTTAAGGCTTTTGCAAACAGCTTACTTACAATGTCAGATATTTTCGTGCCACGGAATATAGATACACAAAATGCATACTCCATAGATATTTTCGGATTTGCCGACGCTTCAAATGTCGCTTATGGATGTTGCCTGTATTTGAGAGTTGTTGACAAGGATCGCAAGGTTAGTGTGGCTTTGCTTTGTTCAAAGTCACGTATAAACCCGATTAAGAAGCTTTCCACGCCTCGCGCAGAGCTTAATAGCGCTTTGTTATTGGCAATGCTGGCGCACAAGGTGTATGATATAATAAAGTTAAAATTTAATACAAACGTGTATCTATATCTCGATTCGCAAGTAGTACTTGCCTGGTTAAAAATAGAGCCTATAAAGCTGACTGTTTATGTAGCAAATAGAGTTAAGGCTATTCATGATTTGGCTAGGAATTTCTCCTGGCATTACATAAACACTGCATTGAATCCCAGTGATTGTCTCTCTCGTGGAGTCGAGCCGCACCTTCTGCAGCATAATTCGTTGTGGTTCCATGGGCCCACTGTTTTAAGCAACCCCGATTTTAAGCCAATTGCCGATGAAAAAATAATGCCAGGGAAAATACCCGAGTTAAAAACTGCTCTAATAAGTGCTACTCGGAATGATGAAATACCATTGTTCAATGATTGTTCTAGTATTAAAAAAATGAAACGAACCGTAGCGTGGTGCTATAGGTTCATAAATAATTGCAAAGCCTGTGTCGCACAGGACTATAATAACAGAAATACGAGATGTTTAACGCCTCGCGAATTAAAACACTCATTAAATGTTATTATTAGATATGAACAACACAAATGTTTTAGTGACGAAATTAAGGCTCTAAAAACTAATAAGCTTGTTAAAGGTAAGCTTGATGGGTTAACCCCATTCCTGTGTTCGATGAACCTTCTTCGCGTAGGTGGAAGGCTCCAGCATGCAGATCTTCCATACTCACAAAAACACCCTATTATTTTACCTAAGGGTTCAAAAGTCACGCTCTACATTATCGAGAATGAGCATCGAACATTACTGCACACTGGAGCAAAGCTTGTATTAAACAGCTTGCGTTTAACATACCATATAATGAATGGAATTAGAGAAGTAACACACATACTCTATAAATGTATTGTTTGTTTCAAGTTGAAAGCGAAGCAAGCCCAGCAACTCATGGGTTCGCTTCCTTATGACAGAGTTAACGCCTGTAGAGTGTTTAAGAAGGTAGGGATTGACTATGGGGGTCCATATACTGTCAAAATGTATCGTGTAAGGAAACCTATCCTGTATAAAGCGTACATCGCATTGTTCGTATGTTTCACCACAAAGGCTGTACATATTGAGGTGGTATCGGACTTGACAACAGAGTGTTTCTTGAATGCTTTCAAGAGGTTCATTTCGCGTAGAAATAAGCCATCAGTCGTATTTTGCGACAATGCGAGTACGTTTAGGGGCGCTAATAATCAATTAGTGGAATTATACCGATTACAGTCTGCGGCAAGCCACCAGCAGTCAGTCATAAATCATGCAGCTGAAATGGGCATTGATTTCAAATTCATACCAAGCTACAGCCCTGTTTTTGGAGGCTTGTGGGAGGCTGGCATCAAAAGCGTCAAGCATCATTTAAAACGAGTTGTTGGCACAGCAGTTTTGACATACGAGGAGCTGAACACTGTTGTTATACAGATTGAAGGAATATTAAACTCGCGTCCTCTAACGGCCTTGCCTACAACTGACCCCACCGAAATGCCTTACTTGACCGCAGCACATTTTTTTGACGGGCGATTCACTAGTTTCATACCCAGAAAATGATTGTACTCATGTACCAACCAATCGTTTAAAATTCTGGCAACAATGTACCCAGATGGTTCAAAGCTTTTGGAAGCAATGGCACAAACAATATCTCATTCAGTTGCAGAATCGGCCGAAATGGCGCATAGAGAAGAATAACATTAAAGTTGGTGCATTAGTACTATTCAGAGAGGATAATGTGAGTCCTCTAAGGTGGCCGATGGCCAGGGTAGTTGAAGTGTTTCCAGGCCCGGATGGCAAAGTGCGAGCACTTTCCATTAGAACCGGTAAAGGTTCTATAGTTAGAACTAGTATTCATAAGATATCTGTGCTCCCAATTGAGACTGATTAGAACTTACTCATCACTAGTTTAAATTAAAATTATCTGATCAGACCTCGGTTGTGTGTGCAGCTTTACCTTTTTTAATTTTAAATAATATGACGTTTTGTTGTCATAACTTCTTAGCTCATGTTAATCTGTTAGCTAATGTTAGAAATTTAGTAGGGTTGTCAAAAAAAAGTCAACACATAATTAGTATGTTTTTTTTTATTGTCATATTTTGCCCCGCTGGGGAATATGTACGATACCGTACATAAAGATATGCACATATGCATTATATGTAGGTAGATTAAGGACTCACGTATGTGGGTAGATATATATGAAACGGGGAGTTGGACGTTAACCACGCCACGCAACGCATCCTTTGTAACGAGCTAGAGATAGGAAAGTGGAAATACAGTTTTATTTAAATTTTATGAAAGGCGTTTTCCTTCTACCACACCTGCGCCCTTTCAAGGGGTTGTATATTAAAATGGTGTAGCTAACGGCTTACTGTTAAAATCGTGTGCATTTTTCACTGGACATAACGAAATAAAACTGGGTTACCTCCACTTGCATTAAAAGTTGGCTGCAACATTCAACACGCTACGAGACTTCTATGATGCCGGCGTGCACCGTAAACTTAATTCGGAACTCACCTTTAAAAGGGCTTAATCGTTTGCTATTCTACTTTGAAATTGGACCTTATGTCCGAACACATTCGGTTGATATTTAGATGAGCGTAGCGAAATAAAATGTTTTGAAAACTAGTTCGTGGATTAATGTTTGGCCCATAATGGGATACACATTTACTGCAAGTTTATAATGTGCCTAATGAGTGACAATTTAGTCAATGTGGTCTTTAAAAAAAAAACAAAAATGATTTTTAATAAGTCATACGAAAAAGAAACGATATGATACAGAGAAAGAATATAATGGAAAAATAAACCATCTTCGTCTGTAGCCCCCGACAGGATTCGAACCTGCGACCTTTCTATTAACGCTAGACTGCTCTACCAACTGAGCTACGAGGACAGTGACGGGTGCTATATCATATCGTGATGGGTATCATATCGTTTATAAAATGATCGGGGTAACTTCCTCGTTAAAAATAACACGAAACAAAAATATTTAATTAAATAATTTGTTTCGTGAAAAGGGCATACGGAAAAAAATATCAGTATTACCATCGCAACTACACAAGGATCTTTGCTTACCCTAATAGTCAGTAGATTGTCTAACCAACCTATTACAAGAGTGCATATTCGTTTAACTCAAAGTATTTTTATTTGCCATTACTAAAAACTGTGCTTTGTTTGTAGTACCGAAATTACGAAAACAAACGCTTTCTGTCCGAGTATCATAGTAGTGCCATCTATAATTGTAGTGATCCAACTTTCTGTACCAACGCCAACTGTTACCCTTGTTCGACACTTAAAAGTGCTCTGCTGCCGCTTTAATAACGCCATCTCTTGGAAATGTTCTGAATGAATTGAATTCCTGTGAACCACTTGATGTTATGTTGTGCGTGCAGCATGTGGGATATTATTACAAGAGGGCGCAGGAGGCGTTAAAACCTTTTCAAACGATGAAAAGGGTGTGAAAGTTTTTGATAAAATAAGTTTTATCCATGGTAAGTCAAGAAGAAACTGTTAAAGTACTTGATTGCGAACTTCTTTTTACAAAGTTAAGATGTCATTTGACTGTTTTGTCATAAAAACGGGGGTTACCCATCATCGCTTGACTTTTTTTTCCCTTCACAGCATCGTGGCAAGGGGGAAAGCCCTGCATTCCGCAGTGTCGTCTCTCCAGAACTTCGATCGGTCGCTGGAGAAGTTCGTGGCGTGGCTGAGTGAGGCGGAGTCGCTGCTGGACGCGGCCGAGATGCCGAGATGTTTCCTACATAACAATTTTTTGCTCGTCCAGTAAAAATCCTATTATATTTAGATCTACCTAACGTGCGTACAATGCGTTACGTGTACGTTTTAGTTTATTAAAGTAAAGACAGCATACAAATACATAAAAAAAATTGCCAAATCCAGCCTAATTTACATGTCATTTGTCACGGTCTGGACTCTGGAATACGCTGGTATACTTTTTTTGGTTTCTTGGCGAGAACCTTGTATGTATTGTTTGGTTGGGTGGGCTTTTTCTTCATTTAAGTTAAGGGGTCTATCAGGCATTAACGTTTTGCATCGTTGTTTGATATCAATATGTTTACAGTCATGTTCATAAGTTACATTGGCGTGAGTAGAATCTAAGAAAAAAATAAGAAAACTTAGCCTTTACTCTGAGCAAAGACAAATATTACGTTAGAGTAGAGCAATACAACGGCAAATGAATTGCGGCAATGTGAGTTTAATGTTTAGTTAGACCAGTGCTGCCATCTTACATCCATTTTCACCAAAGAAAATGAACGAAAATAGGAGCTCAGGAATACGCTTCGCTACACGCTTCTAAAGTAGTGTTTTGAAGTGCCCTGTTAACAAACGCCACCTTCATACCTTGACAGCATGGGCTTATGAACAAGCTACCTAGTTCTGCGTAGTCTACATAGATGGCGCTGCAGAAAATGTTTGAAAGTCGGCCGCATACCGTAGAGCGCTGTGTTTCACGGTTGCGCCCTCTGCCCGTGAAGTACAGAGTGATCTGTATGTATACGGGGTTGGAAATAAGGCATTGTAGTTGAATCCAATGCGATAGAGATGGCGCTGTTTGTCATCCTTACGTTCACTTCAGGTATTATTCTTCATAATGAAAAGCATAGATGTCAAAGCGGACCCCGGGCTCCTTTAGCGGCACAACCGAGGATAACGCTAGGAGCATGACGATGAGCATGTTGATAAATTGTATTTACAAATAAATTAATTAATGATCTTGATAAGTTTCAAAACTTACTTTGAAATAAAGATAATACCGTGTGTATTTATTTTCCTAAGTTATATTGGTCTTTATGTTAGCTGGGGCCTCAGATATCACGCCCGTAAAACGCACACGCATGCACGTGATAGGGCACGATAGGTTTTATCGTCACGGTTTATAGTCTGGCAAAAAAGTGTAGAACACTTTCTACAAATTAAATTAAATGAGGGCGGCACATTATTTCTCTCTCTAATATGGGTAAAACAATAAAAAGTAATGTGCGAAAGCTGCTACATACTATGATCAGTAAGTTCAAGCAAAAACAAGAGGAGGAAGAAGTTGTTTTCCAAGAGGAACAACCATGTTTAGATGCGATGTCGGATTTATTAGGTTAGTATTACTTTGTAATCTTAATCCTTGTAGGCTGATTATTTGATACAATAAAATTGACGATAATGATGATACCGTTTCTTGTGTTTACAGATAATCTTGAAAATATCAAAGTAATCTCTAAAAATAATTCTCCTACTATAAATTACTAATACCATATGTGATTTTTTTGAATTTGCCGCGTTTTCTCAGGTCACGCTTTTGTTTGCCAGACTCTAATCTGTAGAACCCTTAAGCCGCTGCCAGACGCATGATTAGAGCTTGTTGGCAGAAGTTTGTATGTGTTAAAACATAACCCTCCTATCCTTCGGCAGTCGGGTAAAAACTGGATGCGTGGCGTCCAGCAGATTCAAGGTCACTTATGTACTAGATTCTCTGAGCTTCTTCGGCAGTCCTCCTATAGTATTATCATTCCTATTTGCGTTATTTAACAGGTGTCATCCCAGTACAATAAACGTTAAATTTGACATAATTTGACGTTTATTGTACTGGGATGACAGCTGTCAAATAACGCAATTAGGAATGCTAATACTATAAGTATTACTCGTTTGACCTTGGATGCGCCTATAAATGGTAACATTGGAAAATGTCATCGGCTCAGAGAAAATTAATGCACGGCCCAATAATATACGGCCCGATAATCCGCGTCCACTTTTTGTGTAAGAGTGGCTTATAATTATTGCCCCGGAACAAGTTTGCTCAAGGTGATAATGCACGGCCCAATAATGTACAGCCCAATAATAATAATGTGCATAATCAGGGCGGACAAAAATGTCTTAAATAAATAAATAAATAAAACATTTATTTCAGGCAACTAAGACCCATAGTTACAAATACCTTACAGACGACCTTACACAATTTTCGTGAGAAACGTCAAAATCATACGACACCAAAATAGTTATCGTTTTGCCTTCGTTTCGCCATTTTTATATCGCCTTCTTCTTTTCTCATCGCTCATTCCATCTTGCTCTTGTGTGATGTGACAGTGCTTGATACGAATTCGGATAAAATAAATATAATATAGTGACTAGCAAAATGTTTCAAGAGATTCTACGGTGTACGTAAAATTGTGTTCGTGTTTGTCTTAACCCTTGGTGAGTAACAAGATAACGATGGTACTACACGTAAACTTTTTCTTTGGAGGTTATGAATGTATTGAACCTACGGCCCTTTAAGAGATACACACAAAATTTACTGTCAAGATGATATTCTTATCCCCACCGAGCTCTCAGGCTCTAAAGTATTGTATCTAAATTAATCCTGCATCAGAGAAATGAGTTGAGTGCCATCACTAGGTACTTTCTTTTAATACATTCCAAGTTTCCTTATCATCTTGGTTTTTACGCTCCAGATTTTAGTCTAGCATTATAGTAGACAAAATTTTGGGTTGGGGTATAGGAAAAGGGGCCCGATTTTAGGACTTAGAAAATTTACGAGCAAAATTTTTTATTTTCGTTCTTGGTAGATTTTTTTTGTTAAACTTTAAAGAAAACATTAAAATAAGCATCTTTTATTGATAGAAGCTTTTTTATAAACTTGATCGTTTAGGAACTAGAGCGATCTGAAGTTGCGAGTTCGGCCATGGATTACTAAGGCACCAGAGACTTAGAAAATTTACGAGCAAAATTTTTTATTTTCGTTTTTGGTAGATTTTTTTTGTTAAACTTGAAAGAAAACATTAAAATAAGCATCTTTTATTGATAGAAGCTTTTTTATAAACTTGATCGTTTAGGAACTAGAGCGATCTGAAGTTGCGAGTTCGGCCATGGGATTACTAAGGCACCAGACTTAGAAAATTTACGAGCAAAATTTTTTATTTTCGTTTTTGGTAGATTTTTTTTGTTAAAATAAGCATCTTTTATTGATAGAAGCTTTTTTATAAACTTGATCGTTTAGGAACTAGAGCGATCTGAAGTTGCGAGTTCGGCCATGGGATTACTAAGGCACCAGAGACTTAGAAAATTTACGAGCAAAATTTTTTATTTTCGTTTTTGGTAGATTTTTTTTGTTAAACTTGAAAGAAAACATTAAAATAAGCATCTTTTATTGATAGAAGCTTTTTTATAAACTTGATCGTTTAGGAACTAGAGCGATCTGAAGTTGCGAGTTCGGCCATGGGATTACTAAGGCACCAGAGACTTAGAAAATTTACGAGCAAAATTTTTTATTTTCGTTTTTGGTAGATTTTTTTTGTTAAACTTGAAAGAAAACATTAAAATAAGCATCTTTTATTGATAGAAGCTTTTTTATAAACTTGATCGTTTAGGAACTAGAGCGATCTGAAGTTGCGAGTTCGGCCATGGGATTACTAAGGGACCAGAGACTTAGAAAATTTACGATTAAAAAAAAATAACAATATAACCTATATTTTTTATTACTTAATCGTATAGGGCATGCTAAAATAAGCATCTTTTATTGATTGAAGTTTTTTCGTAAACTTGACCGTTAACGAATTAGAGCAATTCGAAGTTGTAAGTTAGGTCATACAAATGCTATGAAACTAGAACTAGTAAAATAGATTTAAAAAATAAATAAAAATAGAATCATGTGTAACATGATAAAATAAGCATGTTTTTCATATAAAGTTTATTTATAAACTCAATTGTTAAGAAGCTATTAATTTTTTAAATGAATAATCACTAACTTCTGAGTATGTATAATAAAACTAGGAATCATTGGCGTAGATCGTTTATTACAAAAAATATCAGGGCGGACAAAAATGGCTTGTCATAAGCGAACTCTATTTTAGGTCGGTTAGGTTAGGGTTTACTTGTGTCCCTTAGACCAGAAATAGACACCCCGCGCAGCGGGGTGGCGTCGACTCGCTGCACGGCAAAAATGGTTAAAAAACGTTAGGGATTCAGATATAGATCCGAAATAATTTTATGCGGAATAAATATTATTACATGTAAAAAAAAATGAATTAAAAAAACCCGAAAAGAAAAGCCATGACATGAATTTTGTCGGCGCGTATAGACACGGTTGGTGGCTTATGGCCCAGGCTGGCTTGATGATGTGGATGGCAGGTTGATGAAATGACGAAGGCGGCGGTTCAGCGAATTAAATATTTTTAATTCGGTATTTTCTACATGCTTTTTGTATGAAGCTAACGTTATATAAAATATTAAAAGGTAAAAAAAAGGTCAAAGCTGTGTGTAGCTTATGAAGCGATAGTTGAAGTGCGAGTCATCTTCCACGTCCGATATCTCCATTGGTGCTTGGAGGGATGACGATCCAACATGTGATTGGCTGCCGATCACGTCATATTTGCCTCTGATTGGCCGCTGGGGCTGTGCCGCGATTCGTGACGTCATGGAAGGTGCACCGTGTCTCTAGGCGCGCGCTGTCGCTAGGCGCATGCTGGGTTGAAGGACACCGTCCGCCGCCAGCTGGTAAGCGCGTAGGTATATAAAAGGCGCCTTAACAAATTTTATTGAAATAAGTCAACTACCAATTAAAAGACCTCGGTTCAAATTACCTAGTATCGAGTCCTCGATGCAATGACTTGTCGATGAAATGAAAATACTTGAAACGTTGTCTTTGAAATAATATTCGATTAAATGTTTGTCGGCAATTCAATGGTAAACCATATGTTAGGTACGACGACGAGCGAAGCGAGGAGGAGTGTTAGGTAGAACTGCGACCCTACAGCGCGCGAGCCGAGCGAGCGAAGCGATCGTGCCGCGGCAGCGGCCGGCAAAGCGCCAGAACCGACTTAAACTACTGTACGTTTATATAAAAAGAGAAGCTATATAAAAAAAAAGATTTAATACATATAATGTGCGGTAGTCATTATTAGCTATGCATTAATAAATATGCTTTACTTTTATATAAATAGATGCACGCCACAAATATAAATTGTAGTATATTTAGTAAAATTTTTAGTGCAATATTTGCTGTGCTATCAGTAATTTTAATATAAATTTGGATTATTTTTGCATAGAAAAAGGTTTTTTTTTATGTGCGTTTAAATACTACCCTTTTTTAAGTCTCGGCCATAACTCATAGGTATGGCCTTACAGCATTAAACCAACCGGAGTGGCCATTGACAGGCGTTTCCCTCTGCCGAAAACATATGAACAGTGGTCATACCCATTGTATGGACTGACGTTTATCTGACGTAGCTATTTTGACGTTACGTATACATTTGACTTTCCCCTCCCCCGCAAAAAGCGGCAGACTTTTTTATGTATAGATGGTGGCTCCGGTTGGTTGAATGCTCTAAGGGTATAGCACAATATCATAACTTTGAACTGCTGTAGTTCGTAAACGGTCAAGTTTACGAAAAAACTTCAATCAATAAAAGATGCTTATTTTAGCATGCCCTATACGATTAAGTAATAAAAAATATAGGTTATATTGTTATTTTTTTTAATCGTAAATTTTCTAAGTCTCTGGTGCCTTAGTAATCCCATGGCCGAACTCGCAACTTCAGATCGCTCTAGTTCCTAAACGATCAAGTTTATAAAAAAGCTTCTATCAATAAAAGATGCTTATTTTAATGTTTTCTTTCAAGTTTAACAAAAAAATCTACCAAAAACGAAAATAAAAAATTTTACTCGTAAATTTTCTAAGTCCTAAAATCGGGCCCCTTTTGCTATACTCTGACCCGAGAAAAATCGAGAGCTCGCGCGCCGTCGCGTGATAGCCGTGCAGCGGTCGTGGGTTCGAATCCCTGCTCGTACCAATGAGTTTTTCGGAACTTATGTACGGAATATCATTTGATATTTTTAGCTTTTTGGTGAAGGAAAAACATCGTGAGGAAACCTGCATACATCTGCGAAGAAATTCAAAGGTGTATGTGAAGTCCCCAACCCGTACTGGGCCATCGTGGTGACTACTGCCCATTCCCTCTCATCTATGACAGGAAGCCTGTGCCCAGTAGTGGCACGTATATAGGTGCGGGCAGTAGTATGAACTTACACGCCTAGCGAATTCTGTCGGTTTCTGGTGAATTGTTCCATTTTTAGTCCGGTTTCGAAAGTGTTAAGCTTAAAATACCTTGGACGTTCCGCCAATTAACGTATATTCAACAACTTGACGACCGGTTTAGGGCGAGGACCAAATTCTTGGCCAGTAGGTAGCCTGGTTAATCGGTAGTAGTTAAAAAGTTCCGTTGTGATACAAAAATTAGCCATACAATTCTATGGCTAGTCTAGCTAGTTGGTAGTCACAAAGCTAGAGGTCCCGGGTTCGAATCCCAGTAAGGACATTTATTTTGGGTAGTTAATGAGCACGAATTATTTGATCCCGAGTCTAGTCGAATTTTTCTATGTAGGTATTTAAGAATTAATTTCTCTCTTCTGTCGTCTAAAACCTACCCATATCAGAAGCCTTGCGTAGCTTGGGGACTAGATCGGTTTGTGTAAGATTGTCCACAAATATTTATTTATTTAGGTACTTAGGTCGTTACTTTACGGTCGAATCTTTTTTTTGCCGTCAGTTAACATTGAACTTTCATGCAAAATATGTGTAAGAAAATTACTTATTTGCAATACATTAACTTCTTAGCTTATTAGCCGAATAGCGTCTATTATGGCTATTCGCTGTTAGCCCACCGGTTAGACTTTTTATACAAATATGTACATATAGCTACAATTACGGAAACTGAAACGCGGCCCACTCCCGCTTTTACCACAGCGGCAATTTAAGCGTCAAGTAGTGGTGCCAGATTCCTTTATCATAAATTGTTGTACTCACTGGTGGAGTTGTTACCAGGTGCAAGCGGTGTCCTCACCAATTGGTCTGATGGCTGGGCTGCAAAACATTATTCTCGAATACAGTTTCTATTGATAAATGTCCAAAAGTTCCAGGAAGGTCGACTCTCCTTACAATCGTAGTTTGGTTCTCATTTCAAAACGACTTGCTAGAATACCATGAAACTTTGTATACACTTTGTCTAAAACTAGTTACTGTTGCTAACTGGCCAAGTGCGTGTCAGACCACGCGCAGTGTAGGGTCCAGTTAGTTGCGTGTCTGTCTTTGTTACATCAATACACGCGCGGAAACTAGGTACATGGTCCGGTTGCGTCGGCCTGATTTGTACGAAAGTTGGCCTAGTTATGCCTATTTATCCGTGATAGTCTTCCTAAAAATTAAATTAATTATATGTACTACTGCCACGATTTTTTTCACGTTGATTTAGCCGGCAGGGAGGGCGGGCGGACACTTGACTCGAATAAAAATTAGGGCTATAAAGCCCAATATCATGCCAAGGGATCACTGAGTTGAAAAAAGGTTTGTAGAAACCCGTAAAATATTTGAATAAAAAAAACCCCTCTTTCCGTTTCGGGGAGGTAGCGTAAAACAATGTTTTGAAGATTGTATTCTACCATTTGTCGGCGTGATTGATTTATATACCTAGTATTAGACTGAGTGACTACGGATCCCTAAAAATAGAGCGAGTTTCTATTCGTTTGCATGCAAAGTCTCTTATATTTCTATTATAGATCTCATTGTGTATAGTTCAACTTAATTAAAACTAAAACTAGAAAATAAGATGACAGTATATCAATCAAACAATCGAATTGTTTATTTGCTGGAATACAGGCATACAGGAAACAAGAAGTATATTTTTCATGCCCGGCTCTCATCTGGTCAAAAGATTGCCGTAAATACTGGCTGCATTGCCCCGCTGAACTGCCACCGATATTTGTTGGACCAGGTAAGAGCCAGAACGAGGGTCGCAGCCCTCGTCTCTTAGACGCCGACCCAGCTCCCAAACAAGCTCCTGCCCTCCGAACACCAAAGACCAGCCGCCTCGATTGCGACCGGAACAAAGTCGTACGCTGATTCAAGGTGGGCGTATTTCCCATGTTTTTGTTTAGCCGCACCTGCTATCCTCATGGTAGTTTAACTTGACTACTTTTATATGGAGAGCCAACCCAAGTGCATGACTGCATGTCCGCCGATTTCGCTCGTCTGTATGCGGATATTCTTAACTTTTCTAGCAACCTAGCATAATCATATAATTTGCAGGCGTGCATGTAAATTATATGATTATGCTTAACAATAATTTGCAGGCGTGCATGGCATAGTGGCGCAGGACCGGCCATTGTGGCACTCTTTGGGGGAGGCCGATATCCAACAGTGGACGTCACGTCTTTCGGCTGATATGATGATGATAATGGACACAAATATAAATAATCAAATATATAGAAAATAACCCTCCCTCAAAATCTATCCATATTTGCACTTATTGGAATTTGAACCCAGGACCATTAGCGTCATAGGCAGAGTCACTAGTGTCCCCATAGGTTAAACCGGTCCTCTAGAATGATCTAACAAACACTTTTGACTTCATCATCATCATCAGTCTTACACAACCTACTGCTGGGCACAGGGAACTGAACATGGAAGAAAGTTGTAGTCGCTATGACTATTCATATTTTAAATAATTTATTAAGTATCTTGTTTTACTAATATATACAATACTAACTGTAATTTATTTTTTATCTATTTGCTGTTATATTTTACAACTTGTCCTTTCTTCCATGAATAATTGCTTCTTAAATAAGCCTTACACATAACCTTGCATTATACATATACATATAGGTGAATGTTAGTAACTTGTATAAATATAGCAAGCAAGCAGGCAACCGCTCTTAGTTAATATTGTATAAAGGTAAAAAAGTTCAAGGTAAAAATGTTTTATGTTTTTTCTTCCTTAACAGTTACAATATAAAAATAACGGATCCATATAAATTAGATATCTGATTATAAGAATCATGTGAAGTCAACTAAAATAATATAGGCATGCTTATGACGATTTAGGTATTTTTTGTAATAGTTAAGTTTTATGGAGCTACGGTAGCCAGGTGGTTCAGGCATGCGGGTGTCAAGTGACGATCGTGGGTTCGAATCCCGGCTCGTATCAATGAGTTTTTCGGAACTTACCTATGTATGGAATACGAGTATTTACCGTTAGCTTTTCGGTGAAGGAAAAACATCGTGAGGAAACGGGCATAATCCCAATATGGTATGGTTTTCCCTCTGGGTTGGATAGCAGTCACTTTCGTAAAACTAGTGCGTTCGCCAAATCTTGGGATTGAGTGTCAAAGCGGACCCTGGGCTCGTTTAGTTTTAGGGCACAACCGGGAATAACGCTAGTAGGATGATGATGATTAAATTTAGTTTTATGCTTGTTTATTTTTTCTCTTGTGGCTTCATTCCTTTATAAAAGACCTCCAATATATCAATATCGCTACTGTTGACTAAATAGGTCACATGGTCACCACCTCACGAATAACCACAACACCTCCACAAAAATTTTTAGCTACTCATACTTACAGGGCATACAAGAAATTCAGAACCAGACTGAAGTGGGGATGAGGCATTACTTCAGCAGCGCAAGGTGCAGGAGGGACCACGCAACACCATGGAGGGTGCTGAGAAAAGGAACACGCAGGAGCGGATCCGTAATTTGACTATGGTAATTATTTGAGATCTAAATATATGGGTGATACTGAATAGTACTTCTACTATATGTGCTGTGCTGTGTATAAATGTATAGGAAGGCTGATATGGCGTCTGGACTTCCTGGTTAGTCCCATTTATTTAGAACTTGTCGATGAAAACGGCATAAGATGTTAATAAAATATGTATAAACAATCAAATCTAGGCCCCTCCTGGTGTAAGAGGACGCCAGTGTCACAATGCTTTACCGACTCTTTATGTGGGTACGCTGAATTGATACTGTTGATGGTTCCTCGGAAGCTCATGAGACTGTAGCTCCAATAGAGAGTATAGTGTATAACCGCGGTCTTCTTTAATATTCTGGGCTACTTCCTATATGACACTAGACTTACAAATATCCACTACTTGTTCTTTAGTTATTTAGTTTGTATTCTGTTATCAGAACTCGTGCGACTTCGATGTGAGGAGAACGAGGGACCACCAATTGTTTCTAGTTGTCAACACAGCGATTCCTCTAAGCAATAAAAGATAGACAACGCGCTTGGAGCTACTTTGGAATTACAAACTTCCGTAGGCTGGGGTGTTTATTTACCATCAGGCAGGCAGGCGCTAGCTAAGCTGTTTGTCACCATTGAATTATTCAAAAAATTATTTACCTACTACGACGCGACGTACTACGCAGCTAAGGGTGTATCGTTCAAATATCTGTTCGAGTCCGTTTTTTACTTAGACTAAAATTATGAGACAACTCTGTCTTTCCTTTTTTTTCGTTTAAAAGATCTCTTAGAACATATACAATCGGTCAATATGAGTAAATCACTGTATTACAGGTACCGGTATAAAAACCCAGCCACCGGCGATCTGCGACCGGAGCAGCCAGCAGGGAGCGACATTGCAGTGCACTGGTCCCGCGCCGAGGTCGCAGAAGACAGAAATGTCAATGGTAACTATTGAGTAATGATATCTTAGGTCTTCTTTGGCCTTTCTGAACGAGTTAAAGATGATTCACTCTTGAACGTGCCAAGTCTACACAACAGTAAGCTCGATATGGCTCGTGTTATGGGTTTGGGACGTTAGGTACTAGATGACGATATATTGAATAGATACAAATACCTAAATATATAGAAAACATTCCAGATTCAAAAACAAAATAGTCAAGTTCATTAAAAAAATAGTTGCCTAAATTAATTTATTTAAGGGCGCGATTCGGAGCCGGGATCATCGGCTCTGTAGACCACGGTCACTACCCACTACTAGGCTGAAACGGTCGCCATTCATCGCTGACCGTACTCACCGAGCACCAACGGCATTGGTCTGGCCTTGTTCATCTTTCGCCATCCGTGCCTTGTCGGAGAGTCTACTAGAAAGCATAATTTATCAAACAGCATGGGGAAGCATTAATACTTAATAGAAGTAGGTACAGCCCACTTGGTTGTCCTCATGAACTCTGGCGACCTTAATCGGTTTCATGACTACCAAAATGCCAAGAAAACGACACTAGTGCATATACACAGTAATTAGGATTGCGGCCTTCTGTAATGAGGTTGTAATTCCCCTGTAGCATGCTCGAAACAGAAGCGACCACATTGCGCTGGGTGCTATTTGTCGCTATTATTGTTCGCGCTCGCATTGGAATCTAATCTATACGAATATTACATACATACATCCATACACGCGTTTATCCCTAAAAGGCTAGCCCATCACTCACAACACACTTCAACCATGTTCCCTTAGTCGAATCTTACGACAACCACAGGAAGAAAGGGGGTGGTGCTAGTCTAACCCGACACCACACGGGCCGAATATTACTAGTGTCTTTTTTATTTATTTTTAAGAATGAGGAACTGAATCGGCGAATGATGTAGGTCCTAGATTCTAGGATATAATTGATTAATCTACTGACAACATTTCACCAGAATCGGTTGAGAAATGCGACCTGTAAAGAAGAATAGCCGGCCAGACGCCGGACATACGAAATAATGTTTGCCCAAGCTGAAACGGAGAACTTCAATCGCTTCGCTCGCTCGTTTAATAGGAATAAGGAGAAGTTTGTAAGTTGTTTGTTTGTGTGTAATGGGTAGACTCTGGCACTAGTAAAAAATAAATTAAATAATAAAAATATTCATAACAGCGTACAGTTCGCGCCACATAAGTTTGCGTCTGTGATATCAGCTACGAGCAGCGTCGCAGAGGTGTTAAGGGGGGTTCGACGGATGTGCGGTAGGCGACATGAGGTCTTGCACTAGGAAAGTTACGGTCAAAGACCGTATACGTATCTCTCGATCTGTGACAGAGATCGATGTGTATATATTATCATCACCCTCCTAGCGTATTTTCCGGTAGTGCTCAAACGAGCCCGGGGCCGGCTTTGGCATCTAATCCAAAGATTTGGCGTAGGGCCTAGTTTTAGAAAGCGACTGCCATCTGACCTTGCAACCCCGAGGGAAAACTAGACCTTATTGGGGTTAGACTGGTTTCCTCACGATGTTTTTTTTTTCACTGAAAAGCCACTGTTAAATATCAAATGATATTTCGTATATAAGTTTTTTTTAAACCCAGTGGTACGAGCCGGAGTTTGAACCCGCGACCACCAGATTGAAAGTCGCTTGCCTTACCACTCGGCTACAGTGGCTTCGATGTACATATTAAGACATGTATAATTATACAAGCTATTATGTAATGCCACAGTTCACCTGTTCCGGTGTCTGTCTGTAAACAGATCTTGAAAGTCAAATCCTCGGACTCATTAGCAACTTCTCAATGAATAATTGATCAGATCACTGCGTAAAAAAGGAACCTAGGGCCTAGTAGGACAAGTTGGTAAAATTTGATTCACAAAATTTGACCTAAATATACATTAGCAGAGAATATGTGACCGTGAAATTCACTATTGTAAAAAACTGTTTCAGTGTTAACATCGAGAAGTCGAAACCAGACGACGGCTGCCCGAACAATATGGGTTACTCAACTCGACTACGCATTCGCGATACTGATGTTCGACGGATCGTGCTCTCCCGCTCTTGACGCTGCCCTATGAATAAAGGTGGGGTAGTGCCTCGTGAGAAGGCAGGATACTATGACAGATTAGTATTTTGTGGACCGTTGTGTATATGTATTACTCAATATCGACCGATATGGCCCTCAGAATCGCTAAACTTAAGGGCCGTTGGGGTGGAAAGATTCTCTAAAGCCGACCAAGTACCGGAAAGCACGGCGTGGGTAGGCAAGGTGGACTGATGACCTGGTGAAGGTCGCCGGAGTCCGCTGGATGCGGGTGGTGCGGGACCGATCACTTTCGCACTCTTTGGGGGAGGCCCATGTCCAGCAGTGGACGTCTTCGTGCTGATATGACGATGATGTATACAATATAGGTTTTGACATCAATAGTCCCAAAAAATAATAATAATAATAGTCCACAATAATACTAACGCCACGCCACTTAGGTGCGATAAGATCAAAGTAGAATAAGGACTTAGGGTGTGTTGCGCGTCCCCTGGAGTAGCATGCGTCCATAGGCAACGTAAAGTTTAAGAATCTCGAAAACCACGTATTATATATTATTTTTTGTGTGTCGAACACGTACAGTCGCCATCAGATATATCGGAGCGGCCAAAGTACTCACAAATATCTGAACACGCCTCTAGTGTGTTCGTTAAAATCTGAATGTATAGAAAGTTTGACAAGTTTCTATAGACTAACACCTGCCGGCGCCATATTTAAAGTTGATCGGTCTCTAATCGTAAGTCAGTGCAATCCGCTCCTGAGTTTTAACTTGACCTGGTTAATCTTGAAATAAATGCTTTGCTTGTTTGATCGAATTGACACTATGATTTAAAGCTTTACTGTCGTTGACATTTTTATACTACAACGGTGGCCAACAAGCATACGGCCTGCCTGATGGTAAGCAGACACTTTAGCCTATGGACGCTGGCGACTATACAACAATCACAAGCGAGTTCCCACAATTCATAGATTTGAGGGTTTTATTGTGTTGACAGCTAGATTAGAGACAAATACATGCCCGTTTTTAGGTGCCACTTTATGAAATGAAAATGAAATAAATTTTTATTTATTTCATTTTCTTATGTATGCTCTATTTAGGTACCTTGTTAAAGATTTTTTTTTGTGATTTCAGGGCAGTGTATTATGCACGCACAGGCGCCGAAGACAAAACGCAGGCAATTCGAGCAGATGTCGTCTAGAAACATTACTTAGCGGGTCCATAAGATTTGACATTACTACATTAGTACTCTAGTATTACAGTGTCAGCATCTGCAATTGCGTTAGACTAGGTCAAGCAAGTTTAAGTAAATTGAGTTCAATAAAATATGTGTAACAAATAAGTGCTTGCGTTGCAGCCTTGCGTTTAGTATAGGACGACGTTAAGATATGCCGAGTAACTAAAATAGGTGAAATAAATCTATACATATAAAATAAGTCCAACAAAAGTAATGTAAGCGGCGACCTTAAATTTAGACCCCTTCGTAATCAATCGAGTTTATGTAACGTTGCTCGGCCATTTTTCTAGCAGGACATTCAAGGTCACCCGTTTTATGGTCGTTGGGCTTTTTGTAAAATCGGCATGTTGCACATTTGGGCGGAGCTCCTTTCTTTGGGCACTCCTTATCTGAATGGCCTGCGTCACTGCAATGTCCACACGTGAGGTCAGATTGCTTACACGTCTTGGTGGCGTGACCGAACTGCTGGCATTTGAAGCACCTGGTGACGATAGTGAAGTCCCTCACTGGGCACGAAGACCAATTAATAAAAACTCGATTTTGGGATATTAGCGCTTTGCGTATAAGGGCTGGCACTTCTATGATATAATTACAGGTCTCAGCATCTTTCTTGCCCGACTTATGACTCAATCTAATGGAGGTCAAGAATTTATCCCGAGATAGGTCCTGCAGTTTATCGGCTAGATTCTGTTCAAAAATGCATTTATAAACTTCTTGTTCTTGTAGATCTGAAGGTACGCCGACTATCACAATTCTGGGCTTGCGTTTGTAAGGTTCGTCGATGGTGAGGCTCGAGGAGGTATTTTTGAAAGTTTGCTTGAATTTCTCGATGTCACTCTTGGAGTCTGTGCTGATAATGATACCGCCATTTTTGACCTTTCTCAGCGCTCTTACATGTAATTTCATTTGCTCGGGATTTATAATTTTTTGGACCAGGTTTTTTGTGTCCTCACTTGATTTTAATTTATCGGTGGGATAAATTGCAACTGAACTCAAGTTGCTGGGCCGAATAACATTATTACCGCTAGTTTTAACTATATCAGCGAAGGAATGTGCATTTGAGGTAGGCTTAGGAACATTATCGATGGAGTCTTTGAGGGCTTGGAGACGTTCTGATAGATCCTGCCTTTCCTGTAGAGCTTGAAGGGTGCATTTGTTGACAACAGCTGTTTTTTTAAGTGCCTGGTAGTGAAGAGCCATACTTGAAGTGCCATTGGAGACTTTGCGGCAAAGATTGTGGACTTTCAATTTTTGTTCAGAATTCAGCTTTCCTTCTGTAGAGATGCTGCAAATTTCGTTTAGACACTGTTCAATATAGGCCATCCATTTATCAATTTCTAATGTAGGTACGGCTACAAGTTGGTCTGGTTCTTGGTCTCTCACATCTTCTTTCACGGCGGTCGGAGGTACGGGTGTTGATGGAGGGCTGCGCGCAATTTTACCACTTCGGCCAAATGGGCTCCGACTACTTTCATCACCCATTATTAAAAAGTTAGAAAATCATACACTATTGACATAGTAGCAATGCACAAACAAAATAACACGCGTACGTGATTTCGTCGTGATGTAGGTCAATATTTTGCACACGATTTTAATTTGCAAACAATTATAACACGTCCTATCGCATTGGCAGCTACAATACGTAAAGTCGCGCATCACTAGCAGAACCTGGATTTCTAGTGCGTCAGTGATGTTTGAAGTTTTGTATTTCGGACAAGGGTCTGTATCTGGTAATTATATAGACGTTACAATTAGGTCTTTCGCGGCACAGTCATAAGCGATCATTCCTACTGCTGGTCTGTACCTGTATTCATTGGGGTCTTCAGCTTCAATCTTCAGTTCATCGGTTTTGGTTGTACCACTTGTACCCTCGCAAAAGGTGTAGAAAAGTCTTAAATAGGTCTCTTTTACTCGACGGTTTTGATTGTAACCCACGCAAAATGTGCAGAAATGCCAGTGGCAGATTTTTTTAATAATACCCCTACTTGATATACCAAGAATACCAAAATATGGCCATAACATTTATTTTCTCTAGAACATCCGATGAGTTCGAAGCCGTGAGGTCTTTGCCCTTCTCAAAGTTGACATGAGGGGCGATCGCCGTCTCATCACATAAGGCTCTACATAATTTGTGGTGGCTGGGCTTTTTATTCAAATTCTCGAACAGGTCATCGCACGTAAGTAACCTTTTTCACAATTTTATTGTGGGTACGGCGTTTAGCTAAAATACATTCTTTTGACAGATTATATGCTGTTATGGGCATGGTTAGTACACAGACACCGGCAGTAATTTCTCGTCCAGTGAAAATATTCAGTCTCTAGGTCTTTTTCCTAATTTAGAAATCAGCATGAAAACGGTTTTCGCTGTAAATTATGATGCCTACACTTGAATTATTTTGTAGATTTAAGTAATAATGCCTCAAAACTCGCTCAATGTTTGGCTTTGAAAGCAGACGTTGCTTTGTCTTGAAAGTTTACATAGAAGTAATGTTCACGACTATTACGGCGCCTACGGCCGGTTTCCCGCGTTTCCTCGTCGGCTAGAGTTTCGACAACTTCGCGGAGCTCCGATAGAATGACATTTTCAGATCTAGGTAAAATCAGTCAAATAATTTAATGCGATAAAAATTGCACAAGTTAAGCAAAATAATAATAATAGCAAAAAAAATCATTACAACTAATTTTATTACAATATAAATCTAAGAAAAGAAAAAATATATAAAATGTCCCGATACAAATTTTCTATAACTACAAAATTCATCCCCGCTCTAAAATCTACACTACTACTAGCTGTTTATTACTAACGAATTATGGAAACACTTCCGAAATAAATTATTTGATTTGATTTGAAAAAACACTCCATTAAAAAGTGTTTTAACCTCTGTACACACAGCTCACAAGATGTAGCCTCCTTGACTTCCGGGCTCAGTTTGTTATAAATTGTAACACCAACTTCCCACAATGAAGTCTCAGGTCGTATCGGCATCCACTGCCTGTGCTATGACTGGGTGACATGTTTTATACTTCGTCTTTACCATCCGAATTATGTCCATAATATAAAACACTAACAGGTTAAAAATTACATATTGACGTGTTGGCTGAAGAGAAACATTGGAGGGGGCCGCCAAGTCAAATTCGCGGTAGCCACATCAAACATCTAACTTTTGCAAAATTTGTATCATTCATATCTCCACCCACCAGAGCAGGCTTGTTCCTATTGTCCTATATAAAAGACAGTCCAACTGGACTAATAAAAGCTAATGGTATTATTATGGCAAGCTCTGTTAAGATAATTTTTGTCCTAGATCGTTGTTTGTAATTGCCGACGGCAGATGTTGTACGATCTGTTTCCGTCGTTTGCATTATTACCCATTTTTTTCTGAAACCTGTACATTAATCATTTATTTTGAGGCCATACAACTGACGAGGTTATTAAATATTTAATAAATAAAAGCGCTAAACGCTTTGGTGGATTTCGTATGTTTGTCCGTCGGACTTTAATCTGTTGTCGTTTCTACAGCCACGATTTCCTATACAATCATCCCTTTCACCCATGCGCACTGATATATCGCGCTATCTTTGTCATACACGACGTACGCGCATCGCTCACGCCACCTGGCGAGTTGCGAGTTAGATTCTCTCCCGTGTGCGTGAAAAGACCAGCTCCCCGCTGATTAACAAAATAAATCGAATTAAATCCGACGCATTCTACTTTCATTGTTGAAAACTATACGTGCTGACAGCTTAGTGCTAAAAGGTGTTCGTGGATTGAAAGTGCTTTTGGACATTTTGGGATTGCGCTGCGCTTCCCATGAAGGCGTGTGCTTGTGCTTAACCATTGCATAAAATACTATTTTTTTCAGTTACTCTTCCGTAGTCGGGACACAGTTATTTCTTTTGTTTCATGCTTTTTGTTATATTTATCGTCCACACTTACCGCAAACTCCTCGGCAGTCGGGTAGAAGGTGAGCGCCTCGAGCACCGACCCCGCCTCGTGGTCCATATACGTCGAACCTCCCTCTCTAGGCGCAGATGTGGACGCCTCATCGTTCAACTCTTCAGACATTATGAGCTTAAACTTGTGCTGCATGTCAGACGAGAGATAGTTGAAGAAGCTGTTCAGTAGTGCGGTGCCGATTAGACATTGATACATGTACAATGTACATCGTATGTCTCTCGTTCCTGCAGAACGGTTCTGCAGGAACGAGAGACATATGCAGGTGGCAATAATTCCTATGAAAATATTGACGAATTTCGATTACACACACTTTTGGTCCGCAGTATTAGTCGAAACACTTGAATTATTCGCTATTCACTTTCAGTGTTAATATAACGCACAATTGCACTTAAAACGAAAAATTATTTAAACTTGCAGCCCGAGCAGATATTTTGTTTCGGCACCAATTTATGTTCGTGAGGAACATAAATAAAATAGTTTTAGTTGGAAATTCACACTTTATTTAATAAAAACTGATCAAAAGTATGGAGCACATGTAGCGAGTTCGAAGGTAATTTTTAAAGAGAGTGAATGAACGGTAACGCCTGATTTACATTCATTCGTCATACATGGATACTAGGTTATTGAGTGTTCGTTGCGAACAATAATGTTACAAGATATGCCTGAAGCATTTAGCTCTCAACCCATTCACCGCTACACTACATCTACGTCATAGCAGCAGGTCGTAGCAGCCTAAATTTCTATAGAAGATTAAAGTTAAAAACAGCGCGGAGTGTCTGTGCGGGCATGGTATTGGTTCAATTGAGCACATTTTTTTCGAGTGTCCTACAACTCAATTCTCCCTCTACGACCTACTAATAAAACTTAAAGTTCAACTCCCCACTAATGTTAAAGCTCTCTTGGCCAGCTTTGAGCCCAAAGTGGCCAAGGCTTTGGCTTATTTTATTGATAAAAATAAAATAAAATTATAACTATTTATTAATAATAAGTATATTTTTAGCCACTATTATTATTCCTGTACATATATAGTATTTCTGTATGATTATTTATGTGTATGTTCAGTCCCCAGGGCAAAATTTTTCGGTGCACTCCACAGATCCGTATTCCGTAAATGCAAATCTCCCCCACTTGACATTGGCAAAGTGCCTAAGTAGCAAAAAGCCACAAATTACGGAAATAAAAAAAAAAAACAATTCAACTAAGAATTCAAATGACATTAAGGCACCGATTGTCAATAAATGTTGTATTGCGTACTCAAACTTGAATTTGCGTACTATTTATAAGAGCTGCGCGTAACGAAACGTAAAACCCATCTGGCAACATTGTTGCACATGGCGTCCAATCAATACATAACATCAGACTATTGATTATTTATTCATTCATTTCATTTGCGTTTGATATTGGCTCGTTGTGGACGGTCTTGTGCTCTGATCTTAAAGATTTTTTTTAAATTATACTTGTGTGGTTTGCCCGCGGTAAGGAAAGAGGTTCTATCTCCTTCAATGTTAACTTGTTTACACCAAATGCAGTTGTTAGTTGGTTTCTTGTTGTTTCATCGCATTAATGCAGGCATTGGGTGAATCTATTTTAGTCTCGTTCAGCGTTCGACCTCTAGAGTTGTGAGTCATCCACTATCAAGTGTGTATTGATGTCTGAATTAGAAATTAGACGCAAAAATGCAGTCAGAGAGTTTTGTGATAATGGTTCATGGTTTTAATATCTTCAATGTCTCGTTTTCATCTTGATAAAATTGTGGTCAAACATCTACGAAAAATCCATTTAAAATGGATATAAAAAAAATTAAAAAATTGGAAGCAAAGTAATATTGAGTAAAAGATATATTGGTTTATAATTTCTGGGTTTTGATATGGTCTTTACTTCTATTCTTACCTAAAACACATTTTATTATAATAATTAAAGTCTGTTATACATATCATGTGTTTCTCGTGAATTATTTTGCTAGCAATATTCCTGGTTTTGTTGCGAAATGAATTGAATGAATTCTGTTGATTAGGGGATTACAAAAAATAAATGATAGTCTCTATTCTTGGTTCAAAATGCTGATAAATTTTTACTCATTCTGGTGTTGAAATTTTTACGAAGAATCAATGGTCTTTTTTGTGTAGGGTTACTTTTTAAGTCTGTATTTAAGTCCGACTATGAGATATTGGAAGCAAGGATGCTGCTATTAAGGGTTTTGTGTTGTCATGGTTTTAAATTTGGATGGTCTTGAATTTTCAACTAAATGAGTTTTGTCAAAGAACCATTTTAAAACTCGAAAAAAATAGTGAATAACAAATATTGTGCTCGCAATTTCTATGAAGTCTCGTTGTGAAATATTAGAATTTGGTTGATTGGTTGGGAGTTGACAAATAAAATCAAAAGTTAGTGTCTTCATTCCTGCTAAAAAAATGGTGCATTTGTTTTTTTTTGTATTGATCTGGTATATGTGAATACTTCAATAGTTAAAAAGAATTAAAAGTGTTTATTGCCGGCCATTAGGAAATGGTACACCTCTCACATGCTGATGTCAGATGGTGATGAAATGGAGGCTCACCTCTTATGGCGCCCCACAATCGAAGTTGTGTGTTCTTTACCCCGTAGATCAAACATTGACAACTACATCCATGGTTCAATTGGTCGGTCAAGTATAAATGAATAGGAGAGACGTGTGTCACGGCTCAGTAACAGGAACGGTACCTAATCCAGAAAAATCCATCCTTTACGGATGTGGCCAGCCGCTACACTGATATGATACGCGTCCATCATTCTAGTTGACTCATTTTCATCTTTCACAATTGTACATTGCACATTTCATAGGCATAATAATTTATCATTGCCTAGTTAAGACATGTTTATTGTTTGTTGCAGTTGGTAAACTCTTATTTAATGTTCACATCCATAGTAAACACATATATTTATCACCAAACAACTGCAAAAAAGTAGGCATTTAACTGGTCCACTGGCTCTATACTACTGTCTTGTCCTCTGAACCTTTCATTTCCATATTTTCATTGGAAAAATTACCTGTTTTGTCAGTCATCCATTCTGGATTTTTAGAAATCAAATTTGC
This sequence comes from Epinotia ramella, assembly GCA_947578815.1. Taxonomy (NCBI): domain Eukaryota; kingdom Metazoa; phylum Arthropoda; class Insecta; order Lepidoptera; family Tortricidae; genus Epinotia; species Epinotia ramella. The sequence goes on from CANPUT010000122.1 coordinate 712,219, forward strand.
CCTTCGTCTATTGTTAAGATTTCAATATTCTATTCATAATATATTTATAAATTACTTGATCACCAAAAAATGAATCCTGATTTTGATTCATGTGCAATGGTTTAATAATCATAATTAACTTAATTAAAAGAGTTTTCGTTATATTATAAATCTGGCATCTTGCGTAAGCGACGTTTTTCGTATTTGGTCTACTAATATAATATATCTTTGTAAAAACATACTCTGGATTTTCCGTTCTACGTACCACGCCCACGGCCCACGTGGGCGTGGTACGTGTTATAGTAACGGGAGCCGCTATTGATCCGCGCGTCGGCGTTGTTAACCTTGCTAGGCCTCTAGTCAGAAAACATTATGAAGTAGAGGTGCTTTAAATTGTAATATTTAATTCCCATCGAAAATTAGTTTTTGACAACATTAGGAGTTGCGCTCCACGGTTGAGGACTTCAAGGATCGTGTTATTTAAAGTTTTTGACTGGTCTTAAATTTCTAATTCATTAAGTTGTTACATCCACAAAACTCAATTGATTGTATTAAAAAAAAAAAAATGTATCTCAAGCGGACCGGAATAACTACCAATCAGTTAACGAGTTTTTTTTTGGTTTGGTGTTTATTCTAGTATTGCATTGTAGTCTAGTCTGTGTACAAAAAAAAAAGACTGATTTATGTGTCTTGGTATTGAATGTGTTAACAATATCTCCGTATCATGGTTTGAAATAAATTCTGTTGATTAGGAAATATTTGCTGATTACGGAGTAGTATGAAAAAATAAGGGTTTTATGAGTGTCTTTAATGTTGTTAAAAAAAAATGTTGCGTTCTTGTCAAATTAATTCTGTTCATTGGTGAATTCTGCTGATTAGGGAGTGGTCGAATAAACAAAAATCGCATCGTTGCTTGTTCATGTCTCTATTTCATACTAACTATTACGCTCGTTATACCTCCGTCAAACACGTAAACGTTGATCTCTGAATGTGAATATTTAAAACAGTATAGGCTAATATTTTAAGCCTATTAATTACGCAGCTAGCTTCATTCTGTACATTGTAGAAAATTGATCTTCGTGCTTGAAAAGCGACATGAATCCGTACAATTTACATTGTAGTCACCTAATGTTTCCTCAGAATGTGGCGAAAGTCATTACGAGTTGAGAGTTTAGAATTCAATGGCGTTTTAGTAAACCAATAAAAAAAACATCGTAATTGCAAGTTGAGGGTGGGACGCTTCAGTTGTTGCTTCACCGACTTCCTGGCGCGGCTCACTGATAGGCGTCGCTTGTGATAAACATTAACTGAGTGAGCGGATGTGATAAGTTTATCGACTTTTGCGCTGCCAGCAGGGCAGAGGGTATAAAAATTATTGTACGTTATCATGCTAAAGTTGTTTATTTTCCTGTTCATACATCGTTAGCTTATGTTAGGGCTATGGTTATTAACAAAGCGACATAATTAAAATTATCAGTTATTTGTTAATACTGTAAGTAGAACAAGTAATTCCTATGAACCAATAATTCGCAACTACATGAACACGCTAATTAATCGCCTTTATCCTGTTTTGCGACATTATTTGACTTGACCTCCAGCTATTCAACATTTTGTTTCATTTTGAAATCGTCCAATGTATTATTTATACGTTGTACAGTCGTCGCTGTATTTAATGTGGTCTCCGGCGATTAACCTCTTATCGTCCGAGCCGCATAATGTGTTTTACTCTTGACTTGAGTGTATTATTTATATTTGTCGCTGGTCGTTGTATGAGTGCTATCATATAATGAGTTCGATAGAGACTTCCCGGTAGTTATTAAATCGGCTCATTCCGAAGGTGGCTGCGGTGACGCGTTTGGTATTTTTTAACGCACGGGACTTTGGGTAAAAAATGTATTCGATACAAAATTCATTAACGGTGGTGTCACTGGTTTCTTCAAACTGCTGACTCACTAATCGATCTCGAGTAGCAAAAATAGAGATATCATCAGCAGCTAACCTTATCAGATTAAGCTTTCGTAGAGTTTCCATCCTTACCCTTCAACATAAACATACGAATTTCGTATTTTTTGATGATGCTCGTGCCTTGGTCCTCTCTTCCTCAGCGACAGGCAGGTCTAACTCCAAAGCCCAATTCGGCGGTAGCGGCTCTTGTGGTGGAGCATTAGTGGGAGCGATGTCCTCCACTACTCGCTGAGCGAGCACACCCGGTGAGGGGTAGGAGGCATAATCAGCCGCACTGTCCACAACGGATCCAAAGAATCCAGATATGGTATCGCCAGCTACCAACTCTGGTTTGAGAAACTCAAATTCAGAGTCAGCCGAACCTGGAATAGTAGTATTCCCAAAGCCACTAAGATACAATTCGGTGACTTTTGTGACCGTATAAGGGTCACATTCCAGCTGATGACAGTAGTCCACCTCGTCGGGAGTAAGCTGGTTCCCTTTCTTTCTGTGGACGTCTAAGAGACGCTTGTACAAGTGCGTCCCCGTATAATAAGCGTACATCGATGCGCTCACATTCTTGGCGAAGACATGTGACTTTGCGCATAATGAGGCGTAATCCTCGGTGACGATGTCGCTTTCACCAGCAGCCATTGGAAAGCTGAAATTTCTAGTTGGATGGCAGTGGTTGAGGGATTTCTTTTTTCAATATGGTCTTCAGTAAAGTCATCATGTGTGACGTATTTTTATCACACTTGCTCGTAAATGGTGTTATTCCATGCCTGTATACAGAGGGCCTAATTAATTCCCATGGTAGTCATGGCTAGTTTGTAGTACCAAGGGGAGTAATGAGCTTGTGTGTGATCTGATTAGTAAGCAAATCTAGTTGGCCGCGCGCCACAAAAAAATTGCTGTGTGATTGGTTGAAAAAAAATCTAACGTTTTATACCTTATGTAGGGCAGCGTGTAGTCTTTACAGTACGATTGATCGCAAGCTCGGATTATGTCATTGAACGTGGTAACAGTCACAATACTGATAGTGCTGCGTAACGTTTCGCTGACGTGTCTAGTGATGTTTACTGAACGCTTTCGTCCGTCAGCATCACCATCGTTAGTGTGGCTCATTATTATTTACAATTACCATACCGGCACCGGTGATCCATCCGCTACTGCCTTCAATTTTCCCACTGCTATACGTTTCGTATCTAGATACTTTGGTATTTGATGTAACGGTACAGTGTAAGCACTTCGATTCTTCGTCGACGTCTTTTTATATGGTCTCTTTGTTTTTGAGTAGTCAGATCGTTACGAGTTTTATGAAATTTGGGAACGTAATCGTAATGTTGTCTACCGTTATATTCTACCGCAACTTTACCGTTTCGTTGAAAGAATCCAATTCTAAATATATCGGTCTACCCAATCTTGTGGTGGTAATGGGATTCAGTAGCCATTTTGGTCTAATTTTATAGAATTTCACACAAACGTTTTTCTAAATGTCTTCTACAGGCCAATTCCCCCTTACTGTCGTGGTGTGGTTGATTCGCAACAAGCTCTTTCTGCGTCGGCACCGTTCTGTCGAACCAAACGAGCCAAAACTAGTTTATCTCTGTAAGCTTAACTTCTTTATCTCTGTAACCCCACGGTTTGTCCGAGTCCAGTGTACAATCGTCAGTCCATTTTCCTGCTAAACCATGATATCGTCTCCATAATGCTACAGATACTACGATAAATGTCCCTTTTCAGCTTTTCATTTTTCTGAGGCGTTGATTTGCCGTCTTTTTATTTAGCATTTAGCTGTTCATTTACACCTTCGTCATCACAAGCAGCTATATTTTATGGAGGAGCTATATCAACTTCTGCCTCTGTAACTACTAATTCTCGGGGAGTTACTATCTCGACACCAGCACGAGACTTTATTTGCATCGTTTTAGTCAGTTTTGAACATGGCACTGTTCACATGCCGTACTACAAAACTTAACCACCAAAGTTGGTGTTTTGCCACATGCACGGCACTCGTTGTTATCGTCCTTTGATTCAAAACATGATACTCATATTCATATTCATATCATTTATTGCACTCATGTAAGTTAAGTATACAGTTCGTAAAGTAATGGTAACAGGTTAACATGAACCCTGGAAGGGCAAAGCAATTGAATAAAAATACTGTTAAACATTGTGTAGATCTTCCTCTTCTTTTACAGACTCTAATTATCTTATACTAATGAAATCTTACAAATTGTCTTGTACATAATTATTAATTAGATATAATTTATTTTATATTATTATTTCTCCATCCAGTTCACGCTCTTATCATTAAAAAACTCATCTAATGTATATACACATAAATCACTATGGGAGCACGGGATGTGCGTAACGGCGCTCCATAGTGACATGCGTTTGGAACACGTCGAACCGAGGACACGTGGATTAATAGGCAAACCTCGGCATAGCGTGAAGACGTTGTTGACTGCCAAGGCCGTTGGTGGTGGCTTTGGGGAGATCGTTGGCGACAGACTCTGTCTATTAAGTATGTCCTACGTCATCGTGTGTGTGTGAAGAGGTCGTTGACTGTCATGATCGTTGGTGGTGGCTTTGAAGAGGTCAATGGCGGGGCCGCTGACGGTGCCGTTGACGCGCTGGTTGGATTGAGAGGTGTTTTTAAATAAAAATCGAGATTGATCAAAACACATTCATTTATTTAAGTACTTTTATAATTGTTCAACGTATAGTGTCCCCAAAGTAGCGTTGTTATGCGATCATTGTTGATAAACCTTTTATCGTCTAAACCGCAGTGTTTTTTTCCTCTTGCTCTGGGTGTACAGTTTGTTTATCGCTGGCTATGGTATGTATGGTTTCTTAAAATTCGTTCGTTAAATTTAGACATTTGCGATTTGATGCTGCGCTGTTTTGATTTCGTAAATGAAGGTGTGTCAGTGTATAGTAAGCGGTTTGTGTTGTATCATCGTCCATCCGTAAAGGTTATTGACATCTAGGTATGTGATGAATGTGTTTTCCTCTTCATGGTTATATTTCTTCATAAATTTGTTATTGGAAACAGATTGTAGCGCTATTATTAATGATTATACACGGTGGAATTTAATCGGTGATCAGGAATCCAAAAATCTTAATTATCAATCTACACAGAAACCAATACGTGAAATCTCGTGCAATATAGCTCACAATCTAATTAGTCACACTTAATTAACATCGGTAAAATGTACACTGACTGAATAAATGGACACCCTACTTTTATTGAAGGGAAGTTACTCGTAAGTGTACATACGTCAAGTGCTTGCTGGCTTTGGCAGGAAACTAGACAGATCAGACGTTTGTTATGAATTTTACAATGACAAATTGACAGCTTATTGCTCATTTATGTTTTAAGTTTCTATGGCTGATAGTTTGAAAAGAGGTATTAAACTTTTCAGACTAAACCATTAGTAGGGTGACAATAAATTTTAATTAAAATTTAATTTCAACTTAAAAATTAGTTATGATAAAAAAAAAACTTGGTTCCACTTAAGTACTACATAAACGTGACCGCCATCGATTACTGAATTAGAAAAATGGGTTCCTGTTCACCGATTAAATTCCACCGTGTATTATAATAAAATCATTGACATCAATTAACTTCAAACTCGTAAAAGCAGAGTCGTCGAGATCGCTGAAGCGACTCGGCAAGGAGCAGTGCCCAATATCTTTGAGCACCACGACGATGTGACCCTTTTCAGGGTTAAATTTCGAGCCCCATCTGCCGCAGGACTCGATCGGCAGAGGCGTGTTGATAGGTAGGTCCTTTACACGAACCCACTTTATAGTTTTGCTTCCAGTGTCGTTCACATCGTTAAGAGACATAATTGGACAAGTTTTATTAGTTATTTAACAATAATAAACTTACAATTCAACACAAGAGCGCTTAGCAGGAAAAATAATTGAAAATTGCGTGTTGGGGATGGAGGAAGGGCGATAAATGTAGTAGTGAGGTCGACAGTGGTCGATGAGATATAATTTTAATACATTACAATTTTATGGATAACCATAGCTGTAATTAAAATGTCTTAAATTTATATTATATCTCCCTGTGTCCATCTATCCAATCTATCCATATGATAAATATAATAATTATTGCTAATTTCAGGTTTTCTCACCTCTGACTCTCTTATCTCTAAACTTAATTTATTAACAACTGGTAAACTAATGTCAGGTTCATCAAAATTTAATTGTTCCCGAATTTCACTCAGCAATCTGTCTCTTTCAGTCCACTGATTACCACTATTGTTACTTGCACTAGAAATTATCCATTCTAACACTCATTCTCACCGAGCGTGGCCTGAGTCGGTCGTAATCGCGAATCTTCGTTGATACTCCCTTCGCATTGACAACTCGACTTCAGCCAATGTAGCGTCGTCTACATTCAACCCAGTGTTAACGAAGTGATATTGATGGCAGGATACTCTGAGGAGCTTATGATGCTCCTCACAGTATTTGTCACGTAACGGAATATAATTCACACATGGCTTGTTGAAGGTGGTGGCTGAACACAGCTTAAAGTCTTTATTTAGACTTCAGCATGTCCAGCTTTTTGTTAAGCTATGTGTAAAACATATTGTTGTGAAAAATAAAATAAAAAATACCGTGTGTAAAAAGAACTTTAGCAATGTTCCAGTAAGGAAGCTGGGTGTAAAATGATCCAAGCGTTTGATTGATATAAATGTAATAATGCCAATTAGCTAATTTATCCTGCTTTGTTCCCCTCTTTTTCATCATATACTTGACCGTGTGGCGAATGTTGTGCCCTTGGCGTAGGTATATGATACAGCGAAACGACGGTGCGTAGTTATTATGATTTATTGTAGAGTAGTGATCGGTGCGCGCGCCGGGCAAGGACTAACTGTAGGACGGGCGTATTGCTTATATAAAGGTAACTAAAGTAGTTTCATTGATACGACGGTAGTTGTTTTACAAAAACGTTTATTGGCACAATGAATAGAATTATTAACTACACCGGACCTGTAACAAGCGTTATAATCAACAATAATCGACTGACCTGAATACAGTACGCTGACGTATCAGCAATCAACAAATTACCCAATTTACACAAACTTCGTAGCGCCTAGTACCTCCAGAGACTGCACAACCACTCTCACTGACTGTCCATAGACGAATGCCATCCGCCCCTTTAGCAAGGCCGCTTAGCCACTCGAGGTGGGGTGACCGATCAGGTGTCAATCACGTGATCGGTCATTACAAATACTTAATATTTTATAATTTAGTTTATTTATCGAATAAAATGTGCTGTGCTTACAAATATTTATATGTAAATTATTCGGTATCCTAACAGCTCGGCCATCCTGCTAGAGCAAGTCCCTTTGCTCATTTACAATTGACATTCCGTAAGTAATGCTTATGAGTAATTTTAATCAGTACCCTACAAAGGGACATAAGAATTTCTTGTATTCTTACTAGTAGCTAAAACATCGGTTTTAATTTAATTAATTGGTACTCTTATAGCTTTAACTAATCATAATCTTCGATAATAGCAGTTGTGGCGACTATTCGGACTCTAAAAATCGTTTAGGCTCTCGTTGTCATCGCTGCCTGATTTGTACCATTATCACTAGAATTAAACCGACAGAATGCCGGAAGGTGACCCAGTTTGTCACAGGTAGAACACTTAACTATCGTCCTTTTGCATAAGAAACTTTTGTGTCCTTCCTCGTTACAATTGTGACATATGATTTTAGCCGGGGGCTGCGATCTTGTAGCAGTGGAGTTTCCTAGCTGTTTTCTATCTTGCCTTTGCTTATCCGATCCCCCTCCTAGTTCTTTGGCTATCCCCACTTTTACCGTTTTTAAGTATTTGAGTACCTCTTCAGGTTCACGAAAACGGGCAGCTTGGGCACCTACGCGTACGGCACGATTGGGCATCGATCTTCTACCCCATTTAATAGACAATCAACAGCTTTACGACCTCTAATTTCACATCTGTTTAACAAGTTGATTTTACTATAATAATAGTGCTCAAGGGATTCTCCATACCGAGCCGTCTTAGCCAGCATGGTTATTAAAAGCTCCGCGTAATCCTCACGACATGGGAATGATTCTATTAGTTTCCTTTTCCATTCCGGCCATGTGTAGAGAACTGTGCTGAGACCCTGGTACCAAGATTTGGCAAGGCCTGTGAGTTTGGGAAGTGCAAAGTGTATAGTTTCTTTCTCGGTCCACCCGTAAATCTCAGCACACTCCTCTACCTTAGTGAGCCACGTAAGAATGGTTTGGTCTTTTGACATTGGATCGAATTCCGGTAACACATTATTTAATGACAACTTAGATGTAGATTGACCTTTCATTGCTTTTATAATATCTAGAAATTTACTTATGACGTTATCACTAGAGTTAGGAAGTGCATTTGCCATAATGTCGTCACGCAAATATCTATGACTACGTTTTGAAAAGTCTCTGACGTATTCGACGCTTGGAGAGCGAGAGTACAACTTTCTGCGGTTAGTTAAATGGTAGTCTTCATCAGAACTACTGCTATGACAATAGTGTCTCTTTCTCTCCGTGCGTCGGTATCGTTTTGGACTCACATGATGCCGTAAGTGCTTTTCCTTATAGTGATCAGGTGTCGAGCTCCGCGATCTCCGCATCTTCCACCTCGTTGGGACGTTGACGTATATATAGGTTCTTAAGTGAAACAACCGGCTCTGGTAGATGCTCGTTTATTACTGCCCAAACTATATACATGCGTACAATGGCTGCTGTGTGCGTTGACACGCACACATGCAAATACACCTCAATCCTCCACCGTTAATTGTAAGACCTGCCATAACAAGAAAACACTTATTAATTAAATGAAATAGGTATACCATAACAAGATTAAGTCTTATAATTAATTTTCTTATCTCTAGGCCTTAGGGTAGGTCTAGTGACTATTGAGAGTGGCGGCGGTGACCGCGCACTGCTGGCCACGGCGGGCGCGGGCGCGGCCTCAGCTGTAGGCTCGGCCGTGACCTCCGTGAGCTCCGCAGTCGGCTCCTCACTCTCCTCATCCTCCCCGGACATCCCTGTATCATATTCATCGCTCAGGGCGTCATGCGGCTGTTTATCATCCTGTACAGAACTGCCTGTCCGGGGGGAGGGGGGCGAGGAAGGCGCGGGCGCCGCCGGGAATGAGGCAGGTGTCGGTGCTGGCGGCAGTTCGACCTGTGGCGGAGACCACGTGTCTTCGTCATCGTCAGCATCGTCAGCTGGGCTTACATTATTATCTCCTGTATACTTTAAAATTTGGTCTATGTGGCGTCTACATACAGATTTGCCAGCATGCACGAATACTAAATACATTCTATTTCCAATTTTATCCTGAATTGTACCTAAGGTCCATATCTCTTTTTTTGCAGTAAACCATTTTACCCAAATTTTTTCTCCGACATTAAACTCCCTACACGTGCTTTTCTCATCGTTAACAATACTACTTTTGCTATTATCTCCAGGCAACACGAGGTCTAACGGTGATCTTAAATTACGCCCTATCATAAGACTAGCAGGAGTCCGACCCGTCGAACAATGTGGAGTATTTCGGTATTGGAATAAAAATCCTAATAGCTTATCTTCTACTTGTGACTGGTTTGTGTTGTTTATACACTTTATCATTTTTTTACAAGTCTTTACCGAATTTTCGGCTTGGCCGTTACTGGCCGGGTGATAAACCGGAGATGTGACGTAACGAATGCCGTTCATAGCACAAAAGGAATTAAATTCTGTTGAATTTATTTTAACAACATTGTCGGATACGATTACATTAGGTACGCCATATCTCGAAAATACCTCTTTTAATTTACAAATCAGAGCTCGAGTGGTGGTCCCGTTATTCATCAACAAACATTCCAACCATTTACTGTACGCGTCTACGATTATTAAGTACGTCCTGTTGTGAATAATATAATAATAGTAATAATAATAATGTATTTATTCAGGAAAGAATAGTACAATAAGTGGATATAATCTAATTAAGTTATTAACAACAAAACTTATATCTAGCAGGATTATTCGTATACAATATTAATACGCCAATGCGTCTAAAAGAAATGGTCTTAGGGGACTAATATACAAGTTTATTGCCTAAACTAGGTTACAGTTGTAATCTGTGTTTTAGGCATTATGGCCTTTGTTTTACATATATATTGCCTGTCTAAACATTTGTTACCTCGCGTCAAGAAAACAAAACTATATTTAACAAAAGAATGCTTGCGATTGCAGAACTATTTCACTATAGTAAGCAAATTTTCTGTCTCGTCGTAGGTCAGGGTTAGCAACCATGCTGTTATTTTAGTTTGGCATACTTTGCTATTTTGATCGTACACGGGGCATTGTTTATTTATTTTATTATAAAGAAAAGGGCCCAGGAAAGAGAAGCAACTGTTAGTAAAAGCGTGTTTAGTGTGAAATTGCCTAAAAATTATATCCATTCGTCTTTTGGTGTGCCTATTAGGATTGTAACAAGTCAATTTGTGCTGTTTTATAATTACGCTCCTGATGAATAGTTGTCGAACTGTTAGTACTTTACATGATCGGTACAATTCCGTGGTCGGAAAATAAAACGGACGGAAGGTAGCCACTTTCAAAATGGCTCTTTGAGCACGTTCAAGTGTCAATAGAATGGTCTTCGCAGCCCCACCCCATGACGTTATACAGTATGTTAGTATAGATTGACACAAAGCCGAATATATCCGATGTATCAGTTCTTTGCTAGCAACACTTCTTAGCTTTTTAAAGACAAAAATAAGTTTACGTACTCTAGCCGCAAGAACGTCTATGTGGCTTCGGAAATTCAGGTTCGAATCAATCATTATGCCAAGATATTTTATGGTATCGACCTTTGATAGAGCAGGACATGTCTTACATACCTGTTGATTAGCAAGAAGGCAATGGTGCGCACGGATTGTGTCATTGTGTGATGGTTGCACAGATCTTCTCATAGAAAAAGCCATATATTTAGTTTTTTCAGCATTAAGGGTTAGTAAATTGCGCTTTAGCCAATTAGTAACTTTACAGAAACCTTTTTGAGCATAGTTGTATACATCCGCTTAACTACTACCCGAGAACAATAGCACTGTATCATCGGCATATGATATTAGAGAGCCATGGTTCAATTGAAGGTCACACAGATCATTAATGAAAATGAGAAACAGGGTCGGGCCCAGAATGCTACCCTGGGGGACTCCAAAATCGACCATGAGGTCCGCACTTATGTAGTTGGCAACCTTAACACACTGCAAGCGGTTGCTGAGGTAATCCTTGAACAAACATAGCTGCTTGTCCCTGATTCCTATCTGCTCCAGCTTGCTAATTAATATTGGGACAGATACCGAATCAAAAGCCTTAGCAAGGTCGAGGAAGATAGCTAACGCTTTCTGTCCATGGTCCAAGTTAGAGGTTACATAATCAGTAAGGCCAAAAACTGCATCATTTGTCGACTTTTGCGCTCTAAAACCAAATTGGTGGTCAGAGAGTATTCGATTGTGTTCAAGGTAATTAATCAGCCGTTTATTCATATTTTTTTCTAGTATTTTAGATAAAGCTGGAATAGACATGTAATCGATATGTACCCGGTACCAGGCGCCTGGAGGGCGCGGCCACGGCGCAGGCGCAGCGCGGGGCGGGGCGGAACGCACGGCCGTGCAGGCTGCGCAGGACCCGATCCAACGCTCGATATCAGCGTCAATGTTTGGCCACCACATCTTACCTCTCGCGATACTTTTCGTTTTTACTATGCCTAAATGTCCGACGTGCAAGTCGCCTAACAGCTGAGTTCGAAATACCGAAGGAATAACTATCCGGTGACCTCGAAACAAACAACCGTTATCTATTTGCAGGTCCGCTTTGCATCTGAAATAGGGTAAAATAGATGCACAAGTTATTTTTCGAGGCCATCCGCTACTCATATATTTAAACACTTTTTTAAAAATCGAATCATTTTCGGAAGCCTCTTTTATTTTATCAGCTGTTACGGGTGCGACACTTTCGTCGAGAAATCTTAAATAGGACACAACCTCGTCATCGGCTATTTCATTATCCATATCAGGCAATGGCGCGCGCGAAAAATAATCGGCAACTATGTTATTGGCACTACTTATGTAATGTACGCAATAATTATACGCTGATAATATGATGGCGTATCGCTGTAACCGTGACGCAGTCATAACAGATATGCCGTTCTTTTTGCCGAAAATAGACAATAAAGGTCTATGGTCCGTTTTTAAGATAAAAGGGTCTTGTCTCCCGTACAGATACTGGTGGAACCTCTTCACACCGAATATTATGGCAGTTGCCTCTTTCTGTATCTGACTGTAGTTCCTTTCACTGGCGTTGAGCGAACGAGAGGCGAACGCCAGCGGATGCTCAGCGCCAGTGCATGGGTCGCGCTGAGCCAGTATAGCACCCAGGCCCCCGGGTCCCGCGTCTACGCTGAGAACCAACTGAGCCTCCGGGTCGAAATGCGCTAACACGCGCTCGGAGCACAACTCCCGCTTGACGGCCTCAAACGCCTCTTCCTGTCGACGCCCCCAGTCCCATTTGGCTTCTGCGCGCATTAACTCATGCAATGGACTCAACAGGTTGGACGCGTTCGGTATGAAACTACGGTAGTAATTTACCACTCCCAGGAACCTTTTGACTTCCGTCACATTAGTGGGCCTTAGTGCGTTATATACAGCTTCCACTTTCTTTGGACAAGTTTGTAAACCGTCTTTATTTATTACATAACCTAAATAAGTTACATTGCTACTAAAGAAAACACACTTCTCCTTTTGCAACTTTAAACCTGCGTCGCTAAGCCTAGATAAGACTTCACACAATCGCGCCAAGTGTACGTCATCCGTAGGTCCCGTTATACAGACGTCATCGAGCCAACAGCTGACTCCATCAATACCTACCAGCAGTGACTCCATAGCACGCTGGAAGACCGCGGGTGCGTTGGCCAATCCATATAAAAGTCTCGTATACATATACAAACCTTTCGTCGTGCTAATGGTCGTAAGCGCCTGAGAGCTGTCGGACAAAACGAACTGATTGTACGCGTTGCTAAGGTCTAACTTGCTGTAACTCTGACCTCCGCTTAAGTTAGCAAAAACCTCCTCTATGCGTGGCATCGGATACTTATCAATGATCATGTCTTTATTCAATGTCACGGAATAATCACCGGCAATTTTTATCTTACCGTTTTGCTTTAGAACGGGCACAATAGGTGTCGCATATTCGGAAGAGTTAACGGGCACGAGAATACCTAGATCAACAAGCCGGTCGATTTCTTCTTCTACCCGTTTTTTAAGCGCAAAAGGAACTGACCGCGGTTTAAAATACTTAGGCCTAACGTTATCTTTCAATTGCAAATGGACTTTGAACTTGTTAAATTTACCTAAACGATCCTCAAATAAACTTCTGAATCGATTCAACAAGTTGGTTACCTCACTCGAGCTCTGTTCCATAAGTCATAAGTCATTTATTCATTGAACAATATACATTGTGTTTGAAATGATTAAGTAGGGTGAGGCACAGTTACAATTTTACAATTACATATTCGATTCCGTACATAAGTATACAATTTCATTGTTGCCAAATTTAAATAATGAATATGATGTTATACACAATTACTATTATTATTCTTACATACAGTTGAATTAAAATTACCTGATGTCAAATATAATTACCATACTAAACTATGACAACATAAAGAAATAAAAAGAAGAATACAACAATAATTACCATTAAAATTTGATTCCTGTCAAGTTAATTTAATGCAGATAATTCCTAATACATAATTAAATTGGATGTATACAATATAATTATAACAATAAAATAGAATGTGTCATTTATACCAGGTTCCCGTCAATTTAATAATAGTACTTAATTTAAATAACTACGCAAACTTTATAACCAACTCAATTACTGAACGTCATTCAGATAAAGTTCGTCTACCGAATATAGACACTTCCTTAGCAAAAAAGCCTTGAGATTTCTTTTAAACATATGTAAACTCGTAATGGACTTAAACTCAACAGGCAACTTATTAAAGAGGGTAATTGCCTGATAGCCCGAGGAGTGCTTGACAATATTGAGTTTGGTGAATATAGTTTGAGGTAAGTCCATCCTTCTGGTTGTCAGGCGTATTTGTCTCTCCTCTAATGTTTCGATACGATTCAGGCTCAGGCTTCCATGTTGACAAATTTGTTATCTACAGTGAATGACATATTAAACTTTGTCATAAAATCACGACCTAGTAACGGCGGACCGCCATTTTCTATAACGTAAATTCTTAACGTTTGTGTTTTTTCCATATACATTACATTAGCCACGAAATAACCCATTGGTGTGATTTTATGACCGTTATACAGGCACACGCTTAGATCGCTTTTAGATAAGGGAAAGCTAGAAAACAATCTATCATACAATTTGTTACATACGATAGTTGTCCCGGAACCAGAGTCGAGCTCCATGTTTAATTGCATATTATTAACAGACACATGAAGTAATATCGGCTTATAGTTAACGTACCTGAGGCTTAGAAGCTCACACTCTTTGCAATAGGGAATATGCATGTGATTTAGAAATGGACAAAAAAAATCACGTGTAATCTATATTGCTTAATAAATATACACACATGATTATTTTTTCAAATTATCATGTTTCTATTGATAAAATAAATTATTTAAAAGTACTATTTTTCAAATTCCCTCGCAGATTTCCAAAACGCAACGCTATTGGCGGAGCGAAACGTGACGTCACCGTGCAGGTCGTTAGTATGATTATTGAAAGTTATTCGCATTGTTTGGCCGCTGTTTATGATAAATAATCAGTGTTTTTTGGTAATTATTAAGTGAAAAAAGACTCGCCACAATGACTGAAGGCGGTTTTGTCAAGGCACAGTCGGATAATCTGCCTAAAATTGATGTGTTCATGATGACTAAATTTAATACATACTTCGCAAATATTTGTGACTTTACGTCCGCTGAACTAAGAGGAGTAAAAGCTGCAAGGTAAATAAGGTACAGATATTCAATAAATTTTCATATTCCTTGTTTTTATACTCGTGAGATTGGTCAATTAAATAATTATAACCTATTTTGGCGATTCAAATAGCTAGACTTTTAAACTACTTCAAATAGGTGTCTTTGTTAAATAAGTGGAATAAAAAACTAGTAGATATTTATCCATACTATATACTATTTTACTATACTATAACTTTATATATTATATATACTAACTTCTGCCCGCGACTCCGTCCGCGTGGAACTCATTTATATCGTAGCTCCATACAAACTTTCACCCCCACTTCATCCCTTTGGGGGATATGGGGGGAGCTACGATATAAACGAGTTCCACGCGGACGGAGTCGCGGGCAAAAGCTAGTTATATTATATATTTTATATATACTTACTTAATAATAAATTATAAATGCGAAAGTGTGTCTGTCTGTCTGTTTGTTACTTCTTCACGCTTAAACTGCTGAACCGATTTGGATGAAATTTGGTATAGAGATAGTATAAACGAGTTCCACGCGGACGGAGTCGCGGGCAGAAGCTAGTATTATATAATCAAAGATATGTAGGTACCTATTAGGAATGTTAAATGTTGAGAACATCTTTATGAACTTTAACAAACTAGGTTGTTTTCGTCAAGGCTTATAAATAAAACAAATTTGTGTAGGTCACTCAGTAAAAAGGATTAAATTCTTTTAACTTTCTTCGATCAACAGTGCAAACAAAGAAACTTAGCTAAAACGTTTCTTGATCAAAATCAACACTCGTAGTCAGCTGTTGATCAACAAAAATCATAATATTTGTAACATTAATAACTAAAACAATTGGGAATCAGAATAGTTTTATGAATAAGTATATAATACAATTTTGAGGTTAGGTTATTGTTTACCTATATTGTTCGCGAGTCGTAATAAAAAAGATTTTAGGTACATACATATTTAATACTCACGTCGAAATGATCTTCACAACAATATAAACTACTCAAGCACGATACATTATCTCTCCTCATCGCCTTACACCACTTTATCCTTATATTTGCACCTTTGGGCATATGAAAATATTTGCAGTTTTAATGTGATTTTCACACATAGGGACAATACAATATTTATAATAAGCTTTTGTGTGCTCTTCCATTACAATAAGTTGATCTTATAAGCTTTAATCACTCACATTTATTAAAAGTGTGAATCAAACACTTTGTTGTTAATTTGTTTAAGAACCGCCGTGCACTAAGCTGCACGGTGACGTCACAAATGAGCGCGCCAAAATGGTGGCGTTTTGATCGTCCGAAAATGATAGTAATTTTAATTATTTTTTTTTAGCTTATTTAATAATATTGTGAGTGTTATATTTTTTTCCGGTTATATAATTACTTATAGAATAGATAAAAAAAATAAAAAAATGTCATGAATATTCCCTATTGTCGCACTCACTTTTCTCTTCTCGCTCTTCGACGTTATGTACACGACACTTGGACAGTTTCTTGGAAGTACATATTTTCTTGAGATGTCCCTTTTCACCGCAAAGCTGGCACCGATAGTTTTTGTAACAATACTTAACAAAATACAATAATAATAATATTTTTATTATGGACACTATTTAATTTTAAGGGTTTGTCCTGCCTCACTTTCGTGGATGAATTTGTGTTAAAGATTCAGTAACTCTTTCAGTTGACTATATTATACTTTGGTTATAGAAATGAACACAAGAACTGGAAAAAATATCCGAAATCTGCTTTGGTTTTGCTGCGGGTAGCCTCATTTCTGATGCGATCGCGCAGAGAAACTCCCAGCATAGCCCTCTCCATTGTGCCCTTTGGGTGACCCCGAGAGCTTTCAGCTGGAACTCCAAAACCCATCCCTCCATTGCCTAGGTTTTGTGGAACCTGTCCGTGCCACTGGGTCTATGTTCTTCGAGGCCCAGCGGGCCAACAGGACTAAAAGGCTCTCTTGCTCCACTCAGAAGCTCATTAAGGAAAGGAGTCAAATGATTCTGCAGTCTTCAAACGATGCGACTTTATACCGGCAGCGAAATAAACAGATCTCCAAGTCCTTTACCCGCGGGGATCTGCGCCAATTCACTACGAACCGTATTGAAGAGGCCATCGAGCGAAATAAGGGCTCTAATGTGTTCGCACGAGATCTCGATCGAGTCTATTGGGCAGAGCCAGCTCGCAAGGTAAAAAACTGAGGACTGGAGAGTCGTTTTTTCCAAACCTGAGCTTTTGACTGAGTGCGTTTTTACACGTCATACATATCGTATACACGTCAACTCGCAGACCCGAAGTTGGTCTGGCGGAAGACCCTAGCTAGACCAACCCGACACTTTAGCGACGATATCCCGGACATCAGCCTGTACGAGATTAGAATGGCTCTGAAACAGCTTAAGAACAGCAAGGCACCCGGTGAAGACGGAATTACAGCCAAACTCTTGACGGCGGGTAGAAAACCGATCCTTACGACCCTTCAGAAGTTGTTTGACACCGTCCTACTGGAAGGGAGAACGTCAAAGGCGTGGAACAGAGGTAAGGGGTGCTGTTCTTCAAAAAGGGGAACAAAACCCTGCTGAAGAATTACCGTCCCATCTCACTTCTGAGCCATGTTTACAAGCTGTTTTCAAGTCATTGCGAATCGCCTCGCATGCAGGCTTAGTGACTTCCAGCCTCCCGAAAAAGCCGGTTTTCGAAGAGGTTTTAGTACCGTAGACCACATTCATAGGTTATACAGAAGACTGGAAAGTAAAACTTGCCTCTCTGCTTAGCGTTCGTGGAGAAAGCTTTCGATTCGATCGAAACTTGGGCTGTACTACAGTCTCTCCAGCGGCGAAAAGTAGACTGCCGCTATATCGAAGTACTGAAGTGTTTGTACGAGAACGTCACTATGTCAGTCCCACTCCAGGATCGGAGCTTCAAACGTATTCCGCTACAGCGGCGTGTTAGGCAAGTGAATGTTATTTCCCCAAAACTGTACACCGCTGCAATGGAGGACGTTTTCAAGACTCTAGACTGGAGAAGGCTAGGCATCAACATCAACGGCGAGTACATCAATCACCTTTGGTTTGCTGATGATATAAGTAGTCTTGGCTGAGATCATGGAGGACTTGAGTACTATGCTCTATGACCTCAGTAAAGCCTCCGAGCGAGTTGGTCTAAGGATGAACATGGATAAGACAAAGATCATGTCAATCGGACACTTTCAAGACTTCTTCAGACTTTCAAGTTAGATAGGTCCAACTTTGAGTAAGAGTCCGACTCGGATGGGCAGCATCCGGGAGCCTACGGCACATCTTTTCGTCCAATACTTCGCAATGTCTCAAGAGGAGAGTCTTTCACCAGTGTGTGTTGCCACTACCTCACTGTGTGATGACGTATGACACAGAAACGTAGACGGTTACCTCATAAGAAAGCTCAAAGTCACCCAAAGAGCAATGGAGAGGGCTATGCTGAAAGTTTCTCTGCGCAATCGCAAATCGCTAAACTTAAGTGGCAATGGGCTGGGCACATTGCACGTAGAACCGATGGCCGTTGGGGCGGAAAGGTTCTGGAGATGTGACCACGTACCGGATGGCGCATCGTAGGTAGGCCCCCCTCGAGGTTCAAAGATTCAAAGATTTTTATTTTGCTCGGAATGCAGTTACATAGTTCTTAAAAATACAACATAATCGTCCAGTGCATTCAGCCTGCGTGCAGGCGTGCAAAACATTTTTATGGAGCCTTACAGTCCATAATAATATATTATCTATCTATCTTTGAATCTTTAAAAAAGAGTTACTAATTTACATCCATACCAAGTGTTGTAAACTAAACTATACCGTTATTGTCTATATAGTTTAAGTATTATTGTGATGTATGTCGTTTAAGGCCATTATTGTCCATATTAAAAAATAATATTTGAGAAACAAAGCAAAATAAGTCAGTATTCTTTTAATATTTTATATATACGTTTGTCTTAAAGACAAATAATACACTATTATTCATAAGAAAAAAATATTTTTTTTAATTATTTTCTATTGAGACGTTAGTACACATAAAAACTTATCCAAAGTATATAAATATCGTGTCACAACTCTAAACTGTAGTACATTTTTGAGTTTTTTTTGTGTAGTTTTTTGTTGTTTTCTTTTCATTTTCTTGGGTTTAAATAACTGGATGACAGAGGAAACTGTGACTAAAAGAAGATTTTAAATTGGTTATCTTAATAAAAAAATATAACAATATCTTTTTTGTGTTTTTTTTAAACCTCTGCCCTGAAAAAACACAGTTTTTGAGATACAGAGTTGTTTTAGATAAGCATCGATATGTCTCATGTCACTGAAAGAGCGGTGTCTCCCAACACAGGCAATAATGCTTACTGGGCGGCCCCATCCCTTGCTAAAAATATGTACTTTAAACAAATAAAGAATTTTTGAATTTTTTGAATTTAAACTAGTCGTTATTTAAACCTGATGGGATTTTATTCGGAACAAATATACCTACGTAATGGTTTGACCAACGCTCGTTGTGGAACGTAAAGTAATGAATACTTTATTATGTAGGTACAGTCGACTACAAAGAGATCGATACGGCCAAAGTTACAAAAATATGTATACACGACTGTATTGCCTTGACATTAAGGTCGTGTATACATATTTTTGTAACATTGGCCGTATAGATCTCTTTGTAGTCGACTGTACAAGGTTTCAATCTATTTGCCTATTATTATAAGGGTAACCCTTATGATAGGCTATCCATTAAAACCATTTTACAATAAACTGGTAAGCGGATGATTTGGGTTTTGAAAGGGTATTGGGATACCATATATTTGAATGGGCTAGCCTTATAATAAGGGCTTTAATCGAATGGGTTACCTTTTTGATAAGGGCTTTCAAAAGGTGGTGGGATACCTTTTAATCGAATGGGTTACCTTTTTGATAAGGGCTTTATAAGCAAATTGAATGGGTTTCGACGGGAAAGGGTACGGTAAGTTTAACCTTAGGCTGGCATTGTCACCACGTGTGTTCAAAAGCCTCTTTAAAATATAAGATAAAAAAAAAAAAAAAAAAAAAAAAAAAAAGTTTAACCTTATGAAAAACCCATTTAAAACCCTTTGAAAGGGATAGCGGTCCGGTCCCTGGATTTAAATCTAGGGTGGTGAAGTACATTGCACCCGATAACGAATCTAATATTTCGGTAATGTTTGGCAAAGGAAATTTGTCATTTTCGATGACTTCGTTGACCTTTCTGTAGTCTATTACTATTCTCCATTTTTTTTCTCCATTTGAATCGGATATTTTGGGAACAAGGAGTAAAGGACTTGCCCATTCCGACTGTGATTCTTCGATAATATCGTTTTCTAGCATTTGTTCTATTTGTTTTTGTATTTCTGGTCGTTGTGAGTACGTAATCGATATGGTTTAGTATATACCGGCGATGCTTCTGGAGCCGCGGGCGCATCATGGGCGTGGGCGGGGAGGGTGTCTCATCGTCTCGAAGCCGCTCGAGTACGAGCAGCGACTCCTGTGCTCTATGCGACGTACCTTGGCGGCGTCCGCCTTGAGCTTGCCGGAGCGCAAGCACATGTCCTTGTTGACCTTGACCCCGCGCTTCTGGAGCCGCGGACGCATCATGGGCGCGGGCGGGGGGCGAGTCTCGTCTCGAAGACGCTCGAGTACGAGCAGCGACTCCCGTGCTCTATGAGACGTACCTTGGCGGCGTCCGCCTTGCGCTTGCCGGAGCGCAAGCACATGTCCTTGTTGACCTTGACCCGCGCTTCTGGAGCCGCGGGCGCATCATGGGCGTGGGCGGGGAGGGTGTCTCATCGTCTCGAAGCCGCTCGAGTACGAGCAGCGACTCCTGTGCTCTATGCGACGTACCTTGGCGGCGTCCGCCTTGAGCTTGCCGGAGCGCAAGCACATGTTCTTGTTGACCTTGACCCCGCGCTTCTGGAGCCGCGGACGCATCATGGGCGCGGGCGGGGGCGAGTCTCGTCTCGAAGACGCTCGAGTACGAGCAGCGACTCCCGTGCTCTATGAGACGTACCTTGGCGGCGTCCGCCTTGCGCTTGCCGGAGCGCAAGCACATGTCCTTGTTGACCTTGACCCCGCGCTTCTGGAGCCGCGGGCGCATCATGGGCGCGGGCGGGGGGCGAGTCTCGTCTCGAAGACGCTCGAGTACGAGCAGCGACTCCCGTGCTCTATGAGACGTACCTTGGCGGCGTCCGCCTTGCGCTTGCCGGAGCGCAAGCACATGTCCTTGTTGACCTTGAACCCGCGCTTCTGGAGCCGCGGGCGCATCATGGGCGTGGGCGGGGAGGGTGTCTCATCGTCTCGAAGCCGCTCGAGTACGAGCAGCGACTCCTGTGCTCTATGCGACGTACCTTGGCGGCGTCCGCCTTGAGCTTGCCGGAGCGCAAGCACATGTCCTTGTTGACCTTGACCCCGCGCTTCTGGAGCCGCGGACGCATCATGGGCGCGGGCGGGGGGCGAGTCTCGTCTCGAAGACGCTCGAGTACGAGCAGCGACTCCCGTGCTCTATGAGACGTACCTTGGCGGCGTCCGCCTTGCGCTTGCCGGAGCGCAAGCACATGTCCTTGTTGACCTTGACCCCGCGCTTCTGGAGCCGCGGGCGCATCATGGGCGTGGGCGGGGAGGGTGTCTCATCGTCTCGAAGCCGCTCGAGTACGAGCAGCGACTCCTGTGCTCTATGCGACGTACCTTGGCGGCGTCCGCCTTGAGCTTGCCGGAGCGCAAGCACATGTCCTTGTTGACCTTGACCCCGCGCTTCTGGAGCCGCGGACGCATCATGGGCGCGGGCGGGGGGCGAGTCTCGTCTCGAAGACGCTCGAGTACGAGCAGCGACTCCCGTGCTCTATGAGACGTACCTTGGCGGCGTCCGCCTTGCGCTTGCCGGAGCGCAAGCACATGTCCTTGTTGACCTTGAACCCGCGCTTCTGGAGCCGCGGGCGCATCATGGGCGTGGGCGGGGAGGGTGTCTCATCGTCTCGAAGCCGCTCGAGTACGAGCAGCGACTCCTGTGCTCTATGCGACGTACCTTGGCGGCGTCCGCCTTGAGCTTGCCGGAGCGCAAGCACATGTCCTTGTTGACCTTGACCCCGCGCTTCTGGAGCCGCGGACGCATCATGGGCGCGGGCGGGGGGCGAGTCTCGTCTCGAAGACGCTCGAGTACGAGCAGCGACTCCCGTGCTCTATGAGACGTACCTTGGCGGCGTCCGCCTTGCGCTTGCCGGAGCGCAAGCACATGTCCTTGTTGACCTTGACCCCGCGCTTCTGGAGCCGCGGGCGCATCATGGGCGTGGGCGGGGAGGGTGTCTCATCGTCTCGAAGCCGCTCGAGTACGAGCAGCGACTCCTGTGCTCTATGCGACGTACCTTGGCGGCGTCCGCCTTGCGCTTGCCGGAGCGCAAGCACATGTCCTTGTTGACCTTGACGGGCGGGCGCTTCTTGACCGCGGGCGGGGAGGGTATTTCCTCTTCCCGAAGGCGCTCGAGTATGACCAGCAGCTCTTGCTTGTGTACGTGGATGCCTGGAAAAAATAAGTCGTATTTTTTACCCGACTGTACGACGCTAAGGAGAGTTATGTGTTTACCAGTCTATGTATGTTGATTCTTTGTAGCATTCTAGAGATAAAACGCGTGGGTTGATTTTAATTAATCATACGCCAATCGATCGGCGTGGGGAGGCCGACAAGGTGGACTGATGACCTGGTAAAGGTTGCGGGAGTCCGCTGGATGCGGGTGGCGCAGGACCGGTCGCTTTGGCACTCTTTGGGGTAGGCCTATGTCCAGCGGTGGACGTCTTTCGGCTGATATGATGATGATGATACGCCATTCTTTTTTTTTTCTCTTGCTTCTGTCACTGAAGGCAAGACAGTAATCAAAATTCAATATATATATATATATATATTATAATAATTAGCGCTTGGACTAGTGGTGGCAAATTTCAGAATGAAAGTAATGAAGTCATTGTTCTTTACTTTACTAGCCTTTTACGGTTTAATGAACAAATTATTTATTTAATACATATTTTTAGAGGTGTGATTCCAGAAACTTAATTACAACTTAATATAATATAGATGGTATATTATATTAAGTTGTAATTTTTTTTTGACATTCAAATTCTATTATCAATTTGATTTCGTTTTTATTGCAATTTATGGCTTGCAGTATTTTTGTGAGGAGATAACATAACAGAAAATGTAAATCGCTGTATGTACATTGACATTTTGACAAACTTAAGATTTTAGTTGCCGCTGACGCAATATCGCGTCTTAATCTTAACTATATAGAATACTAGCTTCTGCCCGCGACTCCGGCCGCGTGGAACTCGTTTATATCGTAGCTCCATACAAACTTCCCCCTTAGGTGATGATTTCCGGGATAAAAAGTATGTTATGTCCTATCCCGGGACTCAAAGTTTTCTAGTTTTTAAGCAGTCTCAATCCGATGTTACAAATCTCTTACTTTAAAAATGTCTTGCCTTCTATACAACCTTCGAACCAACTTTCAACCCTCTTAGGGGATGAATTAAACAAAAACGCTGAGATAATTTTCTATACTTTAAAGAAACAGTCTAAAACCTAAGTAAAAAATACCTTAGTATCCGTATAAACTTTGAACCCCCTCTTTACCCCCTTAGGTGATGAATTTCAAAGAACCTTGAAAGTATTTTTCTAGTTTCAAACTCAAACTCAAAATAATATTTATTCAAGTAGGCCTAGTAACAAGCACTTTCAAATCGTCAGTTAGAAACATAATCTTAATAGTAAGGAATGCAACCTTTTTAACCCCCTTAGTAACGCCCTTCGCATAGTACAACATGACAACGTCGTCACTGAGGACTACATAAATAGCAAAAACTGACCAATTTAACATGGTTAATATTTTCAGAACAGTTACTTTCTTACTTAACATACTAAACTAGTATCAATTCAGGACACACTAATTTAAGACGTTGACAATGATAATAACTGTTGCCATATAAAAAGTTTTCAATAAATCTCAGGCTCATCTTTCATTAGCCAGACTCGAAGGACGTGGACGAGCAAGCGGGAGAGAGATATGTACCGAACACTATTCTAAATGCTCACATGTACTTGAGTCAATCAACTATTTCTTGATGGTATTCTGTTAAAAGTTGTTACAACACCGACTTCTAACATTCCAAGAAGTTGGTTCACACGAAATGGGGGTGAACATTGAACATGACAAGAAAACCCACATTTGGTGAAGTTGAACCGACAAAATCGCAGTTTTAAAAAGTGTCCCAGGAGACGTACCTAACCATGGCAACTAGTGACAGAAAAAAGTTGATTGACCCAACGCTGGGATGAAAAATCATTGTACTAATATAAATCCTCGAATTCTTCAATGCCGAGACTAAGTTTGCGATATAGGTTCCTTATTCACCTTCATATATAGAATTGACGTTACAGGGTCATTCCCGTTCTGGTTGCGGACTGGTAGTCGAACAAATCTTATACGTATACCTACTACGGGTAACAAAATAAGTAAGAATGTAACTATAATTTAGTCCGTACAGCGCGCATGGTGCATTAATTCTACGAAAGATTTACACTAACATCGGTAAAAAACTTAAGGAATGCCACTCTTAAACGATAATAATTTGTTTCGTGAAAAGGGTATAATGCCACTCTTGTTTAGTACCCAGACAGCAAGGTCACGTCATTATTGACGTGAATTATTGGGCATTTTAGACGTCACATCACGTGATTTCAAACGTCATGTTTCACGTGACGATGTCACAAATTTATCGTCATTATTGACGTCACCACTTGACGTCATTTTGATACATATGTTGACGTGATTTAAGACGTCGTAGGAAGACGTTGAGACGTCGTCATAGTTCACGTCATGTTTCACGTGGCGATGTCGCAAATTTATCGTCATTATTGACGTCACCACTTGACGTCATTTTGATACATATGTTGACGTGATTTAAGACGTCGACAGGTTGTCATAGTTCACGTCTTTTAGACGTAAGTACTGACGTCATGTTTCACGTGGCGATGTCGCAAATTTATCGTCATTATTGACGTCACCACTTGACGTCATTTAGAAACATATGATGACGTGATTTTGCACGTCCAGTTTACGTGTCACGGCGACGTCTACTGGTCCTTATATATCACGTGTTTATTAGACGTCACACGACGTCGTTAGTTCACGTCGCATGACGTCGTTGCGATGACGTTGGTACAACGTCTTTAATGGACGTCACACGACGTCGTTAGTTCACGTCACATGACGTCATTGGGATGCCATTGGGACAACGTCATTAATGGACGTCACACGACGTGGTTAGTTCACGTCGCACGACGTCGTTAGGATGACGCTGGGATAACGTCATTACAGGACGTCACACGACGTGGTTAGTTCACGTCGCATGACGTCGTTAATGGACGTCACACGACGTCGTTAGGTCACGTCGCATGACGTCTTTGTGATGACGCTGGGATTACGTCATTAATGGACGTCACACGACGTCGTTAGTTGACGTCGCATGACGTCGTTGGGACGTCCTACGACGTCATTAAGAGACGTCACGTGACGCCACTAGTAAGACGTCTATAGACGTCATCGGGTAGACGTCTGTCGACATCATAGTATAGACGTTTATCGACGTCATGAATTCCCGATGACGTCTGTAGACGTCATTGGAAACAGATCCACCGACGTCATTGAAAAGCGCCAGCAGACGTCACAGTAAACGTGACGCCATGCCTAATGGCCTAATTACCAAATGGTGACTAATAGTGACCTCGCGTAACTTTCGTGCTAGAATTTTCAAAGTCGTTAGTGGACATGTTCCCAAAGACCTAATTGTATCTGAAACAAAACAAAAGTGTATGCCATGAAAAGATTTATTAACTCAAAAAATAATCTAGAACCATTTTTTTTAATGTACATATAAGAAATCTGCGTGTAATTTCAGAAATAATATTTAATGGCAAGCGAAACGTAATTAACAGTGACAGCAGGGAAGTATCTACATATAAGAAGATTTTTTTACATATAACACAGCAAGCACTGAATTTAACAAAATAAAAAAATCAGCACTGGCTTTGCGATTTTAGCCCTTAATAATAGTAGAGAAGGCCAAGCGAGGGAAATGGAAGTTTTCTCGAGGGTCGTTGAGACCTTATAGACTTTGAAAAGTAGCTGATAGGCAGAGAAACAATCATATTATGAGACCCTTTCAACGGTGGGGGTGGCGGCTTAGGGCCGGCGCTCACTGAGGGCGTGGCACGGCATGGCACGGCAGGTTGTACTGCGGCATCCCGCGGCGTTCCGTGGCATCCCGTGGCATGCCAGTGCGTCTTCTCCCTCCCTTGCCCCCGCGCACCGACGGGAGGGAGGGAGAAGACGCACTGGCATGCCACGGGATGCCACGGCATGCCACGGAACGCCGCGGGATGCCGCAGTACAACCTGCCGTGCCATGCCGTGCCACGCCCTCAGTGAGCGCCGGCCCTTACAGGCTTTTTGAATATGATAAAAAAAATTGACATTTTGTCATACTCGAGCGCGTCACATTTTATACTGGCGATTGAGCTTCATGCCTTATAATCTGACAATAATCTATTTTCATATTCTTGGGCATAGTACTGAGGGGTGAATCAATTACAATATTTTTAGTGGAAATTCTTTTTAGCTAACTTTATATATTTATATTTATAATGGTTGTTTGGGTATTCTGTTTATTATTTACTATTGAACTAAATTAGTTTGAAATGGGTTGTAGTTTTATTTAATTTTAGGTGTAATTGGGCTATTGTTATTCTGGGTATTAGGAGGACGCAAGGGTAAAGGATTTTTAGGACGCAAGGGTAAAGGATTATTCTATGTTATTCTGGGTATTAGGATAGGTACAAGCAGCTCGGGAATTGTTAATAATGTTACGGGGTAAATAAGCGTAAGTTAGCAAAAGCGTTTGACTGTTAGTGTTGTTAGCGTTAGTAGAGGAGTAGGACGCAAGGGTTAAGGATTATTGTATGTAGTGTAATGGGCGGATATATTTTTTGGTTATTTACGGGTATGTTCGTGGGCTGGTGAAAATTATTATGGTTTTATAGTAGGTATTATATAAGGTACGTGTTGATTAATACTGGAGTAGTTAAATCTTGATTGTTTATGAGTTTGTTTATAGTATTTATTTTTCAATTCCGGTAGTGTATGGATTTCATTATTTATTACATATTCTACTATTTATGTGTTGTCAGTAGGTATCGTAGGTAAATGAAGTAAGTTTATACTTTTAACCGGGACAGCCGTTGCCGGTTTATTAGTTTTTTGTATTTTGTAATGAATTGGTTAATTAAGGGTATCATAATTTTTTTTTCTTCCTATTAACTACCTACTTTTCAAAATCTATAAGCTCTCAACGACGCTCGGGAAAATCCCCCGCTCGGCCTCCCCTACTATCATGTACAATTCTACAGTCCTATAACACTAATTACAGCTTACTAAATATAAAAAATAAAACACCAAAATCGCTCACAATATCACAACATGTGAGCTAACGGTAAAATAACCATTTTTTTTATAGAAGGGTATGCACACACATTTACAATAAATTTCTTTAACAGGAACTATGCAAAAACATTGTGAGAGTTCGTCAACCAAAAATATATTAAAATTTGAGGAAGGGCAAGGCTTTTTGTAAAAATCCTCATATTTTTTAAAAGCTTTACCATACAACATAATGTTACCCGCAATATTTAAAAAAAATTCTATAAAAATAACAGTCTTGTTTTGGATCATACAATAACTATCAGATTTAGAATTACAAATAAAGTTACACTCGCCCAATGTCAAATTACGAAACTGTTTACCCACATACTGGGGTGGCACAGGGCCATCTAAATGTTCTTTTTTAATACAATTATAGGATATAACATCATCCAAAAGCATTGGGCGGTTATCTTTCTCTGACAATCGGTTACCTACTTGTTGTAAAGGTTTGTATGGAGATCTTAATGTTTTTTTCAGTGAACCCAAATAATTTTCAAATTTGAATGCCGCGAACGTGTCCAATGTACCAAACCTCTCTACATCATCAACCATATGTATCAAAGAGTGCACATTATAGATTAAATACTGTCTACCATAAATTGTTATGCACCGCTCAACAAATTGTTTCAAAACATTTCGGGAATAATTGGAGAATCGCGAAGTTAGATTCTTTGACACTAATATATATATAGCACTGTGCAACAACATGAAATGATCATAAACATTTTTCTTTAGTAGTTTAAACAGAACGATTGGCCCAACATATAGAAGAAATGTTCTATATTCAGTGGCTTTCCAATGATCTATTTCATTTACTCCTCTGGGTTTGCGATTAAATTCAAAGGGGATGAATTTCCGCACATGGTTTAACCTATCATTAAGAGATTTTGTGGATCGAGAATCCAACTTTACATGCTTAACATCTCCTTTAGTAGGCTTGACCCATGAATGTATCAGTTTTCTCATTACACCAAGACAAACACTGTGCATATAATCTGTGGGAAAACAGGTGACCAAGCCAATATTTAGTTCGATTAACGGAGAAATACCAAGGTGATGGTCTTCGTCAGACTGCAATTGAAACGACTCGTCTGTTCTCAACGCGCTGTCAAGATCGTCGAGTACTACACGACGTTCTATGTAATTTCCGTTGCAAATACATTTATCGCAACTAGAATACCCGTTATGTGATTTTACACATTTTAAATATGAACGAGCAGGCATATCACAAATAAAACATCTGACTGAAACAGTAAATAGTTTTCCATTATAATAAGTTCCAGACTGCATAAGATCTTTCAATTCGTTAAGGAAGGGTTTTAAGTAATTCGCTAGTGGAGAAGGTTTTGAATTTCCGCAAAAGATACCTATAGCAAATACGCTATCTTTAAAACCATAAACATCAGCTAAAATTGGAAAAAATTGCGTGTTGGAGCTATTGAAAATCGGTAATCCATCAATATTAAATGAAAATTGTATCTCATTTACAGCATTTTGAAATGCAATGGGTAAAATTGATTGTAACAAAGTTTTAAAGCCGAAGTATAGAAATTCCCCATTCTCTAAAATTAATATGCTACTTTTATTTGATGTATTCATTAGTGTTCTTGCATCAGAAGGGACTTCAGGAAATTGTAATTTTAAGAACTTTAACAGCGACGATAAGGCAACATTTGAAATATTATATTGTAAAGACCAAGATCTTAAGAAACTTTGTAAATCCTGTTGATCATCAGGAACCATGCATTCGGCATTAGGAAACATGGTCGCATCGTGTATTAAAATCTCCATATTATTTGTTGAATAACTAAGTGGCGTCAAATTAGGAAAGCTTTCGAGATGATCAATAGAGGACTGCAGATGGTCATTACAATCGTCAGGGGTACTTATATTTACTGTTTCAGTATCAGAAGTGTGTAGCTGAATTACACGCTGGTCTGTGTTCAACTCGAATTGTATATCATTTTGCAGTCTATAAGATTGAGCTATTCTTCTATAAATTTGGCGTTTACTTAACACTTTTTTACTTGTCATTGTAGGTACACACTCGTAAGAAACCCATATAATTATTAATTGTCTTTGTTAAAAGAGCTATTCAGTTTTTTCATAGAACTAGTTTTCAGCCGTTGTGGAGCGTGTTTGAGCCACACTTTCATGTCGTTTTCAATTGATGTTTCAGCAGGTAATTTCAAGTGTTTCTTTACAGTTCCTGAAACAACAAGAGCATTAAAAATAATTAGTAATTATAAACATGATGAATTTAGACCGTATATTTTTAAAATGTATATAATTTGACTTTATGTATTAAGAACCTTATACAGAGGCAGCAGTATAGATTATTAACGTGATGAAATTAAACCGTAGGTATATATTATAAACTTATGATAAATTATGGTATGAATTTCGTACTTTATGCATTTCGACTTTGTGTTTTTGTGTATGCAAATCGAACATATTTGATATTAGATATTCTGCTACGTCACCATTAAAATATAGGTATAAATATTTCTTATTTTTAAAATCGGTTTATGCATATCATAGAAGGCGGATGGACGTCAATGTTGGTAAAGCTGGGCCACATCTGAATCATTTTGTCGTATCGTACGTATCTCCGTCGCGTTGCACCGACGCGTATCAAGTTCGCTAGTGTGGACGCAAAAACAGCGCGATCATGTGGCGCGCCGTACCTATCTGATCGCTCCGGATCGATGTTGACACGCGTTTATTATATACCCCGCACACTCGCGATCGGGTACGCGTATCAAGATCGGTAAGTATGGACGTGTTTTGATACTGTATCACGATACGAAGTTATGATTTAATACGCGATACGCCGTGATCGCTCTCGAGGCGGTTTTTCCCCGATCATCAAAGGGGATACGGATGAGCGTCCACACTTAAGAGGAAACACAAGGGCCGCTTTTCCATAGAAACGTAGTCCCCTGTTTTCTCCCTGGATAATGGCGGTAGAGCAATATTTTTGTTCCATAGCTACTAGCTACTTTTGACTTGTTCCTGTTTTCCTTTTTTTCATAAATTTATTCTTAAAAGAGATATTAACCTTCAAAACCAAAAAAAAATGTGTTCAAACATCCAGAAAACAATTTTGACTAGATTATTTAAAAAAAAGAAAACATAGGAACACGGCCAAAACCTTTCTTTGATTTTTAATAAAAAAAATAGTTAAATAGGTCAAGTTTTGAAGAAGAAATCAGGGGACTACGAAAAGTTGATTTTAAGTACTTTTAACAGGTATTTTCGGCCCAAGCTGCAGTTTTCTCTATCGCGCTCTGCGGGGGGAGGCTTGAGGTTGGCGCGACAGCAATACATTTTACAAATACTCGTACCTATTTCTCAATTATCTTGCCCTTAGTTTTTCCTCTTAAGAGGCTGTCAACAGCAAAATGCCCTTGAGGATTCGAGCCGAAAGACGTCCACTGGTGGACACAGGCCTCCCCCAAAGAGTGCCAAATTGCCTCATGTGTCATGTAATTATTGTACCTAATTGTAATACTTACGTATCAGTACTAATTTCAAGTTCAGTTGTTCAAAGGGACGCTTTCCTTTCTTGCCACGATAACTAAACTTGGATGCAAGTTCGTTACTAATCATGTGTCTCATAATTGGCGTTTTTGGCGTTTGATTCTGTGCCCAATTTTGAGTCAGTATTGCCAGGTGTTAGGCTGCTAGACAAGTCTTCGTTTTCTCTTCTGGGAGCGCCCATCTTTACGGAGGGGGTGAGTTCGGCGATTCAGGCTAAAACTCAGGCAATGGAGTCTGCTTTTTTGAATTTGGAACAATTGTCAGCGCACGTGTCACTAATTTTATTACGGAACTGCTTTGCAATGCCGCGCGTTACATATATCCTAAGGACGTCACCTATTTGGATGTTTGGACAGGATGTAGAGAACTTTGATCGTGTGCTTGAGCGTGGCCTTGAAACTGTTTTAAACGTCAGTTTCAACGAGACACAGTGGCGCCAGGCGGCTCTTCCTGTTCGTTATGGGGGATTAGGGGTCCGTTGCATGCATGACGTCGGTATAGTAGCTTTCCTTGCATCATCTCATGCGGCGTCAGATCTTGTCACTAGAATCCTTTCTTTTGATGGTGGCAATATCTGTATCACGTATTTACAGGAAGCTCGGTCCGAATAGTCATCTCGTTTTGCTGAAGTTGTATGGCCGGATAATCCCTCGTCACAAAGGTTGTGGGACGATATTTTGTGTCGAGATATACACAGTAGTCTGCTGCATGACGCTGTTGGAAGTGACGTGGCCCGGCTGAAAGCTGCCGCGGAACCTGAGTCCGGTGCATGGTTGCATGCTTTGCCGTCGCCACAATTGGGGACTTTATTGGACAACGACACGTTGCGGGTGGCGGTGGCCCTAAGACTCGGAAGTAAGGTTTGCGAGCCACACCGGTGTCGATGTGGGGTGATGGTCGAGACAGATGGACACCACGGCCTAAGTTGCGTGCGATGTGCCGGCAGGATACCCAGGCACTGCGCTATCAATGAGTTGATAAGGCGCGCTTTAGTCTCGGCGAACGTGCCATGTGTTATGGAACCCCATGGCCTGAGCCGTACGGACGGTAAGAGGCCGGCCGGTCTTACACTGGTTCCATGGGCAAAGGGTCGTAGTTTGCTTTGGGATGCTACGTGTGTGAGTACTTTCGCTCCTACTCACCTCGCCCACACGGTTAGAAAGGCGGGTGGAGCGGCTGAAAATGCATCTAAATACAAGCACGATAAATACGCAAATCTTGAACTGGTGTATGATTTTGTCCCGGTTGCTGTCGAGACAGCTGGGCCGTGGTGTACCGAGGCCAAGAAGTTCATCAAAGACATAGGGCGGCGCTTAAGAGAAAGGGGCTGCGACCCTCGCTCTGGTTCTTACCTGGTCCAACGAATATCACTGGCCATTCAGCGTGGTAATGCTGCCGGTATTTTTGGCACGTTTGGTCTGGGTGAGTATCGGAGTGGGATGTGAACTAGTAAGGAACTAGTGGTAATGTTAAATATAGGTGACGAAACCTGCGGTGGATTTATAATTTGTAGATAATTGACGAAGCATGTTGCAGATGCTGTTTGGTTGTATTGACGAAACCTGCGTTGTGGAAATGTTTTGTATGTACTTTTGTCACATTCAAAAACAGAATAAAGTTTTACATGAAAAAAAAAAAAATTAAAATCATAAAAAGATATGAATCTCATAATTTGATTCACCGAGCTGGTTGGAGAATTTCCACAGAAGGACATCAAGTAATTGCACTACAAGAAAAAAAAACTTAGTACAATAAATGCTAAAAACAAACATTGATTTCAAAATGCTATGTCTCATTATATAAGGTAACAGCCAAAGTGCTCAAATAGTTTGGTACGCCAATTTAATTGTAAGCTGTAATAAACAATTTGATAACTATGAATGTTAATATATTATGACAATGACTGTACTACATAGTAGTAGATAGAAACTTACCATTTCTCCAAAATTTACATCATTATTGAGATATTCTTCCAGTGTTGACAACTCATTTTCATCACAAATAGGCACACAGGCGGATAGGCGGGATAAGCGGGGGAGGGATAGGCGGGGTATATGTACAGGAAGCTTTATAGGTCCTTTTTTTCTCTTAATTTCATCAGTTTCATTTTGGCTTCTAATCCAGGTTAATATTTGGTTGTTCTGTTCTACCAGAGTTGACAACAAATGCATAACCTTATGCTGATGACCTACAAACAAACATGAATTTAATTCAGATAAAAAAAAAAAAGTACAGACTTCAAAATAAACTGAAAAGCAGCAAATAATCCTCGTATGGGAGCCCCCCTTAAAAAAATATTTTTATTTTGTTTTTACTATTTGTTGTTATAGCGGCAACAGAAATACATCATCTGTGAAAATTTACTATCGCAGTTCTTGAGATACAGCCTGGTGACTGACAGACGGACAGCGAAGTCTTAGTAATAGGGTCCCGTTTTTACCCTTTGGGGGGTACGGAACCCTAAAAAGGGCTGCCACAATAGATCACTTGCTGGTCAAAGCGGCATCCCACAAGTCAAAAATTATAAATAAAAAACTTGATAATAATCCAGACATAATATCTGCTATTATTTTTCAATGCTGCTTATCCTGGCTGCAGCATCAGAATCCATAATCTTGCATATTCATATAGTCAAAGATCCAGTATGGGCAGCATACAAACATACCTGTAGACTTTGGTGTGATTGTAATGTCTGTGTCAGTTGAATTCCGGCTACGATGACCTGCTGATGTTGATGATGATCGCCCGTCTATAGGCTTGCGGTTAAGAGAAACTTCCTTTTCCGGAGTTTCATTAAATTGAAATTTATTGTAACAGGGTGTACCTAAAAGCGAAAGATTCTAATTACCAACACAACAGGTATGTCATATGATAATTAAATATCAAACTCACAGAAAAAATCATAAAAAGTATAGCTTTGTACTGGGATCATAGGTGTATTTCATACAGCATACATGGATGTTTCCAATTTTAGGTCACACATGTTTGAAAGTAAAGTAAACCCATTATGCCAAAGGTTGTCTGGAAGAGATCGCTCTAAAGCGATAAGACCGCCTGTTGTTACCTTTATTTATTGACTATACTTTTGTAACATGTTTTTCTTATGTTGTGGTGCAATAAAGAATATATTATTATTATGCATCTATTAAGATCCCTACCGCAGTGAACAAAAGATCCAGCATGGGCAGTATACAAACATACCTGTAGACTTTGGTGTGATCGTAATGTACCTGTGACAGTTGAATCCTTCCGGCTACGATGATCTGCTGATGTTGATGATGATCGCCCGTCTATAGGCTTCCGGTTAAGAGAAACTGCCTCTTCCGGAGTTTCATTGGATTGAAATTTATTGTAACAGGGTATACCTAAAAGCGAAAGAATCTAATTACCAACAACAATATGATGATAATGATAACTAAATATCAAAGTCACAGAAAAATGCATAAAAATATAGCATTGGACTGGGATTATAGGTATGTATGTATTATGTATGGTAAAACCATCGAAGTAAAAACTTGGTAGAAAAAAAAATATTTGATATATCAGATAGGTATATGTTTAAGCTGCAAACGCACAGAGAGCGGCGCGGCGCGTTGCGGTGCGGAGGCGGCTTTGCAGTAAAGCTAATGCGGTCCGGAGGACGTCGCACCAAAATCCCGCCCGGTATTCGCGCGGGATAGCGGCGCGGAGGCGGCGTGTGTGACATAACAAGCGGTAATCGACAGGTGACAGTTTCGGAAAGATCAAAAATGTTATCCTCTGATTCAGATAGCGATG
Source organism: Epinotia ramella (assembly GCA_947578815.1). Lineage (NCBI taxonomy): Eukaryota > Metazoa > Arthropoda > Insecta > Lepidoptera > Tortricidae > Epinotia > Epinotia ramella. Next base: position 747,025 of record CANPUT010000122.1, read on the forward strand.
ACGAGATTTTGCTCTTACTTGCCTTATGACAAAACAATAAGAAGAAATCTAAACTGACAATGACGGGTCCATGAAATAAATAAAAAAGAGGAATATTGGAAGAGTTCCATCATTTATGCCAAGAGCTGACTTCTTATGAAGATCGTTTTTACACTTATTTTCACATGAGTAAAAACAGTTTTAAAGAATTACACGACTATTTAAAACCAAGGATTGTTAAGCAGGGTACTAAGTTTCACCAGGGAAATAAATTTTACAGTTGTACTCATTGTTAAAGTGAATAAAATCTGAACTGAAGTTGTAAAAAAATACAACTTTTTGCACCGCTCTCAGCACGCCTCCGCGCCGCGCCGCGGCGCCACCGCCGGTGCGCGCCGGTGCATTGACAACTGCGTTTATACAACTTCCCGCCGCAAAACCACCCCGCGCCGCCTCCGCGCCGCGCACGCCTATCTGTGCACGCGTTTCACCGCCTCCGCCACGCTTTTTTCCCGGCCGGTTTTCTATGCGGACCCGTTCATATTCGCTCGAGCATTACAACCGGTACCGTCTCCGCGCCGCGCCGCGCCGCTCCGCTACCGCTGTCAGTGCGTTTCGGTCTAAGTATGTGAAAATGAATATTGCTTTGAATTAATATTTTATCAATACCTTCAATGATTTGGTCATTTTGTGATATTTCATTTAACTTATTTTTCTTTTTTTCACAGCTCCCTGCTACATTACCTGAAAATAAAATGTAACTTAATGCCATGATCCCACTAATTGGGACCACTGAGACACACAAGTATTTTATAAAGTGCAGACACAAATATTTAGTTCCAGATTGCAATTTCAAAAAACAAAGTGATTAGTTTAAAATAAAACCTCTTAAATAATCACGGTTCGGACAGGTAATAGGGTTAGGGTATTTTCTGTTATTCATTACAATGAATGAATATAAAAGTTTACTATCTAAGGATATAACAGCCAAAATGCAAAAACATGCAAGGCAATCCTAATCTATGAACGATGATGACGGTAAACCAGGCAAACAACACGTGCATGGACTAAACAAGAAAACAACAAACAAAAAAGTACACAGCTGCAGTTCTTGTCGGTTTCGGCACATTACAAAGTAGATAGTGACATATTATTTTTGTTCGACTGCTTTATTGTATGACTTACAAGGTAAAAAAAAGTTTTTCGTTAAATGGATTGTCGCTATATGAAAGTAAAAAACAAAAGCCGCAGACATGACGGCATCATGACATTTTATTTTACATCTCTACTTATATAAATATTTTATTTTTTGTTTACTTGACGCCGTAGGTACCTATATATAGATTCCAAATAAATAACCTTAAAATTGCCATAAAGATGAAGAAAAAACAGACACTGGTAAACTTACAATCTTCCAAATGATGGACGTAGCGTAGGTAGCTAAATTTAGCTACGAATAAAAACTAACGATATATTTTTATTCGTCGCCTTGAGAGACACTGCATCTTATCTTCATTCAACGTCGCTGGCGGCCAGGATCCGCGTGTACTTAAGGCACGTGAATCCATGACACGGATCTACACGGGTACACGTGACTTAATTACACGTAGCCGAATTCACGTGCCGAACGGGCCATAAAACCGTTGTCTTGTAACATGAAAACGGGCGCACGGCTACGAGTAAACGAAACACGGACACGACCGCGAGCCCTAGTCTAAACCGATGAGCATGCATGAGGAAATTAATTAATGTTGATGTAGCAAAAGGTATGCCAGGACCGTAGCAAGTGGAAGGATATAGTCTATGCGTACCCCCTTGGGAAAGAGTATGTATGTATATGTATGTATGTAAATATTATACTGTATATCCATATTGTGAATTCCATATGTAATATAAAATTTGTTTGAGGGATTTGTACCAAACACACAATCAAGAAAACAAGTTAGTAATATTTTTAAATGTTAGTTACACCAAGGAATCATGACAAAGGCAAAAACAAGCCATCAACCCAAACACATTTACCTCCCGTGTTCCATTGTATGTAGTAGAGTAGTCAACACCCCTACATATTGCTATACAATGTTGTATATTGAGACACTCCATTTTGTACCTTGCCTAAATAAAACAGTTCCAAATGAGAAAAATTACCAGTTTCACATAAATAACTCTTGGGTCAATTTTTACACCAATTTTTTCCCAAATTAAGCAACTATACAGCTCTTTGAGATATGGGAACTAGACATATTGAGTCATCAATAGTAAATGAATAAAGGTAAGGTGGGGTAAGAATGTCACCAAGACTACAACTTTCCATAATATGGACTTTAATTTATACTACAAAATACCCCGTCAAATAAACTATGTTAGTCTTACCCCACCTTACCTAATACATTATAAAACTCACACTCACTCAAATAGGTATTTATCTCTTGAAATTACAATAAATTCTAATAATACTTATTCCGGGACTAGTAAGTATTTTGTATAATATTTATCCACCAAATATTAAGAAACGAAACTTTAAAACTGGGTTTAGGTTTAAAATAATAATTTGCTCTGTGTAGATGTGACTTTTTATGCTACTTGTTTTTATTATGATTTCATGAATTATTATTATTATTACTAGCTGTTACCCGCGGCTTCGCCCGCGTGGTCAAGGGGAACTAACATCATAATGGATCTTCCCACGGGAATAATATGTTTTATCCCGGCAAAAAGTAGCCTATGTCACTCTAACTAGAACTATTCTCCACACACAAAAAAAGCAGCCAAGTGCGTGTCGGACCACGCACAACGAAGGGTTCCGTGCCTATTAAAAAGGTCGTATCGTTACTGAAATATTACGGCACTTACGTCCTTTTCTTTAAGGAAGGCAGTTTTTTAGAAATATCTCGAAAACCTTTGAACCGATCTTGTTCAAAACAATTTTTGCTCAAAGAATTTAATAATGTCCATGATTTTTTTCATATTTTTAAAATACACGGTTCAAAAATGAGAGGGCGGACACAATTTTAAAATAGAATAGAATAGAATAGAATTCATTTATTGCATAATTATAGGTGTTATAATAAGGTTACATCATGTATTTTAGTAGAATCACTATAATTTGCCTTTCAGGCGTACAATAGTTTACTTAAATCTAAATCTTAATTAACACATTTTAAATTTTTAGCCTAGTTTTACCTAAGAAGAAAAAATAAGGCACTTATACTAAGTTGTAGAGAAATCTATATCGAAAAAATCGTTTATATTGTAAGGCACCCTCTTTTTCAGTGACTTTTGTGGCAATTATCTCTGAAAAATTGCTGAGAAACCTTATATTTATTTCGAAAGGCCTATCGATTGATGTGCCACACGTGGGCTTGCAATGAAAAAGTTTTTTTGACTTTCAGTTTTATGTATGGAGTGCACCCCTAAAAAAATTTTGTTTTGTAATTTAATAACAAAAGTGTAGCGGCAAACAAAATACACCTATCCTCAAAATTTTATTCAAATACACCTTATAGTTTTCGAGTAAAATGTCTGTGACATACGGACGGACAGACATACAGACATGACGAATCCATAAGGGTTCTGTTTTTTGCTATTTGGCTACGGAACCCTAAAAAGGAGAATCAAACACACTTTCGAATTTATAATATTAGTAAGGATTTCCTTTATTCATTTTAAATCTAAGGCAATAGGTTTTTAGTGTTCCATACCTCAATCGGTAAAAACGGAACCCTTATAGGATCATTCCCTTGAGAGTGTCGAAATCACAGATCTATGAATATAAGTAGTACTAGCGACCCGCCCCGGCTTCGCACGGGTACTATAATATACATATAAATAAACCTTCCTCTTGAATCACTATCTATTAAAAAAAACCGCATCAAAATCCGTTGCGTAGTTTTATTTATTTATTTATTTTATTTATTTATTTATTTATTTATTTGGACCTTCAACAATAAGTACACTGATACATGATAGTATTACATTGGTTTTAAAGATCTAAGCATACATATTAGGGACAGACAGCGGGAAGCGACTTTGTTTTATACTATGTAGTGATAGTGATAGTGATTCTATGCTCTGAGGTCGAAATACATTGTTAGGTACCAACAATAAAAATAATTTATGTGTCATAAATATACCTGTATATACCTATTACCATGCTTACTTGATTCATAATAAAACAGAACGGTAAAGTTGTCTAACAACCAATAATCTGTTAAAAGCGGTTAACCAACAAGTGAAAGGTTATTTGCAACTAAGTAAACCAAATTATCTACATAAGTTAAGTTTAATCTGTTCTTACAAATAAAAGTAAAAAGCTCTTGTGGTTCATTTTCGCGAAAAAACATTTAATCTAATCTCCATTTTGCACAAAATTTTCAAAAACGAAGTCGTTTAGTAGAAAACAATGGTCGTGATCTGCTAAATCACCGAAGGGATCACGGAGATCGGACACGAGACCGCCAGCCCATTCGATACAGAAAAATCTGCCGATTCTAACGTGTATGTAACTCAATATCACCAAAAATGTCGCTTGTAAAATTTCCAGCGTCGATATGTTTAAACGCAAAAGTTACCTAACACTATTATTAGCAGCGATCTCTTCGTTTTAATTAGAAATGTGTGCGAGTTTGGCGGTTAAATTTCAAAGCAATGTATTTTACTATCGAATATCGACTGACACCAAGCCCATCAAGTAAACGTGGGACATCCCTAAGTATGATGCAACAATGGCTGCAACGGGTTCGAACAGGTTTTATGGCGAGAAAAAAAAACGGTGTTTGTAAATTTTATATTCAGCTTCTGTTTGCTAATGAGTAATATAATAATTATAAAATATTTATTCTTAGTTTTCCATACTATTTTTTATACACTTGAGGGTATACAGGTTATAGTTTTACACAGTTATTAAACACTAAAGTGACTCCGGAAACGACTAAAGCCAGATTCACAGAACAATGTGACTGGCGCGAATTAACAACCGCGAGCTTTCGACCAATCAGAGATAGCGATTATGACGTGTGATTGGTCGGAACGGGAAAAATTGCTAGCGCGCGTTAAAAACGTGAATTAAGGGAACGGCAAAGTACTTTGTGTAATTGTTTAAGTTTGGTACTGTATTTAAACGTATTTGCAAGTGTGTTTAAAATTGTTATACTGATCTTTACTACTGCCTTAAACACAGAGGTCCTACCGCAAAACGAAAACTAACTTCGTTCGTGTATCTCCGTCTTTGTCGCACTTGCTAATTCGAGGAACAGAGAGGGAGATACACGAACGAAGTTCGTTTTCGTTTCACGGTAGCCCCTCAGGGTATCCTATAGTTCAGGCCCTCGTAAAATGTATACACACACGAAAACTGTCGACGTATTTTACAAAGTCATCTTTAAACCCCTGATAGACCGTGGGCCCACTCCCAACACCCCACAGTTTATTCTTCCGTTCTTCCGGCCATTTCAGGACTGGCCGGCTTAGGTTTTCTCTCTCTACGAATAAAGGGCTAAAGGATGCTACACGTCTCGTACTGTTGTGACATGACGTAAATATCCCCATACAAATTTTGACCGGAAGTGAAGATCTAATTTTTTTTTTCCCTTGCTCAGCACAACTTTCTCGACTTGCTGCCATGCATTCTATCATGTTGTCATGAGACGTAGGTGTATTGGGAGTGGGCCCACGGTCTATGAATGTCATCAGCGACGTCACTTTTAGGCGTATGCCGACATACGGAAACTTTCGCCGCGTTTTACAACGTCATCTTTCAACCACTGATGAAACACGATATATTACGACGTTATTTGCAACGTCAACATCAGACCTCTGACGATACACAATAATTTATAACGTGATCAGCGACGTCACTTTTAGGCGTATGCCGACATACGAAAACTTTCGACGCGTTTTCCAACGTCACTTTTAAGAGTCCGTATCGGCCCGGAAAAAGTTCGATTGTAGGTATCATTACCCGTCTCCGAGCGCGCCAGCGCAGGGTATTGGTAGTGGGGATCGAGCGAGGCGGCTAGGTCGGCGTAGAGTAGTTTTGATACTTTAAGGCGCCGTAGGTTCGGTCTTCTCTCCCTCTCACTGAGCATAAGCGTGAGCGAGGTGGAAGTGCGTGCTCGGAAGCGCGGATATCATGTTTTTTTTTGGCCGTTTAAATAAATAAAAAAGTAATCACTTAGTTCTCTCAAACATAATATTGCCGATTTCTAGAAGTTGTTACTAATATTTTATTCGTGATTTATTTATATCGAGCGAAAATTGCTTAATCATATTTCGCTGTCACTATCACTGATCTCGCTGCAGAAAAGCCTCTAGATTACTAAACGTATTTTTTGATACCATATTATTATAAACAGACGCATTATATTGTTTCAAAAACTCTGTTCGCTTAACTTCGCGGAACCTACGGCGCCTGAACCGTTTTATCTGACTTTTTCGTTTCTTAATATTTATATGTACCTACCTACGTATACGTATACACATTACACGCCTGTATACGCATTTAAATAAAATATCAGGTAACTTAGAACTGTATCGTTCATTATAATGTATTTATGTAATTACTACAAATTAATTTAAGTAAGTACTTGCTTGTTTGACGACCGCTTTAGCCTAGTTGGTAGTGATCCTGCCTACGAACTGGAAGTTCTGGGTTCGAATCCTGGTATGGGCATTTATTTATTTCTGAGTCATGGATATCGGTTCTCAATGTATTTAAGTATTTATTTATCCATATAAGTATGTATATCGTCGTTTAGTACCCATAGTTCAAGCTTTGCTTAGTTTGGGACTAGGTCGATTTGTGTAAGATTGACCCCAACATTTATTATTATTTATCTTTACTCATATTAAAACTTAGGTTATTTATATTATTTACAAGTGGCTCTGTGAGCTGTAGACCTCGCGAGTGTATTTTTGCATAACTCCGCCATTTAGAAAAATTTCCAAAAACGGGCTCGACTAAAAGTTCTATATAATTACCGAACCTGCTCGCCAAATTTCACGAGAATCGGTTGAGAAACGCCACCTCTAGAGGAGAACAGCCGGAAATCAGGACAGACATACGAAAGCATTTTTGTCAAAGATGAAACGGATACCTTATTCGCTTCCGCTCACTCGGTCGATAATTAATTACTGTTAGAGTTTTCAGTTTCCAGGTTAACAAATTCTAGGTAAAAAGGTTTTACCTGACTTATTCGTTTCTTTGTTTTAGTGTAGGTGTTGAAATAAAATACCAGGTAATTTAGAAATGTAGGTACAATTTATTTTTGTTTACAGTTAATTTGGCTAAAGTATAATTAGCTTAATCACCAGATAAATAAGAATAATTCGTTAACCTTTCCAGATTCCAGCGTTGTGCTGATTTCGTTATAGTCTGGTTTTAATGTTTTAGGGTCACAATTTTTTTTTTTCTTTTTACTGTACCAAATGAACGGTTTGTCTTCCTAGGCGCCATACTTGAATCTAAAATAATAAAACCAATCAATTGATAAATATTGTATTATAGTATACTACTTTAGCGACATGAATAGTAAGAATTTGAGCAAGGAAAAGATGGGCGGTTAAAAAGATACGGAGATAAAACATGTTGCACCGTCCGTCCACAACTAAAGTGAAAGATGACACAACTTCATATTAATCTTTATATATAGTTGTATCATCAATTTCATAATATTTGCATATTATCACTATTAGGTCATAAATGACTTACAAGATGCAAAACGATATGCTCTTTAAGCGTGAGTTCTATACAAGTAGTGGAATGACACTGCAGAAATTACTAACAAAGGTGCAGAAGAAGAAGCAGAAATTGCGTTATTTTTTTTGTGAGGAAACCAATGATACCCCCCGATTTTAGCTTTATCCTTTAAAAAGAAAGCTGATAGGTACCCATAAAATTAGACTACCGTTGGAGTAATTTTCAAATATGACCAATTATTACTGACAGATATGTTGAGACCTGTCATCGAAGCAGATGTTAGATAAAATTGCATAAATAAATAAATATGGTTAAAACCAGAAATGATTAAAAAGGCCACAAAAGTAGCACCAGAGGGGCTAGTACGCTAAGTTTTATAATGGACATAAAGCATTCGTCCCGTTCTGGCCAATATGTGAGTGCAAGAGGGACAAATGCTTTATGTCGGACATAAAACCTAGTGTGCTAGGGGGGCAGGACACTGCAGGAAGCAGTTCATATCACACAGATAAAGGCAATAGGAATAAGATTCCGTAAATCGGAAATATTACAAACGGCTGTCAAAATTAAGAAACTGCAAAATAACAACCTGAACAGTCAAACTAATTCAGGAGAGGACGTCTGTGCCCAGCAGTGGGACGTATATATAAGGTGCTAACAAATTAAGTACCAATATTTTAAGAGGTGTTACATTACATCAAAACAATTGACTTTAAATAGAAATTAAGAAAACTTTTCATATGATATTTTTGTTTTAATTTCCGGTACAAAATTAATTAATTAAAATTTCGACCAAACATAATCAGCCTGTGCATTTAACTGACGAGATGTTTAAACACTATCTGTCAAGTGAACATCGTCGTTTGTGACAAACGTCAATGATTGATTGTTGACTATCTCATTAACAGGGTGTTTTTACGCAGTAACGTTGTATCCCTAATTATCTCCAAAAAGTGATACACACTTTTAAATGTTTCATACTTAACTCTACTCCTAGAGACGAGTATTATCAGCTCTAAAAGTATTAGTACCTAATTTGTTAGCACCTTATATAGGCTGATGATGATGAAAATTCAATGACATAAGTACTTTTAGAATTATCGCTACATGTATATATAGATAAAACATGAAGACTAATATTAAGAACCTCCTTCTATGGAACATAGGTCAAAAATGTTAGTAGTACAATGAACATATTTCCATTAGATAGTACAAATGCAATTTCATATAAAAAGTCATAAGTAAGAAAAAGCATCACTTACCAAATGATCAATCAAGACTGCCTCATCGCGCTATAATTCCCGCTAGCCCAAGCGCCCATAGCTACGTGACCTTGAAATCGACGAGCGACGTGACCGCTCTCTCAAACCGCTTGGCGGTGACTGCCGCATCGAGCGCCGTGCACGGTGTTTTATTACGAATTTTAGGGTGATTTGAAATATTTTTTATGCCACAATTTACTTCTACACATAAATATTTTTTTATTTTTTCGAATAGCGCTTGAACTGGAGTTTCTTATTATGGTTTCATATTTTTGAAATAATGTGCTAAATGGCCATAAATACTGGCGATTCTTCGTGTGTTTTTACTAAAAAGTTGTTGGATGGAAATACGGTTTTACTCAACAATTTAATATGGTAACTTATATAATGTTTTCCACTTAATCCTAAGAAGACTATCAATCCAATATATATTTATTTGTTTTATGTCGGTTTGAAATCAATTCATTCTTCAAATCTAAGTCGTTTTACACGTCTCCGAGCGAAAATTGAGAAAACAGCTGTTGGACTGAGCCAAAATATGGTAAATTGAGAGCTAAATGTAAACAACATTTCCACTTATTTGACTTGAATTGAAATGATCTTTCATATTACACAATAAAATCTGTAGGAAAACGAATATTTCATGAGATATGACCTCAATAATTCTAGCGAATTCAGCAAACGGCTGTATACGGACTCTTAAACCACTGACGAAACATAACATATTACGACGTGATTAGCAACGTCATTATCAGACCTCTCACGAAACACAATAATTGATTACGTGATCAGTGAAGTCAAATTTAGGCGTATGCCAACATATGTACGAAAACTTTCGACGCGCTTTACAACCTCGCCTTTAAACCATTGACGAAACACGACATACTACGACGTGATTTGCAACGTCATCGTCGGACCTATGACGAAACACAATACTTTGTAACGTGATTAGCGACGTCACTTTTAGGCGTATGCCAACATACGTAAACTTTCGACGTGTTTTACAACGTCGTATTTAAACCACTGACGAAACAGGACAAAATAACGACGTGATTAGCAACGTCATTATCAGACTTATGACGGAACAGAATAATTAACAACGTAATCAGCGACGTCACTTTTAGGCGTATGCCGACATACGGAAACTTTCGACGTGTTTCACAACGTCATCTTTAAACCACTAATGAAACACGATATATTACGACGTGATTTGCAACGTCATTATCAGACCTCTGACGAAACGAAATAATTTATAACGTGATCAGCGACGTCACTTTTAGGCGTATGCCGACGTACGAAAACTTTCAACTCGTTTTACAACGTCACCTTTAAACCACTGACGAAACACGACACATTACGATGTGATTTGTAACGGCATCATCAGACCTCTGACGAAACACAATAATTTATAACGTGATCAGCTACGTCACTTTTAGGCGTATGCCAACATACGAAAACTTTTGACGTGTTTTACAACGTCGTATTTAAACCACTGACGAAACATGACATATTACGACGTGATTAGCAACGTTATTATCAGACCTCTCACGAAACACAATACACGAATAATTGATTACGTGATCAGTGAAGTCAAATTTAGGCGTATGCCAACATATGTACGAAAACTTTCGACGCGCTTTACAACCTCGCCTTTAAACCATTGACGAAACACGACATACTACGACTTGATTTGCAACGTCATCATCGGACCTATGACGAAACACAATACTTTATAACGTGATTAGCGACGTCACTTTTAGGCGTATGCCGACATATGGAAACTTTCGACGCGTTTCACAACGTCATCTTTAAACCACTAATGAAACACGATATATTACGACGTGATTTGCAACGTCATTATCAGACCTCTGACGAAACGCAATAATTTATAACGTGATCAGCGACGTCACTTTTAGGCGTATGCCGACGTACGAAAACTTTCAACGCGTTTTACAACGTCACCTTTAAACCACTGACGAAACACGACACATTACTATGTGATTTGCAACGTCATCATCGGACCTATGACGAAACACAATACTTTATAACGTGATTAGCGACGTCACTTTTAGGCGTATGCCGACATATGGAAACTTTCGACGCGTTTCACAACGTCATCTTTAAACCACTAATGAAACACGATATATTACGACGTGATTTGCAACGTCATTATCAGACCTCTGACGAAACGCAATAATTTATAACGTGATCAGTGACGTCACTTTTAGGCGTATGCCGACGTACGAAAACTTTCAACGCGTTTTACAACGTCACCTTTAAACCACTGACGAAACACGACACATTACTATGTGATTTGCAACGGCATCATCAGACCTCTGACGAAACACAATAATTTATAACGTGATCAGCTACGTCACTTTTAGGCGTATGCCAACATACGAAAACTTTCGACGTGTTTTACAACGTCGTATATAAACCACTGACGAAACAGGACAAAATAACGACATGATTAGCAACGTCATTATCAGACTTATGACGGAACAGAATAATTAACAACGTAATCAGCTACGTCATTTTTAGGCGTATGCCAACATACGACAACTTTCGACGTGTTTTACAACGTCGTATTTAAACCACTGACGAAACAGGACAAAATAACGACGTGATTAGCAACGTCATTATCAGACTTATGACGGAACAGAATAATTAACAACGTAATCAGCGACGTCACTTTTAGGCGTATGCCGACATACGGAAACTTTCAACGCGTTTTACAACGTCACCTTTAAACCACTGACGAAACACGACACATTACGACGTGATTTGCAACGTCATTATCAGACCTCTGACGAAACACAATAATTTATAACGTGATCAGCGACGTCACTTTTAGGCGTATGCCAACATACGAAAACTTTCGACGTGTTTTACAACGTCATCTTTAAACCACTGACGAAACACGACATATTAAGACGTGATTTGCAACGTTATTATCAGACCTCTGACGAAACACAATAATTTATAACGTGATCAGCGACGTCACTTTTAGGCGTATGCCAACATACGAAAACTTTCGACGTGTTTTACAACGTCATCTTTAAACCACTGACGAAACAGGACAAATTAAGACGTGATTTGCAACGTTATTATCAGACCTCTGACGAAACACAATAATTTATAACGTGATCAGCGACGTCACTTTTAGGCGTATGCCGACATACGAAAATTTTCGACGTGTTTTACAACGTCATCTTTAAACCACTGACGAAATAGGACAAATTACGACGTGATTAGCAACGTCATTATTAGACTTATGACGGAACAGAATAATTAACAACGTGATTAGTGACGTCATTTTCAGACGTAAGCCGATATACGAAAACTTTCGACGTGATTTTTGACGTCATTTATTTCCATAAGACGTATAATTGAAAAAAATCACCAAAAATTCACGTCATAATTTACGTCATCGGGCAGAAATTGTTGTCTGGGTAGTTCATTAAACGCATATAAAAACTTACATATTTAATGTGTGTCCTGTGTGTTTGTAAATAAACGTACGTACGTGTTATTGGTTATGGGCTTAGTGTTTATGGTCGAACTTTCCCAACATATTTAAATGAAATTAAAAGATTACAAATAAGATCTATGAAATACCTTGTCAGTAAAAAAACTAAAAATAACCTTAGAGGCGATTATGACAGGTTATACAAGATATGTAAAATATTACCTATACATCAAAGGGTGCAATTTGTGATAGCTGTAGAAAACTATTTTAATAATGAGTATAAGGTTTTAAAACAAAATAAATATAGAACTAAAAATGTAAGGGCAAAGAAATATGTACAGAATTCTGCTAAAAACTACTATGGCAAAAGAGCTAATATATATATGATACCAAAAATATATAACGAGACTGATTGGTTAAGAGAAGAAAAAAAGTGCAGCAAAGTTGAATTAAAAAGTAGATTAAAAAATACATTTTTGGAAAAATTACATTAATACTTACATAGGTAAAAAAAGAATCTTTTCACAAATAAACACCTAATTGTAAAAGTATAGCACTGTAAGTGCAGGAGTGAAGTGTTCATGCATTATCATGTTTAGTGTGTAATTTAGTGTTTAAGATTATAAGTATGTAGTTCATATAGCATACCTAACATAGTTTTAACATAGGTACTTAACACATTAATTAAAATGAGCGCGGTCTCGCCAACAAACTGTTATCGCAGTTTGGCGAGTAACATAACATTGTTAATTGTTTTGTACTTTTGATAAATAAATAAAAAAAAAAAAAAAAAAAAAAAATACGTATCTTTCTTTCATAATATTTATGCTGAATCTTAAGGTATAATACAAAATATTACAAGGTGGCCGTTGCCGTTGGTTTGCAAACTTTACGTTAATTATGAAATGTATGGAATGTTTATCCGAACACAAGCTTCGGTTCTAAGCTCAAAGATTCGAAAGGGACATTTCTTAAGTTTTTATTACATAAGTATAACTTGCTGTAATACATTCAATCGAGAGACTATAGTTATCTACGTTATACAACATCTAAATAAAACCCCAATAGTCCCGAATCCTAAAGCAAGGGGTACATGGACAAATATTAGACGTCTGCGATAGGTAGGAAGTCAAACCCGAATAGCCGAAGATGCACGTGTACTGGATCCATAGAAGGTCTTCATAAGTTTCAAGCTCAAGAGCTTGGAAAAAGAGGAGGCCATTCCTGGAAACCTGTTGAAAGACGCCGTGTAAATAGGGACACTTTCATGTTAGATGTAAATTGACCAAAAAATCCTAAATAATTATTTTCACTAAACGGGACTTAATCGCGGATAATTAACTTAATTATTTAACTGTCTGAGCGATTATGCCCCGAACTTAAGAAAAATAATGTGTGAAAATCGTGAAATTATAAGGGGGTGAATTTGAAATTATCGCGTGCTTTGAAACGCCGTTCGGACTACATTAAGAAACAATAAGGTCTGATTTACAGAAATATGATTCTTGACTATATGACTGTTTATCTGATTTAATCGATAAATGATTGCCTAAAACTACCTCGATAGAAAAAAAAACAAAGTTAGTTAGATAGATAGATAGATAGATAGATAGATCGTTTATTGATAAAAATATTAAAAAATTTACATGTCAGTTTTGCTTATTTCTATTCTATACTATACATTATTATTAAGTCTTAGGTAATAAGTTGGGTTGGTTGGTGGGGTTAAGTTGGGTTTTACTCAGCCTACTCAAACAATACATTATTTTACGACACAATCAAGTTAATACATTAGGCATAGGCATTGGGGGTTAGGCATTTCATCTCATCTAAAATCTCGCTAAATGAAATATAAATAAAACTTCACTAAGTTAGGTATCTATCGATATTTGTCCAAAATAGTTATTTACGATACAAGTGCCGAAAATAGGAAATTCGCAACGAGTGGTGATAAATTAAAACACGACCGAAGGGAGTGTTTTAAATCGACACGAGTTGAGAATTACCTATTCGCACGTGTATCGTACAACGTTTTACTGTACATATGGCTCTTTAAAGTTTCGACATATGCACGAAAAGTGCTCTTTTCCGCACTAGTGCGGGAAAGTAGCACCATATGTACTGTAAAAGCCATTCCCGAAGAGTGTTGCATTTCTTTTTCTCGAGCGCGGAAGGCATATGCGTGTCTCCGTCAAGGGGGCGCGGTCGACTCGAATCAAGGCATCCCCTTAAATCAATTAGCGTAAAAAATGTTCAAAATAATTAGGGAGTTCTTTGGTAACATTATATCCTAGGGATGGGTTGCACCAAACCCTGTAATCAGAAGCGGTGATAGTTAAAAACAGAATGTATGGAATTTTCGACAAGCTTCTATGTACCGTACGAGGAAGTCGGTGCAACTCGCCCTGAGGTTATATAAAAAAAAAACACATTATTAGTACAAGCCCTAAAACAACAGCCGTCAGTAGGTACAGTCAGAACGTAACCCCCTCTGCTCACAAACTTCTACGAAGGCCATGACATTGTTTAAAAACCGGGTGCATTGAAAGTTTTACGTTACATTGTCAGCTTTTGAAGAGTTAGTGTTGAGACCAGAGTAGGTTAGTTAGTAGGTTATTGTGTCAAAAAGCTCAACAGTGGGTCAGAAGCGTTGAGACCAGTGTTGTGTCTGTGCTGAGACTTGATACGTTCAGAAGAATCAATAGATAAGGTAAGAAGGTTGGCACTTACGTTTACGTGGCCCGATGATATGGGTGAGGAGGAACCTTTTCTAATTTGGTCCTCCGTCCGGACCGGGGGCGGACGGAGGACGTTGGTGGGTGCTGGGCGTGCTCCACGGGTACTGTGACGTCAACAAACGTTAATACGGGTAATCCCTAACTGGTTAACACAATCACTGCCAGGAATTAGTGCGCGTTACGCTCGCAGCCGATCCGATTAGCGGAAAGGGGTAGCCGGGTTCCTGGCAGTGAAAGTGTGTTGAACGCTGTCGCTATCGTTAAGGCTAACTTAAATAGACCCTGACGCGGCGAGTTAATTGCAAAAGCCGCATGAAGGGTTCATTCAATTTCATTATTTTCTTCGAATCTACAATAAATGTACTTTAGGTATAAGAACATTTGAGCATTAAATTTGATAGATACTTTATATAAGTAGTCTCTATCTGCCTATGCCACCAATCCTTAATTATTTTATACATAGTTTTTTTTTAATAAATAATAATTAATTGATTTTGCTTGCAATAGATATTTGGGCACGGCAAGGTAGTATCACGCTCCGAATGGGTTAAGAAAAACGCTATCTTCAAATAGTATTGCTATAGGCACCTACTGGTGAAAGTAGGTAGAGTAGACATTGAATTCAAAGCGACACATGAAACCTGTGTAAAGTACGCGGCGCCCGAGACTGGGTTATTTACAATGGAATTCAAGAGGATATATAGTTTACCATAATGTTACAAGATATGCCTGAAGCATTTAGCTCTCAACCCATTCACCGCTACACTACATCTACGTCGTAGCAGCAGGTCGTAGCAGCCTAAACTCCAATTAAATGTGTAGCGCAACGTAGCGATTTAACACATATATTGCATGATCAGCGCTGAATGGGTTAATTGCATGGACCTATACAATACTCAGGATAAGCTATACGTGATGCCACAATGAGGAACGGGAAGGCTACTATGCAACTAAATGAATAACTGGTCTTAAAATGGCTGATGGCTTACCATAAACAATTTACTTAATTTGGGCTGCTAATGTAGTAGTAGTCTTAAAGAGTGACACAGGAGAAGGAATCATGTCAATGTACATTATCATAGGGTCATTAGTAGTCATTACGCTGGTTACGCGACCACGTTCAGTTAGCGACCACCTGAAGAAGGTTTTCTTTCTATTGAAGATAACATTAATTCTACAGACCCTATTGAGACAATTAGTTGTAGATGCTTTTTTTTTTGGTGTTTTACAATAGAAATCTACTAAAAAACCGAGAAAATATCCTTTCAGTTCACCAACTCAGCTAAGTGGTCGCCAACCGGCACATTAAATTAGGTGGTCGCTAACCGGCGAGATGACCCTTTGTGCAACTTTAATGGGAGGTGTGGAAATTTTGCTAACTGTGAATTATCAGGTGGATCCCTAATTACAACTACTTACATAATTACTAACTATACTAGCACTTACGGGGTGGATGGTGCATGAAAGTTTCCCATTGCGTCCAATCAGGGATCATCCAACCGGCGGAGCCCTGCGCCAAGAGCCATACAAATGTATATATACACGGAACCCGGCCAGACGAAGATTAAATCACAGAGGAAAATATGCCTAATTAGTGACGAAAATCCCATTCAGATATCTCAAAGAAACACGAAGCTACAACCGTTTTGATATTGCTTGGTAGAGAGAGAAAACGCAAACAGTTTGTGACGTCACAAACTGCGAGGCTGCCGCAGAGCGGGCCGCGTCGATGGCGGCGCCGCACACGATGGGGCACGGCACGTTGCCGTCTATTAGTGACGTCACTAACTACGAGCGTCACCGTTTCATATGAAGTTGCATTTTATTTAGTGTCTACTACTGTCTACCACACCCCTATTGATCATTCACTTCACGTCCCACTAAACGTACAATATTCGGGTAGCTACCAAGTTATTGGCCAGTAGTAGTTAATAGTAGTTAGTAGTTAGCCTGGTTAGTCGGTAGTTAACCATAGAATTGTATGGTCAATTTACGTGGCACAACGGAAAACTTTCATAGAAAATTTAATTGAGTGAGTTAAGCTGGCCAAGAATTTGGTCTCTACCCATTCATACAATGTTAAGTGTTTAGGTTCGACCTTCGATGATTCAAATGATGTGATATATAGACGGCCAGGCCAAAACAGAGCTTTCGTACTTAATAAGGCGACTCCAAACGCCCCGGAATCGGCAGACGGCCAACCAAGGTTACAGTAAATCTAGTAGGGAATGACCTTGGTTATGCCGGCCGCCCTGCTTACGGCACTTATCACTTATACACGGACAGCAATCACCCCGCGGACCAAACTGACCTCCGGCAATACTGATGTTACCTCCACACTTAAGTACACGGTCTTAGCGACTGCGCCTATATCGGTACCAATGATTCGTTAGTCAAGAGTCATCGTTTGTGGAAAGTGAAGTCTACGCGTTACATTTTCACCTATAGGAAATCGGCGGACCGAATGCGGCGCCGCGTGCGATGTGGTCGCCGTGCTTCCGACACGTATCCACACGGGCCGAATCACGCGTCGGCCGGCATACAGTCCTGCGGATATCGGCCCGTGTAGCGTCTCCTATAGCAATACAGAGAGTGGGGTTGCCAGGGAGCATGAGATCGTACGGTGGAGCGAGGCCGCGTTCCGATCTCGTATGGCGCACTGCCGAACTGTCAGGGCTTAGCTTTTTCAACACAATTCGTTACATACAAACTAACCAACGTCAACTTATTATACGTTGTCGCGAAGCCACTTCTGGTCACTCTCATGGCCGCGAAATAGTACCTATAGCACTCTAGCTTAGGTATCTGTATTAGGATATATGCAACTATGAACCTACACATACAGCTTCCGGAATCCTTTATATATCTGACATATGAGCTGCCGCCTTATGCGTACCAGCTCCATAATTTCCTCCACCTCCCCTTACAGACATCCCTTACCACACGACTGATACTGTACCAATTCACTTACTATATTGTTCCAGTTATAATTACCCGGGTGCACCCTTGATTGATGACGACATGGTCTGAGGCTGAAACTACCGAACCTGAGACCCTTGTTGTTACACTTGTTACTAATCCTTTCACACTAAAGAACTCCACGACTAAGAACTGTGTTATCGCATGTACGTGACATGTAGGAAAACCTTATTCATATACATAATATACCGTCACGCCTCCCAAATAGAATAAGACCTGTGGACGCACATACATACATCACATCATGAACAATCATCGTCCGAGCTGTGTAAACACGTGAACCCACGTGTAAATGAACCAAATCGTTACAATGTCATAGGATGCATTGAAAGTGATTATGGAAAGAGCTCACCCTGGTTTTCCTCCAAATCTAACACTACAAATCTGCACTTAACTGTTCGTACGCAATATAGCCGTTAAGAACTGTGACTACTCGCCTACCCGTCAACATTGTTATAAAAAGATTGTGGGTGTTGCTACATGAAATAAATCGGCTGTTTGAGACATGATTATTAACATCAATGTAAATACTATCGTGAATCATGACTATTCACGACACTCCCGGCCCCCCAGAAAACTAGCGATCATATCTCCAGTAGAGTATTAATATAATCATCATTCACAGCTTTATTGAAGTCTTCCTCAGATCTTTGAAATAACCGTTCTTTTCCCATTGTGAATTTTGACAAGCTCTGGATCCTGTCCTTCGCCTTGATTGGCCAATGCAGACTTTGTAGGTGATTGCAACATCGAATAAAATGGATTAGCTGGAATAATGATCTACATAATTTCTGATAGCTGTAAAGTCTGATAAGCTCATCTTGACGCACTTTCTAAATCAGTTCCAAACGTTTCGTGAGACCCGAGGTATACGTGCCAACTGCGAGGTCCTTTATCCTCTAGGCCAACCAAGCTTCATCGTGTTGTGGCATTTCATTTTGTAATAAGCAATCAGTCGTATCCTATATACTATATCGTAAACAGTATGTTGGATTTGCTAGCGTATTTTTGCTGTTAACGTGAATTATCTATCCATGGTGGCAAACACATCACGACTTCTTCGAATCTACGTATGATCCACGTCGAACTGAGACACATGCATACCGAGTACATAATGCATCAACGTCTTTCACTCTCACGACACTGAAAGTTACGAAACGACAAAGAACTGAAAAAATACTTCTATACATTGTGCATTGCTGATTCATGAACGTACTTTTAGGTTGCCGCAATAGGAGTTACTTTACCTTGCTAGATTAAAACGAATGTCTGGACAGAGGGCCTACCACGAAACGAAAACGAACTTCGTTCGTGTATCTCCGTCTCTATCGCACTTGCTTATTCGAGTGACAGAGGGAAAGATACACGAACGAAGTTCGTTTTCGTTTCGCGGTAGCCCCTCTGATTTTACTATCGTCTTAATATTCGTTTACTTTTTCCATGGTATGGAATCCTCCACGACGGGCAAAATTGCTTACCATAATTATTAAACGGTCGTCCATTACCACCACTAATCTTAATCTATCTGCGTACTCATTTACTTGATTTCCCTGATTCCTCCTCGAATGTAACTATTTAAAAATTATTCTGCGCAGCTCAGTGTGATTGAATTTTAATTTTCTTGACAATGCAACAAATAAACTTTATTGTACACCTCAAAAGATAACACTTTATTTTATAAAACCGAAAATAAAATGAATTATTTCAGTAGGTACAGGTACCTACCACCACAAACTAAGTTTGACCGTGGAGTGAGCACTGCAGTCTCAATAGGTACATAAATAAAATTAGTAATGTTTCATACTTGATATAAAACCTTTTGATATACAGTAAACTTGGTTTAGTGGGACCTCGATAAGTAAAAACCTCGATAGCTGGATCTCATGCTTAAGCACTGAATTACCTCTGTTAGTGGCATAAACCAACCCTATCTATCTGGAATTATTGCTTTCGATTTTATCTTCATAATTGCTTCTATAATTGAGACAGACAAGTGTATTTTATCTCTTTTACTAAGACTATATTTTAAGAATATTTTTTAGTGAATTGTTTTCTTTTATTTCATACCTCTTAACTTAACTCGGACTTTATTGCTGACTAAGCGACCCGCCCCGGCTTCACAAGGCAATTATACATATGAACCTTACTCTTGAATCACCCTATCTATTAAAAAAAAAACCGCATCAAAATCCGTTGCATAGTTTTAAAGATCTAAGCATGCATAGGGCATAGCGGGAAGCGACTTTGTTTAATACTATGTAGTGATAGTGATATACTTTGGTCTTGTTCACTTATTCTTAGTTATTCCGTAAAATTCGCACTTGGCCGATTTGTGCCTAAATGACCTCAAGTTACTTCCAAAATTCAAAGTAAAATAACAGTGTTTGTTGATTGACTGATTCTGTATGCGTTTTTGTACTGTTCATAAAAACGTGCTTGATTATTTCTGTTTATTATTAGAGAGAAATTAATTTAACCACAATTTTATTTATAAACTTATATCTTATATGTGTTCAATATTATCTTGTTTGTAATTTTTATGTATTTATACCGGCCTTAATACGAGTCGCGCTATATGCTGTCCCGCACACCTCGCTGAATCCACAGAAAACCAGCGTCGCTGGCACTGCTGTGTCAACTGCATTGCTGAGTGGAGACCTTTTCGGTAGCACATCCCTATTTGTTAGTTCTTAAGGTGCATTATATTGTGAATGTATGTGTAATGATGTGTTATCCGAATACATTTCTATTCTATTCTATTCTATTAACTTTTTTTATTAACATTTAAAAATCGCACCTTTATAACAAACATTATTTCTTGATTCACCTGTATTAATGGAACCCTCTGTACATGAGACAGACATTAATTAAGACACTGGATAAGTGGAACACCTCTTTAAGCGAGACACATTTGCCGGTCCCTTTAAGTCCCAGTTATGTCAAGCTGTCACTGTATATATCTGGCTACTTCTTTATCGGATCTTTCCTATTTTTATGCGCAGTTATATACGTTTTAAATCAACAATGACAGTAGTATCTACAACGGTGATCAGTGGTCCAGTCAAGCAAAACCAGCAGTGTTAAATGAGTATTTCCAAAGAAACGGTGCAAAACATTCGTGTATTGAAACATTGAAGCACTATTGCAAACTGTGTTGAAAATTGTGCTCGAGTCTGAGGACTGCCAAGACCAGGATTCTGAACACCATGAAAACTATTCTGAGGACCGCTTATCTTACGCCACTGAGACTCTTGAAAATAATTCTGAGGACTGCTTAACCTACGAGTAGGCTCCTGAGCCTTACGAGAACTGTTCTGAGGATCGCTAAACCTAGGCCTCTGAGCCCTACGAAAACTGTTCTGAGGACCGCTAAACTCAGGCTTCTGAGCGTCACAAAACTGTTCTGAGGACCGTGAAGCTATTTTGAGCACTGCCAAACCAGTATTCTGAGCACTTCCAAAGTGTACCAATGATATATTGAAGAATGATTTTTGAGGGATACTAAAAGTCAACATTTTGAGTATCGCTATTCGCTACGTGATTAAATTGGTTGAGTTTTAAATAAACACTTTGTTTCTGAGCTGAAGGCATGAAAATCATTATTTTCAACTATTTCTTGTATTCCTCATATTCTTTACCTCTGCCAAGAGCCACCGAGGGCGCCATTTTTGTACGGCGACTGTTCTTTAACATGTGATTTTTCGATGAGATGTTAAGCGATATGCATGTTTCGGAGACTGAATATTGCTTATTTTCAATCCTCGCACATGGACAATAGGCGCCAGTACATAGGTACAACACTTGTTATGACCGTGCAATGTCACATGATGTCCAATCCCATAGTGTATCGGTTATTATTAATGCTTAATTAGTTCAACTATTCGCTATACAACTCCACCTCTTTAGTTCATAATCATGCACTGTGTCACAACATTGTCTATAAAATAACATCAGTGACTAAATTAAATTATTTTGTAACTTATTTCTCGGATATTACAAATAAAAGTTAACGATATAAAATTAACGCCTGCTATTAACTAAGTGTCACTTGCAGCAGTTCGTATTTCATTCGTTATCGATGGATAGTCTCTGTATGATTCCGAGTTTATATACATTTGGTGTGACGTGCATTCCATAGTGTTTGCGACATCTAACGCAACGTTCAGGTCTTTGTACTAGGTATACGGAAATACTTCATTATGAGCTTTGGATCAGTTTGGTCCTTATAGTGGTTTTTCGAATCTTTCAGATTTTATAAATCTCAGTTACTTATCTATGTTTGTAGAGATTATTCTCCTACTGTATTCATTCCGAATTTAGTCAAATAGTGTGACGCCCGCTCGCTAACATGGTAGCTTATTTTTAATGCTGCCTGTTGATCGCCCAATATTGAATATTATATTGAATACCGACATTTACTATCAGTATACACTTATATGGAAGTACACTTACTTCCATTGTAATTTTTTATAGTAACGGTATTAGTCTCAATTTATTTTCCTTATCTTTTACCATCTATGTAAGGTCAGGTATCCTTGTCAGTTTGCACTAGAACGATATCGATTCTGGGTTGTCTGTTCATATATGACCAGGTTCCTTACATTACATCTTTTCTAATATTGGGCTACCACGTGGATTTTGGTCTACCTCTTCATCTCGGGTGTTCGGGAAGCCTTAATGCAATGATAACGATATTGTCGATATTACGGTATTTTTCTCTTTTTGCGAACCATCACAGACGGGTTTTGAGAAGTTTGTCTTTGATTGGAGCTACTTTAAAACTTCCGTCGACATAACGTTATGTTGTTAGTGTCATTATCACTGCCGTGCACGCATGATATCTCTTCTGAGTGTTTTCATCAAGAAGACAAAGATTTTCACTAGTTTTTCTGCAGTTCCCAAGATTAGAACAACAATCGTTGCTCTAAAAAATTATCCAAGGTGATGGTTTTGATGTCGTTTATAATGAGATCCATAACGCATATACCTATAGAACACGGGTGCCTATTATTGTCTGAGAACTGCCTCCCGAGATACCGACGAACGCCTTTTCAAAATCTATAAAACGTATTAATTGTAATTAAGTACCATTTGAAGAGCTGCTCTAGGATGGATTGAAGAAAGTTTCTTGATTGAATTCTAGCTCGTAGCTGTCCACAATAGGATTATATATCAACTCGGAAGGTACCTCAAACGATACAATACATCCTGTTAAACCGTAGCCTATTAACGCATAAATTCCTTTGATGCTTGCATACTGTTGGCGTCAGCTTATGCGACGGGCATCAGGTATATTCATATCGCAAGGCATGTTCGCCATATGAAGCTTATGACTTATAGTAACATGGGGATGGTCAGGTCCTTAGTTACTTTAGTTAGTGTTGAATTCCTTTGACGATCGTGTTTCTGATTTTAGAAAATTAAGTCTTGAACTGGACCTTCTTTGCTTTGACGGTTTGTTGAGTTTCTGAGTTCTTGAGACATCCATATATTTATTTTATCGGATCCACTGAAAATCAGCATCGTTGCACTCTTTGTCTTGACTCATCCTGAGTGGAGTCCTTTATAGAAGCAACAATAAATTCCATTTCTAGATTTAAGCCTTATGTGATGTGTATTACTGTTGTTGTTCCAAAATAAATTAATTCTGTTCTATTCTATATTTCTTACAAGTTAGTTACAAAATTAAAGCTTTCAACCAAAATTTAATTAGACTGAGATGAGCAGTGCGTTTGAGTTAGAGAAAACTCTATGAACTGAAGATCAAATCGGGATATCTCTGAACTGACGTGCACGTAGACGTAGCAGACCACTCACCCACTGGTCTTATTAAATTAAAGTATGTGGTATATCTGTCTCTACCGGTCTTTATGCTGACTATAAAACATACGAATATAGAACCGACTGAAAAACTAAGTATAAAAGAAAGGTAGAGAAACACTAAGAAGAATTAACAATATGAAGTGTCATGCGTCTGACATGAGATGCTGCTCTGCGACTGTGCACACGAAATAGGACTATCATCCTTGATCTCTTTCTGCTACTAATCGCCAGTTGCTGACATTTTTCTGATTAAGGAAGCGTGGTGCTTCGTAACTTTAGCTTCTTGAGGTAACACTAATAACTGGTGGTCAGTCTTGCAGCAATCTTGTCTAGAATATAGTTGTTCCAGCTCCGAGGCTATCTGTCTGCTAATGTACTTACAAGTTCGAGTTTTCTGAGCTGTTGTCTCGATATTACATTGAGTATGATCATTGTCTGCAGGATACTGCATTATTTGTTTTCCTTAACGAATGTTTTCCATTTCAGATTCAAGTCTAAAGTCATGTTTGCAATATATCCAACGCCCGCTGCGCGTGTCTATACATATATATGCTCGAATGATGCTTAGTTACATTAGGGATAAGACGTATTTTTCAAGGTGACATGTTGAAATTATTCACATAGGATTCTGATGTTCACATCGTGAGGAAACCGGTCCAATCACAAACAAAGTTCATTCTGGGCTTAGTATTAGGTGTGCGACTAGCCATATTCCTAGACACTGCTTTGAACTCGATTGTGAGCTGTTAAAACCAAGTGCTAGATGCAGCATTATGTACCTACACTCTGTGATTTGCCTCCTAGAGAGGCGTTAGACTCATCAGCCTCCCCATCGTGTATCGACTGTGTCTGATAAACCTGATTGATAATAAACATTATGCATTTTACACTAATGCAGTTTAAACAAAACATAGCTTACTAAACATAACCACCAACAACACCATTCATTCACCATCACAGATTGACTTTGTATATGAAAGGCTGTCCGCTACGCTACGTGCTACACACTGTCTAGAATCGCATCTATGTATATTGTCTCCCAGTAACTTGAGTAACGCTTATTTCAGTAATTTTCACTGGATTCTAATTCAAGGGGTAGATCTGTCCAAAGCGAACCTTGCGTATCACTGACCCTAACACGGTTCAAAAACTGTAAATGATATGTATTTAGGCTTGTAAACGTGATGCACTTATCAATAAATAATCTATAATCTGAAATCTAATATTTGCCTTTGTATGAAAGTCCAATTACGAAATATTAAAATAGTCCGGATTAGTAAATCTTTGTTTAACATTACCGAAGCCATAACATTAGATGATGCTCGAGTCTGAACGTATTCTACCCATGAGCCGAACTTTCGGTTGCACCTACAAAATGTTATTCTTGGAGATCACTTGACAAAGTCACGTGAGTTATCGGAGTTTCTACTTTCAAGTCAGAATTGAATATACTTATACAAGAATTCATACAACTACTTTGTAAGTAACGGATTAACAGAAACATCAACCTTTTACATAACCATTTTAGATCCTGATTCAGAGTATAGTATCGGAGTCGACGAAGGTAAGTGTTTACAACTTCTAGGTGTAGATCTTGTTGTATTTACCAAATAGCTACGGCTATGGTCACGCGTGTATATATTCATGATTCATATGTTGGTAATTTTACGATTTAATTTTTCTTTCTACTATGATGGGAAAAATTTGAATGATTAATACCTACTGATTATAGTCAATAGAGAATTTTACAATATTTCAACGTATCCAATGAATCTTAATTGATTTATATTCCAAGACTCCATCTAATCTATCGCGTGATGGATATGTGATGAAGATGTTTTGTAATAAATACCTAGAAACAAATACACTGATCAAATCTAAACGAAACTTGAGAATAACATTACGGTCCGTCCGTATACCGTCTAAATATTCCTCCTCCACTCCACAGATTATTTCAAAAGGTAAAGTGTTACCGGCATCGGCAAATTGAGAAAACTCATTCGCATTTTATTATTTGTGCCTGCTAGCTAATAGTCTCTTAAGTTCGTCCACTCTTGACCATCTGACGTCTTGACTGCCATCAGGACAATTAATCCGATTCACCAGAAAATGTTGAGCTCAGCGCTGGAAGACCGGGCCTTGCTCATTGGTTTTTACAAAGAAAACGAGGTGATTATTTTCACCCCCGTAAAGTCGTGCAGTAAATAAATATCGAAATCCTTTGCGCTGTTTTCTAAAAACCATTGATAATCAAATAAATATACCAATGCTGCTCATTTAATAGTGTAGGATATATTAATATTAGTAATATAATCCCATAATTTGGCATTGTTTCAATAAAAAATACAAATGGTTTCAACTCTTTTTAATTGCCATATAATTTCTTTAAGCCAGTAACCATAACGTTACTTATCGTAACATAATATTGAAATGTACTGTATGGGAGCTTAATTATATTGTCTAAAAAGTCTAAAATTTTTCATTTTTTTTTTTTTTTGTTAAATTAACTGTTCTGTCCTGTCCCGATTACTCGAAGCCATATGAGATCAGTACAGACGCAAGTGACGTCGGGATCGGAGCGGTTTTGACACAGACTACATACAGATGGCGTTGAAAAGGTTATCGCTTATATGATCAAATCGCTATCTAAACAGGAACAGCACTATAGCGCCACAGAACGGGAGGCTTTGGCAGTTTTGACAGCTACTGAGCATTGGCGTTGCTACCTTGAAAACGGTAAACGTTTTGTTATTTACACTGACCACGCGGCACTGAAATGGTTTCTCAACCTTAACAATCCAACAGGTCGCTTAGCTAGGTGGGGTGTCAGACTTTCTGCGTTTGACTGCGAAATCAGACATCGGCGTGGTTCCGACAATGTTGTTCCTGATAGTCTTTCTCGTATACCTGTTTCCGTCATAAATCCTACACCCACGCATAACTTACCTCCAGCTACTACCGATTCTTGGTACTTAAATATATATAACGGTTGCCAGAACACACCTTCATCGTTTTTGGACTACCAAATTCTAAATAATAAACTCTACCGTTTCAAAAAAAGTTTGAATCCACTTACTAGGGAATTTGAATGGAAGGAGGTCGTTCCTCTCGAATTTAGACTAAAGACTATTGAACAAAACCATTCTTGTCCTACCGCTGGTCATTTTGGTATTCTAAAAACCCACAAACGCCTATGTCTTAAATACTACTGGCCAGACATGCACCGTGACGTGACTAATTTTGTAGGTGATTGTGACATATGTAAAGCCTACAAACATGCTAACCATGCTACATTAGGGACTATGGGACGTCCAAAAAAATGCTGTAGGCCTTTTCAGATGATCAGCATGGATCTAGTTGGTCCGCTACCGCCGTCTAGAAAACAGAATACGTTTTTGTTCGTAGTTTCATGCTGTTTCACTAAATTCTGTCTTTTATTTCCCATTCGACGTGCTACGGCTGACATTCTTGCTCGCATACTAGAGGATGAAGTATTCCTGGTTCATGGTATACCTAGCACAGTTCTAATGGACAATGGAAGACAGTTTGTTAGCAATACTCTTAAGCAATTGTTCACAAAGTATAATGTGCCTAACGTCCAACTAACACCAAAGTACACACCACAGGTAAACAGCGTTGAACGTTTCCATAAAGTTATCGTCACTGCTATCTCATCGTTTATTGAGAACAACGATCACAGATCCTGGGACTCAAACTTATCTAAAATACAGTTTGCTATCAATACGTCTACCAACGAAGTTACCGGCTTCACACCAGCTTTCTTGGTCTACGGCCGAGAATTGGTAACATGTGGCTCTCATTACCTACATAATGACAGCATTAATGAGCTCGTATTCTCGCCTCGGGAAGAATATGCAGAAAACCTAGGAGTGCTTAGGAAAATATTTGACCAAATCCAAAGTTTACTGATAAAGGCACATTCTAGGAACAGTGGATATTATAATCTTCGTAGGAAACACGCTGATTTTAATATTGGTGACGTTGTCTGGAAACGCACGTACTACCTAAGCGATAAAGACAAACGATTTACCAAAAAATTAGCACCGAAATGTATAAAGTGTCGAATTGTTGCAAAAAAGTCACCACTAGTTTACGTTTTGAAGGACATGCAAGGCAATAACATCGGTGACTGGTACATTAAAGATATAAAACTGACTAACTATAAAGCCTAACTAAAATGTGCCTATCATTAATATCATTTTCTAGCAATGTAGTCTCATATATAACAAAAAGCTACCATTGTGTGGAATCTTCTACCAGATTCACCACAATTTGTTCTACGTCCGTTCTGGTTGTAAGAACTGTTAACAGCATTACTTGCTCTAGTAGTGATGTTAAAATTGTATCTCTTATATATGATGGTATATATGAGACCGTTTGTTACCAACAACCATCTTGAGTTATTGGTGAGTATATTGTATACAGAAACAAATACTCAGTATGAAAGAGGCTGTATCACCAAACTGAAGGTACTACAGCTAATGTTAAAGATGATGAATGAACGGATTATGAGTGAGTGAAGTATGTAGTTGAAGATTGTTTGTGAAACTGATAACTCAGAGTCAGTAAAATGATAGCGAATTTTCTTAGGAAAATTCTACCCAAAAAAGGGGGGTATGTCACGTAAACGTTTTAACGGTTACTGAGTGAACAGTTTTACCTAATATATTATTTACAAGCCTATTAATAATCTACATAATGAAACTTAAAACGACTATTTACAAGACCTAAATACTAAAGTTCCTTAATCTAAGCGAATATCTTTAATTTAAGATTCTTGTTGCTATTCAATTCCTTCAGGCGTTTAGATAGTTGCAAGTGCTTGTCATCGCTTGTGCGCGGGAGGAGGCACGAGCTGAGAGGGCCGAGGGGAACAGAGCACTCCGCATTTGACACGGAGCAGCGATACCGATCATACTGATTGTTACTATAATGTAAATTATACATTTTTCTACCTGACTGTGCGCTAGCCAGTATTTTAATATTAAATATAACTATAAGTACTTCAGATTAAATAATTTAAAAAAGTGAAATGTGTTACCCCGGACTGGGTGAGTGTTGCAAATTAATTTATTACTTATACCGATTACTAATGTGAATCAGTAGTGTTGGCAATGCCTAATTTTAATAACGCGTATAATGTAGCTATCATCATTTCACTAGATATAAGTTTTATTTCCAGCTAAATAGGTACAAGAAGTGGAGTCTCTTTGTTCTTGTGTTATATATACCTACCCCCTTGTAAAAAATATGTATCTAGATTTAGATTTAAATGTAATTTTGGGCTCATAATGCATTCTAAAACCCCAGCTATTTCATACTAGTGTTTATTGAGAAAATCTTAGTTGTAATTTTATTTATTTTGCCTACATACTGAATTGTAGCACTTTCATATGTTGCCTAATTGCGATCTAATCTAACTGTATTCCATCTTAAATGCTACTGCAACATCATTGATCACTTTTTAATGTTTTTGGTAGCCCGCCCGCTTTTTAGTGCCTCAATCTCCACTTGTGTCGGATGTTGCAGTCAGTAACGTGAAACCGGACTTTTCGCTAAGTGTCCAATCTCCAAACTTCCAGGGTTTTTGCTACGGGCTGAGGTGGCCGCCTACTGAGACGCCGTAATACCATCCCCGATGACCTGTTGTGCACTGCCGGATCTACCCCGTGCCTGTGACGTCATCGACCGCGCATGACCAACCGCGCGCTGCACTGCAGGGAAGTGGCTGTCCAGTGAGACGGTGCTAAGTGTTCACAGCTCATTCTATGTCTATTATGAACCGGGTAGTCTAGACCTCACACCCTGAGACTAATAATAGCGCTTTCTGGGAATATTTAATATTGTATTTTAGTACCTTAGTTTTAATTAAATTTTGTAATAATCGATAATTCGTGTTTCTAATTTCCCCGCTAAAACACAAGCGTTACATACTAAAAGTAAATAACTGAGATTAGTTTACGAAGTGAATGCGGTTCGGGCGGGAAAACTCGTTGATATTTATCCTATGAAAGCTCCGCGAAAACTTACTGAAAACCATTTCAGGCTACGATTTTCAGTTTTTTTTCAGAGCAAAAATTAAGATTTCGGTCGATATTGAAACTCTATTCATTTCAAAGTTATTATTCCGCTTTGAGTACCTATTGGAGTTTTTACAGTAAAATATTTTCGCGTGTTAGCTTTTATATTTATTTCGAAGTTTTTTTAACAATTAATAGGTAAATACTTACATACTTAGTTAAGATTTGCAAAAGTAATTAAAACCGACAGAGACTATAGACATTTTTGTCATTTTTGTTTTTAGTTAACTTTTATAACTAATCAAAACTGACATTATGTTTAGAGGTTCCTGACATTCTTATTTTAAGCCAATGCGATATCAAATAATGCCTTTGCTGACGTCGTAGTTAATTGTACTAGAGTTAAAATGAAAATGTGCAAAATTGCATTCACTAGATAGCTTTCGCCATCTAGCAAATATGCGAAATAGCGCCACCTGGTGTGACCGTTTGAAACTGCTGCAGTTAAGCTCTTTAATTTTGCCATAGAAGAAAAACAGATGGCGCTGTACTCAAAAGTATTAACAAGGTGTGGCCTTATGTTAGAGCTTTTTTGTTTTTTTTTAATACAAAATCTTTACAATATTATTGTGTTGCACATAAACCCACTATTAAACCTGGAAGGTTATAATGGCATGTTGATTTCTGAGATAGTCAATTCAATTTACATTTTTGCAATAGCACACAATATAGGATATTATGCACTGCTATCACTAATCCACTTTTAAAAACAGTGCCTTATAGGAAGAAAGTTTTAAGTTACTTTGTTTTGGGTAAAATCTTTATTATTTTGCTATTGACTTACTAAGATAGAGGGGAGGCGAGGAAGAGGAAACCGTAGGTAGTAAACTACAAAGAGAAGCTCAAAAAAAGCTGTTTCTGTTTATGTGCACGCGCATAACGTGAAAACGGCTGAACGGATGTTGATGCAAACTTTACTAATCTGTCGAGTAAATCCCCGGCCAGGTTTTAGGCTATAAAAATTATAAAGATAACGGTGCAAAGGGGTTACAAAATGGGGTTGAACTTTGTATGGGAACTCCTTGAATCTTATCTCTCCTTTAGATCATACCTAAAGACTTGAAAATTGGATTGGAGCATAAACTTGACTAGAAAGTAAAAATAACCCTATTCAGACTTTTAGCAAAATATAGATAAAACGTGAAAAAACTCGGAATGTTAAATAGTTCTAGGCGGGTAAAGACTATAATATTAACCAAAACTGGTTGATACCTCCATCGATAGTAACTGTTAGACATTAGAGACCTTCTTATATTGGAAATTCAGTCGCTGACTACGTCGCTGTTGATAATGAAGCACCCGAGCTTTTTCTTAAGGCTCGATTTAGACCTTTCATTGTTACGAAAAACTCGGCCTTCAGCCTCGCTTGCCTGGCTTTTCACCTTCGGGACATTGGTCTCCGATTTCGCTTGCAAGACACCTGGGAATAGTAAGTGTACGTGGGGGGCTCACCCACGGGCGTTAATTAGAATAATTTGAGATATTGGTTTGTGACGTCATACTTTGGAAAAACCGTTTTTCTCAAATTATTCTAGTTTATACAAGTTTATTCAAGCAAAGGGGGAGTTTTGCGCAAATGGAAAGCCAATTTATGAAAGTTAGTTACATAAGTTTCTTAAAACATCACACCGTAGCCTGCTAAAATCAAATAACGTTTTGTATGGAAAACGAACCAATTTAAAGGTGTTTGCTTACGGTGGCGTCGTTGGTCGGGTCGCCACCTTCCCTAACATATGGTTGAGGGAGGCGATGGCTGAGGTATGCGTCATACTCGTGATCGGGCACTGTATTTAGAGTCCGAACTGTTCATGCTTGCAAGGGCATTCTCTCCAATATGCTCGTAAATGTTCGCCTTACTGTAGTAAAAATAGTACGTGAAGGCGAATTTGAAAGTCATCTCTGAGGGCCTACCGCGAAACGAAAACGAACTTCGTTCGTGTATCTCCCTCTATGCTGCACTTGCTGGTTCAAGCGGCAGAGAGGAAGATACGCGAACGAAGTTCTATTTCACACAAGACGGCGCGAGAGCTCTCTCAATTTTTCTCGCAGTATACGTCTCTTTCTAAATTTTATAATAAGAGAGAGACGGATAGTGCGAGAAACATCTACAGAGGTCGCGATTTGTCACAACAACATGTTATGGTTACATGTAACTACCTAAATACTTAGTGTTAAAAACAGATAACAGAAAAATAAAAACTAAACCTAGTGTATGAGTGCGACAATAGGAGTGAACTCGGCGTTTGCTGGCGCGCAGACTAGCTGCGCACAGCGCTGGTTTACAGTTCACCCGTAGTGACAACCAGTTTACAATTTGGTGGTTGCTTAAATTGCTACAGAGATTTTAAGTAGGTATACAAATGACAACAGAAAATGAGAAAGCTTCCCAGACAACAATTTCTGCCCGATGACGTAAATTATGACGTGAATTTTTGGTGATTTTTTTCAATTATACGTCTTATGGAAATAAATGACGTCAAAAATCACGTCGAAAGTTTTCGTATATCGGCTTACGTCTGAAAATGACGTCACTAATCACGTTGTTACTTATTCTGTTCCGTCATAAGTCTAATAATGACGTTGCTA
This sequence comes from Epinotia ramella, assembly GCA_947578815.1. Lineage (NCBI taxonomy): Eukaryota > Metazoa > Arthropoda > Insecta > Lepidoptera > Tortricidae > Epinotia > Epinotia ramella. Next base: position 779,658 of record CANPUT010000122.1, read on the forward strand.
ATCACGTCGTAATTTGTCCTATTTCGTCAGTGGTTTAAAGATGACGTTGTAAAACACGTCGAAAATTTTCGTATGTCGGCATACGCCTAAAAGTGACGTCGCTGATCACGTTATAAATTATTGTGTTTCGTCAGAGGTCTGATAATAACGTTGCAAATCACGTCTTAATTTGTCCTGTTTCGTCAGTGGTTTAAAGATGACGTTGTAAAACACGTCGAAAGTTTTCGTATGTTGGCATACGCCTAAAAGTGACGTCGCTGATCACGTTATAAATTATTGTGTTTCGTCAGAGGTCTGATAATAACGTTGCAAATCACGTCTTAATTTGTCCTGTTTCGTCAGTGGTTTAAAGATGACGTTGTAAAACACGTCGAAAGTTTTCGTATGTTGGCATACGCCTAAAAGTGACGTCGCTGATCACGTTATAAATTATTGTGTTTCGTCAGAGGTCTGATAATAACGTTGCAAATCACGTCTTAATATGTCGTGTTTCGTCAGTGGTTTAAAGATGACGTTGTAAAACACGTCGAAAGTTTTCGTATGTTGGCATACGCCTAAAAGTGACGTCGCTGATCACGTTATAAATTATTGTGTTTCGTCAGAGGTCTGATAATGACGTTGCAAATCACGTCGTAATGTGTCGTGTTTCGTCAGTGGTTTAAAGGTGACGTTGTAAAACGCGTTGAAAGTTTCCGTATGTCGGCATACGCCTAAAAGTGACGTCGCTGATTACGTTGTTAATTATTCTGTTCCGTCATAAGTCTGATAATGACGTTGCTAATCACGTCGTTATTTTGTCCTGTTTCGTCAGTGGTTTAAATACGACGTTGTAAAACACGTCGAAAGTTGTCGTATGTTGGCATACGCCTAAAAATGACGTAGCTGATTACGTTGTTAATTATTCTGTTCCGTCATAAGTCTGATAATGACGTTGCTAATCATGTCGTTATTTTGTCCTGTTTCGTCAGTGGTTTATATACGACGTTGTAAAACACCTCGAAAGTTTTCGTATGTTGGCATACGCCTAAAAGTGACGTAGCTGATCACGTTATAAATTATTGTGTTTCGTCAGAGGTCTGATGATGCCGTTGCAAATCACATAGTAATGTGTCGTGTTTCGTCAGTGGTTTAAAGGTGACGTTGTAAAACGCGTTGAAAGTTTTCGTACGTCGGCATACGCCTAAAAGTGACGTCGCTGATCACGTTATAAATTATTGCGTTTCGTCAGAGGTCTGATAATGACGTTGCAAATCACGTCGTAATATATCGTGTTTCATTAGTGGTTTAAAGATGACGTTGTGAAACACGTCGAAAGTTTCCGTATGTCGGCATACGCCTAAAAGTGACGTCGCTGATTACGTTGTTAATTATTCTGTTCCGTCATAAGTCTGATAATGACGTTGCTAATCACGTCGTTATTTTGTCCTGTTTCGTCAGTGGTTTAAATACGACGTTGTAAAACACGTCGAAAGTTTACGTATGTTGGCATACGCCTAAAAGTGACGTCGCTAATCACGTTACAAAGTATTGTGTTTCGTCATAGGTCCGACGATGACGTTGCAAATCACGTCGTAGTATGTCGTGTTTCGTCAATGGTTTAAAGGCGAGGTTGTAAAGCGCGTCGAAAGTTTTCGTACATATGTTGGCATACGCCTAAATTTGACTTCACTGATCACGTAATCAATTATTGTGTTTCGTGAGAGGTCTGATAATGACGTTGCTAATCACGTCGTAATATGTTATGTTTCGTCAGTGGTTTAAGAGTCCGTATACAGCCGTTTGCTGAATTCGCTAGAATTATTGAGGTCATATCTCATGAAATATTCGTTTTCCTACAGATTTTATTGTGTAATATGAAAGATCATTTCAATTCAAGTCAAATAAGTGGAAATGTTGTTTACATTTAGCTCTCAATTTACCATATTTTGGCTCAGTCCAACAGCTGTTTTCTCAATTTTCGCTCGGAGACGTGTAAAACGACTTAGATTTGAAGAATGAATTGATTTCAAACCGACATAAAACAAATAAATATATATTGGATTGATAGTCTTCTTAGGATTAAGTGGAAAACATTATATAAGTTACCATATTAATTTGTTGAGTAAAACCGTATTTCCATCCAACAACTTTTTAGTAAAAACACACGAAGAATCGCCAGTATTTATGGCCATTTAGCACATTATTTCAAAAATATGAAACCATAATAAGAAACTCCAGTTCAAGCGCTATTCGAAAAAATAAAAAAATATTTATGTGTAGAAGTAAATTGTGGCATAAAAAATATTTCAAATCACCCTAAAATTCGTAATAAAACACCGTGCACGGCGCTCGATGCGGCAGTCACCGCCAAGCGGTTTGAGAGAGCGGTCACGTCGCTCGTCGATTTCAAGGTCACGTAGCTATGGGCGCTTGGGCTAGCGGGAATTATAGCGCGATCAGGCAGTCTTGATTGATCATTTGGTAAGTGATGCTTTTTCTTACTTATGACTTTTTATATGAAATTGCATTTGTACTATCTAATGGAAATATGTTCATTGTACTACTAACATTTTTGACCTATGTTCCATAGAAGGAGGTTCTTAATATTAGTCTTCATGTTTTATCTATATATACATGTAGCGATAATTCTAAAAGTACTTATGTCATTGAATTTTCATCATCATCAGCCTATATAAGGTGCTAACAAATTAGGTACTAATACTTTTAGAGCTGATAATACTCGTCTCTAGGAGTAGAGTTAAGTATGAAACATTTAAAAGTGTGTATCACTTTTTGGAGATAATTAGGGATACAACGTTACTGCGTAAAAACACCCTGTTAATGAGATAGTCAACAATCAATCATTGACGTTTGTCACAAACGACGATGTTCACTTGACAGATAGTGTTTAAACATCTCGTCAGTTAAATGCACAGGCTGATTATGTTTGGTCGAAATTTTAATTAATTTATTTTGTACCGGAAATTAAAACAAAAATATCATATGAAAAGTTTTCTTAATTTCTATTTAAAGTCAATTGTTTTGATGTAATGTAACACCTCTTAAAATATTGGTACTTAATTTGTTAGCACCTTATATATACGTCCCACTGCTGGGCACAGGAGTCCTCTCCTGAATTAGTTTGACTGTTCAGGTTGTTATTTTGCAGTTTCTTAATTTTGACAGCCGTTTGTAATATTTCCGATTTACGGAATCTTATTCCTATTGCCTTTATCTGTGTGATATGAACTGCTTCCTGCAGTGTCCTGCCCCCCTAGCACACTAGGTTTTATGTCCGACATAAAGCATTTGTCCCTCTTGCACTCACATATTGGCCAGAACGGGACGAATGCTTTATGTCCATTATAAAACTTAGCGTACTAGCCCCTCTGGTGCTACTTTTGTGGCCTTTTTAATCATTTCTGGTTTTAACCATATTTATTTATTTATGCAATTTTATCTAACATCTGCTTTGATGACAGGTCTCAACATATCTGTCAGTAATAATTGGTCATATTTGAAAATTACTCCAACGGTAGTCTAATTTTATGGGTACCTATCAGCTTTCTTTTTAAAGGATAAAGCTAAAATCGGGGGGTATCATCGGTTTCCTCACAAAAAAAATAACGCAATTTCTGCTTCTTCTTCTGCACCTTTGTTAGTAATTTCTGCAGTGTCATTCCACTACTTGTATAGAACTCACGCTTAAAGAGCATATCGTTTTGCATCTTGTAAGTCATTTATGACCTAATAGTGATAATATGCAAATATTATGAAATTGATGATACAACTATATATAAAGATTAATATGAAGTTGTGTCATCTTTCACTTTAGTTGTGGACGGACGGTGCAACATGTTTTATCTCCGTATCTTTTTAACCGCCCATCTTTTCCTTGCTCAAATTCTTACTATTCATGTCGCTAAAGTAGTATACTATAATACAATATTTATCAATTGATTGGTTTTATTATTTTAGATTCAAGTATGGCGCCTAGGAAGACAAACCGTTCATTTGGTACAGTAAAAAGAAAAAAAAAATTGTGACCCTAAAACATTAAAACCAGACTATAACGAAATCAGCACAACGCTGGAATCTGGAAAGGTTAACGAATTATTCTTATTTATCTGGTGATTAAGCTAATTATACTTTAGCCAAATTAACTGTAAACAAAAATAAATTGTACCTACATTTCTAAATTACCTGGTATTTTATTTCAACACCTACACTAAAACAAAGAAACGAATAAGTCAGGTAAAACCTTTTTACCTAGAATTTGTTAACCTGGAAACTGAAAACTCTAACAGTAATTAATTATCGACCGAGTGAGCGGAAGCGAATAAGGTATCCGTTTCATCTTTGACAAAAATGCTTTCGTATGTCTGTCCTGATTTCCGGCTGTTCTCCTCTAGAGGTGGCGTTTCTCAACCGATTCTCGTGAAATTTGGCGAGCAGGTTCGGTAATTATATAGAACTTTTAGTCGAGCCCGTTTTTGGAAATTTTTCTAAATGGCGGAGTTATGCAAAAATACACTCGCGAGGTCTACAGCTCACAGAGCCACTTGTAAATAATATAAATAACCTAAGTTTTAATATGAGTAAAGATAAATAATAATAAATGTTGGGGTCAATCTTACACAAATCGACCTAGTCCCAAACTAAGCAAAGCTTGAACTATGGGTACTAAACGACGATATACATACTTATATAGATAAATAAATACTTAAATACATTGAGAACCGATATCCATGACTCAGAAATAAATAAATGCCCATACCAGGATTCGAACCCAGAACTTCCAGTTCGTAGGCAGGATCACTACCAACTAGGCTAAAGCGGTCGTCAAACAAGCAAGTACTTACTTAAATTAATTTGTAGTAATTACATAAATACATTATAATGAACGATACAGTTCTAAGTTACCTGATATTTTATTTAAATGCGTATACAGGCGTGTAATGTGTATACGTATACGTAGGTAGGTACATATAAATATTAAGAAACGAAAAAGTCAGATAAAACGGTTCAGGCGCCGTAGGTTCCGCGAAGTTAAGCGAACAGAGTTTTTGAAACAATATAATGCGTCTGTTTATAATAATATGGTATCAAAAAATACGTTTAGTAATCTAGAGGCTTTTCTGCAGCGAGATCAGTGATAGTGACAGCGAAATATGATTAAGCAATTTTCGCTCGATATAAATAAATCACGAATAAAATATTAGTAACAACTTCTAGAAATCGGCAATATTATGTTTGAGAGAACTAAGTGATTACTTTTTTATTTATTTAAACGGCCAAAAAAAAACATGATATCCGCGCTTCCGAGCACGCACTTCCACCTCGCTCACGCTTATGCTCAGTGAGAGGGAGAGAAGACCATGAACCTACGGCGCCTTAAAGTATCAAAACTACTCTACGCCGACCTAGCCGCCTCGCTCGATCCCCACTACCAATACCTGCGCTGGCGCGCTCGGAGACGGGTAATGATACCTACAATCGAACTTTTTCCGGGCCGATACGGACTCTTAAAAGTGACGTTGGAAAACGCGTCGAAAGTTTTCGTATGTCGGCATACGCCATAAAGTGACGTCGCTGATCACGTTATAAATTATTGTGTATCGTCAGAGGTCTGATGTTGACGTTGCAAATAACGTCGTAATATATCGTGTTTCATCAGTGGTTGAAAGATGACGTTGTAAAACGCGGCGAAAGTTTCCGTATGTCGGCATACGCCTAAAAGTGACGTCGCTGATGACATTCATAGACCGTGGGCCCACTCCCAATACACCTACGTCTCATGACAACATGATAGAATGCATGGCAGCAAGTCGAGAAAGTTGTGCTGAGCAAGGGAAAAAAAAAAAATTAGATCTTCACTTCCGGTCAAAATTTGTATGGGGATATTTACGTCATGTCACAACAGTACGAGACGTGTAGCATCCTTTAGCCCTTTATTCGTAGAGAGAGAAAACCTAAGCCGGCCAGTCCTGAAATGGCCGGAAGAACGGAAGAATAAACTGTGGGGTGTTGGGCGTGGGCCCACGGTCTATCAGGGGTTTAAAGATGACTTTGTAAAATACGTCGACAGTTTTCGTGTGTGTATACATTTTACGAGGGCCTGAACTATAGGATACCCTGAGGGGCTACCGTGAAACGAAAACGAACTTCGTTCGTGTATCTCCCTCTCTGTTCCTCGAATTAGCAAGTGCGACAAAGACGGAGATACACGAACGAAGTTAGTTTTCGTTTTGCGGTAGGACCTCTGTGTTTAAGGCAGTAGTAAAGATCAGTATAACAATTTTAAACACACTTGCAAATACGTTTAAATACAGTACCAAACTTAAACAATTACACAAAGTACTTTGCCGTTCCCTTAATTCACGTTTTTAACGCGCGCTAGCAATTTTTCCCGTTCCGACCAATCGCACGTCATAATCGCTATCTCTGATTGGTCGAAAGCTCGCGGTTGTTAATTCGCGCCAGTCACATTGTTCTGTGAATCTGGCTTTAGTCGTTTCCGGAGTCACTTTAGTGTTTAATAACTGTGTAAAACTATAACCTGTATACCCTCAAGTGTATAAAAAATAGTATGGAAAACTAAGAATAAATATTTTATAATTATTATATTACTCATTAGCAAACAGAAGCTGAATATAAAATTTACAAACACCGTTTTTTTTTCTCGCCATAAAACCTGTTCGAACCCGTTGCAGCCATTGTTGCATCATACTTAGGGATGTCCCACGTTTACTTGATGGGCTAGGTGTCAGTCGATATTCGATAGTAAAATACATTGCTTTGAAATTTAACCGCCAAACTCGCACACATTTCTAATTAAAACGAAGAGATCGCTGCTAATAATAGTGTTAGGTAACTTTTGCGTTTAAACATATCGACGCTGGAAATTTTACAAGCGACATTTTTGGTGATATTGAGTTACATACACGTTAGAATCGGCAGATTTTTCTGTATCGAATGGGCTGGCGGTCTCGTGTCCGATCTCCGTGATCCCTTCGGTGATTTAGCAGATCACGACCATTGTTTTCTACTAAACGACTTCGTTTTTGAAAATTTTGTGCAAAATGGAGATTAGATTAAATGTTTTTTCGCAAAAATGAACCACAAGAGCTTTTTACTTTTATTTGTAAGAACAGATTAAACTTAACTTATGTAGATAATTTGGTTTACTTAGTTGCAAATAACCTTTCACTTGTTGGTTAACCGCTTTTAACAGATTATTGGTTGTTAGACAACTTTACCGTTCTGTTTTATTTATGAATCAAGTAAGCATGGTAATAGGTATATACAGGTATATTTATGACACATAAATTATTTTTATTGTTGGTACCTAACAATGTATTTCGACCTCAGAGCATAGAATCACTATCACTATCACTACATAGTATAAAACAAAGTCGCTTCCCGCTGTCTGTCCCTAATATGTATGCTTAGATCTTTAAAACCAATGTAATACTATCATGTATCAGTGTACTTATTGTTGAAGGTCCAAATAAATAAATAAATAAATAAAATAAATAAATAAATAAAACTACGCAACGGATTTTGATGCGGTTTTTTTTAATAGATAGTGATTCAAGAGGAAGGTTTATTTATATGTATATTATAGTACCCGTGCGAAGCCGGGGCGGGTCGCTAGTACTACTTATATTCATAGATCTGTGATTTCGACACTCTCAAGGGAATGATCCTATAAGGGTTCCGTTTTTACCGATTGAGGTATGGAACACTAAAAACCTATTGCCTTAGATTTAAAATGAATAAAGGAAATCCTTACTAATATTATAAATTCGAAAGTGTGTTTGATTCTCCTTTTTAGGGTTCCGTAGCCAAATAGCAAAAAACAGAACCCTTATGGATTCGTCATGTCTGTATGTCTGTCCGTCCGTATGTCACAGACATTTTACTCGAAAACTATAAGGTGTATTTGAATAAAATTTTGAGGATAGGTGTATTTTGTTTGCCGCTACACTTTTGTTATTAAATTACAAAACAAAATTTTTTTAGGGGTGCACTCCATACATAAAACTGAAAGTCAAAAAAACTTTTTTCATTGCAAGCCCACGTGTGGCACATCAATCGATAGGCCTTTCGAAATAAATATAAGGTTTCTCAGCAATTTTTCAGAGATAATTGCCACAAAAGTCACTGAAAAAGAGGGTGCCTTACAATATAAACGATTTTTTCGATATAGATTTCTCTACAACTTAGTAAGTGCCTTATTTTTTCTTCTTAGGTAAAACTAGGCTAAAAATTTAAAATGTGTTAATTAAGATTTAGATTTAAGTAAACTATTGTACGCCTGAAAGGCAAATTATAGTGATTCTACTAAAATACATGATGTAACCTTATTATAACACCTATAATTATGCAATAAATGAATTCTATTCTATTCTATTCTATTTTAAAATTGTGTCCGCCCTCTCATTTTTGAACCGTGTATTTTAAAAATATGAAAAAAATCATGGACATTATTAAATTCTTTGAGCAAAAATTGTTTTGAACAAGATCGGTTCAAAGGTTTTCGAGATATTTCTAAAAAACTGCCTTCCTTAAAGAAAAGGACGTAAGTGCCGTAATATTTCAGTAACGATACGACCTTTTTAATAGGCACGGAACCCTTCGTTGTGCGTGGTCCGACACGCACTTGGCTGCTTTTTTTGTGTGTGGAGAATAGTTCTAGTTAGAGTGACATAGGCTACTTTTTGCCGGGATAAAACATATTATTCCCGTGGGAAGATCCATTATGATGTTAGTTCCCCTTGACCACGCGGGCGAAGCCGCGGGTAACAGCTAGTAATAATAATAATAATTCATGAAATCATAATAAAAACAAGTAGCATAAAAAGTCACATCTACACAGAGCAAATTATTATTTTAAACCTAAACCCAGTTTTAAAGTTTCGTTTCTTAATATTTGGTGGATAAATATTATACAAAATACTTACTAGTCCCGGAATAAGTATTATTAGAATTTATTGTAATTTCAAGAGATAAATACCTATTTGATGCGCTGCGTGTTGTGTCATCGAGCGTTACATTAATATCGATATCGAATTATGTATCGCTTTCCGCATTCTCTCGCACTACCTAGGTACACCTACACCTTTCCTTTCCTTCCTTAGCGACTAGCGTCACTCCATGTCCATGACTCCACTCGTGTCGTGCGTGACGTAATCGCAGCTCGCATCGTATGTTTCATGAGTTTATCATTTCGTTTCGATTTTCGTTCGTTGTTTGTTGGCCGGAAAACAGGTGAGTACCTATGCCGATAATTATTTAACGCAATCAATTAAATCATCAAGTACTCGGTAAGTTAGTCTTGTCTTTTGTGAAGTGTTGTAAAAGTTGTCTATAAACTTTCAGGTTGTGTGCTTGCTATAATTGTGCGGTTTATTTTGTTGTGGTTTACCTATTATGGACGATAAAAACACTTATATTGTCGCGGAAGAAGATGACGCCGACCATAATATAGTTATTGTCAGCAGCACTTGGTTGACACCTAAAAAACAAGAAGCATTTTGGCCAAGATTCAAACACAATACTCAATATAATAAGTCGTTGTTTAGACACGAAGCACCCGACGATCAAACATGGCAGTTAATAACCCTTAAAAGAAAATTTTATGAAACGGGTAAGCCATTAAAACTCTTATGACCGTTTCGTTGAAGGGATCCCGCATAGTTTTAGTTTACCATTACCTATTTTCTTTGGGAGGACCCAAATCGTATCTTTATTCATTTTATGGGACTTCTAAACGTGCCATATTTTCCTGCAAATTCTGGCCGGCAACGATTGCTGTCTTACTCTGACTGTACGCTAGAGCAAGATGCACATACTTGCCGGCCACACATTGCTGTAAAAATGTTTCATTAATTTCACCTTATTATGTGCTGTTTGTCTTTGCAGCGGATTTAATGACTGCCCGTATAAAGGCAAAACAAGCGGAATCAACAAGTGATTTGAATGATTATGATGATAGCAAAAAACGAAAGACGAAGAAGCCAATTCGAGTAATTGACTCCGACGCTTCATTGTCATCTGAACCTGAAGAAAGTGCCTTAGACCTGTTTATGATTGGTGAGTTAATTTTTTTCTTTGACGGTTAATATTATATCAGAAACAAAAGACTTTATCTAAATAAACAGCTACAACAGTCAAGTGCAAAAGTATGTACCGATAACATCCTCATAAATAAGTACCAAAACCTTAATCCGCTGACATAAGAGTTATGGGACATATTTATGAGTAAGTTGTATGCACCCATATTTTGACACTTGACTGTACTAAAACTAAAACTAAATTAGTAAAAAAACCTAAAGTACATTTACTTACAAAATAAATTGCTTCTAATTAAAATTAAATTAATACTAAAATAAATCTAAAAAGTTGTGCCCCTGCAGCATGATGCCGAAGATGCTGGCAGCATTTCCTTGCTGTATAGCAATACTAATGCGTTGTGCAAGGTAGCAGGGGCCCATTTCATGAAGCAACAAGTTACAAATTACAAGCGGAAGTCTCTTTCTATCAAAAGGTATTGAAAAGACTTCCGCTTGTAATTTGTAACTTGTTACATCATGAAATGGGCCCCTGGTAGCTCTCCGGTCACCAGTCCTTTTGGTTAGTGAGTGAGTGTGAGTTTTATAATGTATTAGGTAAGGTGGGGTAAGACTAACATAGTTTATTTGACGGGGTATTTTGTAGTATAAATTAAAGTCCATATTATGGAAAGTTGTAGTCTTGGTGACATTCTTACCCCGCCTTACCTTTATTCATTTACTATTGATGACTCAATATGTCTAGTTCCCATATCTCAAAGAGCTGTATAGTTGCTTAATTTGGGAAAAAATTGGTGTAAAAATTGACCCAAGAGTTATTTATGTGAAACTGGTAATATTTCTCATTTGGAACTGTTTTATTTAGGCAAGGTACAAAATGGAGTGTCTCAATATACAACATTGTATAGCAATATGTAGGGGTGTTGACTACTCTACTACATACAATGGAACACGGGAGGTAAATGTGTTTGGGTTGATGGCTTGTTTTTGCCTTTGTCATGATTCCTTGGTGTAACTAACATTTAAAAATATTACTAACTTGTTTTCTTGATTGTGTGTTTGGTACAAATCCCTCAAACAAATTTTATATTACATATGGAATTCACAATATGGATATACAGTATAATATTTACATACATACATATACATACATACTCTTTCCCAAGGGGGTAGGCATAGACTATATCCTTCCACTTGCTACGGTCCTGGCATACCTTTTGCTACATCAACATTAATTAATTTCCTCATGCATGCTCATCGGTTTAGACTAGGGCTCGCGGTCGTGTCCGTGTTTCGTTTACTCGTAGCCGTGCGCCCGTTTTCATGTTACAAGACAACGGTTTTATGGCCCGTTCGGCACGTGAATTCGGCTACGTGTAATTAAGTCACGTGTACCCGTGTAGATCCGTGTCATGGATTCACGTGCCTTAAGTACACGCGGATCCGGGCCGCCAGCGACGTTGAATGAAGATAAGATGCAGTGTCTCTCAAGGCGACGAATAAAAATATATCGTTAGTTTTTATTCGTAGCTAAATTTAGCTACCTACGCTACGTCCATCATTTGGAAGATTGTAAGTTTACCAGTGTCTGTTTTTTCTTCATCTTTATGGCAATTTTAAGGTTATTTATTTGGAATCTATATATAGGTACCTACGGCGTCAAGTAAACAAAAAATAAAATATTTATATAAGTAGAGATGTAAAATAAAATGTCATGATGCCGTCATGTCTGCGGCTTTTGTTTTTTACTTTCATATAGCGACAATCCATTTAACGAAAAACTTTTTTTTACCTTGTAAGTCATACAATAAAGCAGTCGAACAAAAATAATATGTCACTATCTACTTTGTAATGTGCCGAAACCGACAAGAACTGCAGCTGTGTACTTTTTTGTTTGTTGTTTTCTTGTTTAGTCCATGCACGTGTTGTTTGCCTGGTTTACCGTCATCATCGTTCATAGATTAGGATTGCCTTGCATGTTTTTGCATTTTGGCTGTTATATCCTTAGATAGTAAACTTTTATATTCATTCATTGTAATGAATAACAGAAAATACCCTAACCCTATTACCTGTCCGAACCGTGATTATTTAAGAGGTTTTATTTTAAACTAATCACTTTGTTTTTTGAAATTGCAATCTGGAACTAAATATTTGTGTCTGCACTTTATAAAATACTTGTGTGTCTCAGTGGTCCCAATTAGTGGGATCATGGCATTAAGTTACATTTTATTTTCAGGTAATGTAGCAGGGAGCTGTGAAAAAAAGAAAAATAAGTTAAATGAAATATCACAAAATGACCAAATCATTGAAGGTATTGATAAAATATTAATTCAAAGCAATATTCATTTTCACATACTTAGACCGAAACGCACTGACAGCGGTAGCGGAGCGGCGCGGCGCGGCGCGGAGACGGTACCGGTTGTAATGCTCGAGCGAATATGAACGGGTCCGCATAGAAAACCGGCCGGGAAAAAAGCGTGGCGGAGGCGGTGAAACGCGTGCACAGATAGGCGTGCGCGGCGCGGAGGCGGCGCGGGGTGGTTTTGCGGCGGGAAGTTGTATAAACGCAGTTGTCAATGCACCGGCGCGCACCGGCGGTGGCGCCGCGGCGCGGCGCGGAGGCGTGCTGAGAGCGGTGCAACAAGTTGTATTTTTTTACAACTTCAGTTCAGATTTTATTCACTTTAACAATGAGTACAACTGTAAAATTTATTTCCCTGGTGAAACTTAGTACCCTGCTTAACAATCCTTGGTTTTAAATAGTCGTGTAATTCTTTAAAACTGTTTTTACTCATGTGAAAATAAGTGTAAAAACGATCTTCATAAGAAGTCAGCTCTTGGCATAAATGATGGAACTCTTCCAATATTCCTCTTTTTTATTTATTTCATGGACCCGTCATTGTCAGTTTAGATTTCTTCTTATTGTTTTGTCATAAGGCAAGTAAGAGCAAAATCTCGTCATCGCTATCTGAATCAGAGGATAACATTTTTGATCTTTCCGAAACTGTCACCTGTCGATTACCGCTTGTTATGTCACACACGCCGCCTCCGCGCCGCTATCCCGCGCGAATACCGGGCGGGATTTTGGTGCGACGTCCTCCGGACCGCATTAGCTTTACTGCAAAGCCGCCTCCGCACCGCATCGCGCCGCGCCGCTCTCTGTGCGTTTGCAGCTTAAACATATACCTATCTGATATATCAAATATTTTTTTTTCTACCAAGTTTTTACTTCGATGGTTTTACCATACATAATACATACTCGTACATACCTATAATCCCAGTCCAATGCTATATTTTTATGCATTTTTCTGTGACTTTGATATTTAGTTATCATTATCATCATATTGTTGTTGGTAATTAGATTCTTTCGCTTTTAGGTATACCCTGTTACAATAAATTTCAATCCAATGAAACTCCGGAAGAGGCAGTTTCTCTTAACCGGAAGCCTATAGACGGGCCATCATCATCAACATCAGCAGATCATCGTAGCCGGAAGGATTCAACTGTCACAGGGTACATTACGATCACACCAAAGTCTACAGGTATGTTTGTATACTGCCCATGCTGGATATTTTGTTCACTGCGGTAGGGATCTTAATAGATGCATAATAATAATATAATAATATATTCTTTATTGCACCACAACATAAGAAAAACATGTTACAAAAGTATAGTCAATAAATAAAGGTAACAACAGGCGGTCTTATCGCTTTAGAGCGATCTCTTCCAGACAACCTTTGGCATAATGGGTTTACTTTACTTTCAAACATGTGTGACCTAAAATTGGAAACATCCATGTATGCTGTATGAAATACACCTATGATCCCAGTACAAAGCTATACTTTTTATGATTTTTTCTGTGAGTTTGATATTTAATTATCATATGACATACCTGTTGTGTTGGTAATTAGAATCTTTCGCTTTTAGGTACACCCTGTTACAATAAATTTCAATTTAATGAAACTCCGGAAAAGGAAGTTTCTCTTAACCGCAAGCCTATAGACGGGCGATCATCATCAACATCAGCAGGTCATCGTAGCCGGAATTCAACTGACACAGACATTACAATCACACCAAAGTCTACAGGTATGTTTGTATGCTGCCCATACTGGATCTTTGACTATATGAATATGCAAGATTATGGATTCTGATGCTGCAGCCAGGATAAGCAGCATTGAAAAATAATAGCAGATATTATGTCTGGATTATTATCAAGTTTTTTATTTATAATTTTTGACTTGTGGGATGCCGCTTTGACCAGCAAGTGATCTATTGTGGCAGCCCTTTTTAGGGTTCCGTACCCCCCAAAGGGTAAAAACGGGACCCTATTACTAAGACTTCGCTGTCCGTCTGTCAGTCACCAGGCTGTATCTCAAGAACTGCGATAGTAAATTTTCACAGATGATGTATTTCTGTTGCCGCTATAACAACAAATACTAAAAACAAAATAAAAATATTTTTTTAAGGGGGGCTCCCATACAAGGATTATTTGCTGCTTTTCAGTTTATTTTGAAGTCTGTACTTTTTTTTTTTATCTGAATTAAATTCATGTTTGTTTGTAGGTCATCAGCATAAGGTTATGCATTTGTTGTCAACTCTGGTAGAACAGAACAACCAAATATTAACCTGGATTAGAAGCCAAAATGAAACTGATGAAATTAAGAGAAAAAAAGGACCTATAAAGCTTCCTGTACAGCTGCCTATTTGTGATGAAAATGAGTTGTCAACACTGGAAGAATATCTCAATAATGATGTAAATTTTGGAGAAATGGTAAGTTTCTATCTACTACTATGTAGTACAGTCATTGTCATAATATAAGTTAACATTAATAGTTATCAAATTGTTTATTACAGCTTACAATTAAATTGGCGTACCAAACTATTTGAGCACTTTGGCTGTTACCTTATATAATGAGACATAGCATTTTGAAATCAATGTTTGTTTTTAGCATTTATTGTACTAAGTTTTTTTTTCTTGTAGTGCAATTACTTGATGTCCTTCTGTGGAAATTCTCCAACCAGCTCGGTGAATCAAATTATGAGACACATGATTAGTAACGAACTTGCATCCAAGTTTAGTTATCGTGGCAAGAAAGGAAAGCGTCCCTTTGAACAACTGAACTTGAAATTAGTACTGATACGTAAGTATTACAATTAGGTACAATAATTACATGACACATGAGGCAATTTGGCACTCTTTGGGGGAGGCCTGTGTCCACCAGTGGACGTCTTTCGGCTCGAATCCTCAAGGGCATTTTGCTGTTGACAGCCTCTTAAGAGGAAAAACTAAGGGCAAGATAATTGAGAAATAGGTACGAGTATTTGTAAAATGTATTGCTGTCGCGCCAACCTCAAGCCTCCCCCGCAGAGCGCGATAGAGAAAACTGCAGCTTGGGCCGAAAATACCTGTTAAAAGTACTTAAAATCAACTTTTCGTAGTCCCCTGATTTCTTCTTCAAAACTTGACCTATTTAACTATTTTTTTTATTAAAAATCAAAGAAAGGTTTTGGCCGTGTTCCTATGTTTTCTTTTTTTTAAATAATCTAGTCAAAATTGTTTTCTGGATGTTTGAACACATTTTTTTTTGGTTTTGAAGGTTAATATCTCTTTTAAGTATAAATTTATGAAAAAAAGGAAAACAGGAACAAGTCAAAAGTAGCTAGTAGCTATGGAACAAAAATATTGCTCTACCGCCATTATCCAGGGAGAAAACAGGGGACTACGTTTCTATGGAAAAGCGGCCCTTGTGTTTCCTCTTAAGTGTGGACGCTCATCCGTATCCCCTTTGATGATCGGGGAAAAACCGCCTCGAGAGCGATCACGGCGTATCGCGTATTAAATCATAACTTCGTATCGTGATACAGTATCAAAACACGTCCATACTTACCGATCTTGATACGCGTACCCGATCGCGAGTGTGCGGGGTATATAATAAACGCGTGTCAACATCGATCCGGAGCGATCAGATAGGTACGGCGCGCCACATGATCGCGCTGTTTTTGCGTCCACACTAGCGAACTTGATACGCGTCGGTGCAACGCGACGGAGATACGTACGATACGACAAAATGATTCAGATGTGGCCCAGCTTTACCAACATTGACGTCCATCCGCCTTCTATGATATGCATAAACCGATTTTAAAAATAAGAAATATTTATACCTATATTTTAATGGTGACGTAGCAGAATATCTAATATCAAATATGTTCGATCTGCATACACAAAAACACAAAGTCGAAATGCATAAAGTACGAAATTCATACCATAATTTATCATAAGTTTATAATATATACCTACGGTTTAATTTCATCACGTTAATAATCTATACTGCTGCCTCTGTATAAGGTTCTTAATACATAAAGTCAAATTATATACATTTTAAAAATATACGGTCTAAATTCATCATGTTTATAATTACTAATTATTTTTAATGCTCTTGTTGTTTCAGGAACTGTAAAGAAACACTTGAAATTACCTGTTGAAACATCAATTGAAAACGACATGAAAGTGTGGCTCAAACACGCTCCACAACGGCTGAAAACTAGTTCTATGAAAAAACTGAATAGCTCTTTTAACAAAGACAATTAATAATTATATGGGTTTCTTACGAGTGTGTACCTACAATGACAAGTAAAAAAGTGTTAAGTAAACGCCAAATTTATAGAAGAATAGCTCAATCTTATAGACTGCAAAATGATATACAATTCGAGTTGAACACAGACCAGCGTGTAATTCAGCTACACACTTCTGATACTGAAACAGTAAATATAAGTACCCCTGACGATTGTAATGACCATCTGCAGTCCTCTATTGATCATCTCGAAAGCTTTCCTAATTTGACGCCACTTAGTTATTCAACAAATAATATGGAGATTTTAATACACGATGCGACCATGTTTCCTAATGCCGAATGCATGGTTCCTGATGATCAACAGGATTTACAAAGTTTCTTAAGATCTTGGTCTTTACAATATAATATTTCAAATGTTGCCTTATCGTCGCTGTTAAAGTTCTTAAAATTACAATTTCCTGAAGTCCCTTCTGATGCAAGAACACTAATGAATACATCAAATAAAAGTAGCATATTAATTTTAGAGAATGGGGAATTTCTATACTTCGGCTTTAAAACTTTGTTACAATCAATTTTACCCATTGCATTTCAAAATGCTGTAAATGAGATACAATTTTCATTTAATATTGATGGATTACCGATTTTCAATAGCTCCAACACGCAATTTTGGCCAATTTTAGCTGATGTTTATGGTTTTAAAGATAGCGTATTTGCTATAGGTATCTTTTGCGGAAATTCAAAACCTTCTCCACTAGCGAATTACTTAAAACCCTTCCTTAACGAATTGAAAGATCTTATGCAGTCTGGAACTTATTATAATGGAAAACTATTTACTGTTTCAGTCAGATGTTTTATTTGTGATATGCCTGCTCGTTCATATTTAAAATGTGTAAAATCACATAACGGGTATTCTAGTTGCGATAAATGTATTTGCAACGGAAATTACATAGAACGTCGTGTAGTACTCGACGATCTTGACAGCGCGTTGAGAACAGACGAGTCGTTTCAATTGCAGTCTGACGAAGACCATCACCTTGGTATTTCTCCGTTAATCGAACTAAATATTGGCTTGGTCACCTGTTTTCCCACAGATTATATGCACAGTGTTTGTCTTGGTGTAATGAGAAAACTGATACATTCATGGGTCAAGCCTACTAAAGGAGATGTTAAGCATGTAAAGTTGGATTCTCGATCCACAAAATCTCTTAATGATAGGTTAAACCATGTGCGGAAATTCATCCCCGTTGAATTTAATCGCAAACCCAGAGGAGTAAATGAAATAGATCATTGGAAAGCCACTGAATATAGAACATTTCTTCTATATGTTGGGCCAATCGTTCTGTTTAAACTACTAAAGAAAAATGTTTATGATCATTTCATGTTGTTGCACAGTGCTATATATATATTAGTGTCAAAGAATCTAACTTCGCGATTCTCCAATTATTCCCGAAATGTTTTGAAACAATTTGTTGAGCGGTGCATAACAATTTATGGTAGACAGTATTTAATCTATAATGTGCACTCTTTGATACATATGGTTGATGATGTAGAGAGGTTTGGTACATTGGACACGTTCGCGGCATTCAAATTTGAAAATTATTTGGGTTCACTGAAAAAAACATTGAGATCTCCATACAAACCTTTACAACAAGTAGGTAACCGATTGTCAGAGAAAGATAACCGCCCAATGCTTTTGGATGATGTTATATCCTATAATTGTATTAAAAAAGAACATTTAGATGGCCCTGTGCCACCCCAGTATGTGGGTAAACAGTTTCGTAATTTGACATTGGGCGAGTGTAACTTTATTTGTAATTCTAAATCTGATAGTTATTGTATGATCCAAAACAAGACTGTTATTTTTATAGAAAATTTTTTAAATATTGCGGGTAACATTATGTTGTATGGTAAAGCTTTTAAAAAATATGAGGATTTTTACAAAAAGCCTTGCCCTTCCTCAAATTTTAATATATTTTTGGTTGACGAACTCTCACAATGTTTTTGCATAGTTCCTGTTAAAGAAATTTATTGTAAATGTGTGTGCATACCCTTCTATAAAAAAATGGTTATTTTACCGTTAGCTCACATGTTGTGATATTGTGAGCGATTTTGGTGTTTTATTTTT
Source organism: Epinotia ramella (assembly GCA_947578815.1). Lineage (NCBI taxonomy): Eukaryota > Metazoa > Arthropoda > Insecta > Lepidoptera > Tortricidae > Epinotia > Epinotia ramella. Next base: position 798,410 of record CANPUT010000122.1, read on the forward strand.
TATTTTTAGTAAGCTGTAATTAGTGTTATAGGACTGTAGAATTGTACATGATAGTAGGGGAGGCCGAGCGGGGGATTTTCCCGAGCGTCGTTGAGAGCTTATAGATTTTGAAAAGTAGGTAGTTAATAGGAAGAAAAAAAAATTATGATACCCTTAATTAACCAATTCATTACAAAATACAAAAAACTAATAAACCGGCAACGGCTGTCCCGGTTAAAAGTATAAACTTACTTCATTTACCTACGATACCTACTGACAACACATAAATAGTAGAATATGTAATAAATAATGAAATCCATACACTACCGGAATTGAAAAATAAATACTATAAACAAACTCATAAACAATCAAGATTTAACTACTCCAGTATTAATCAACACGTACCTTATATAATACCTACTATAAAACCATAATAATTTTCACCAGCCCACGAACATACCCGTAAATAACCAAAAAATATATCCGCCCATTACACTACATACAATAATCCTTAACTCTTGCGTCCTACTCCTCTACTAACGCTAACAACACTAACAGTCAAACGCTTTTGCTAACTTACGCTTATTTACCCCGTAACATTATTAACAATTCCCGAGCTGCTTGTACCTATCCTAATACCCAGAATAACATACAATAATCCTTTACCCTTGCGTCCTCCTAATACCCAGAATAACAATAGCCCAATTACACCTAAAATTAAATAAAACTACAACCCATTTCAAACTAATTTAGTTCAATAGTAAATAATAAACAGAATACCCAAACAACCATTATAAATATAAATATATAAAGTTAGCTAAAAAGAATTTCCACTAAAAATATTGTAATTGATTCACCCCTCAGTACTATGCCCAAGAATATGAAAATAGATTATTGTCAGATTATAAGGCATGAAGCTCAATCGCCAGTATAAAATGTGACGCGCTCGAGTATGACAAAATGTCAATTTTTTTATCATATTCAAAAAGCCTGTAAGGGCCGGCGCTCACTGAGGGCGTGGCACGGCATGGCACGGCAGGTTGTACTGCGGCATCCCGCGGCGTTCCGTGGCATCCCGTGGCATGCCAGTGCGTCTTCTCCCTCCCTTGCCCCCGCGCACCGACGGGAGGGAGGGAGAAGACGCACTGGCATGCCACGGGATGCCACGGCATGCCACGGAACGCCGCGGGATGCCGCAGTACAACCTGCCGTGCCATGCCGTGCCACGCCCTCAGTGAGCGCCGGCCCTAAGCCGCCACCCCCACCGTTGAAAGGGTCTCATAATATGATTGTTTCTCTGCCTATCAGCTACTTTTCAAAGTCTATAAGGTCTCAACGACCCTCGAGAAAACTTCCATTTCCCTCGCTTGGCCTTCTCTACTATTATTAAGGGCTAAAATCGCAAAGCCAGTTCTGATTTTTTTATTTTGTTAAATTCAGTGCTTGCTGTGTTATATGTAAAAAAATCTTCTTATAGATACTTCCCTGCTGTCACTGTTAATTACGTTTCGCTTGCCATTAAATATTATTTCTGAAATTACACGCAGATTTCTTATATGTACATTAAAAAAAATGGTTCTAGATTATTTTTTGAGTTAATAAATCTTTTCATGGCATACACTTTTGTTTTGTTTCAGATACAATTAGGTCTTTGGGAACATGTCCACTAACGACTTTGAAAATTCTAGCACGAAAGTTACGCGAGGTCACTATTAGTCACCATTTGGTAATTAGGCCATTAGGCATGGCGTCACGTTTACTGTGACGTCTGCTGGCGCTTTTCAATGACGTCGGTGGATCTGTTTCCAATGACGTCTACAGACGTCATCGGGAATTCATGACGTCGATAAACGTCTATACTATGATGTCGACAGACGTCTACCCGATGACGTCTATAGACGTCTTACTAGTGGCGTCACGTGACGTCTCTTAATGACGTCGTAGGACGTCCCAACGACGTCATGCGACGTCAACTAACGACGTCGTGTGACGTCCATTAATGACGTAATCCCAGCGTCATCACAAAGACGTCATGCGACGTGACCTAACGACGTCGTGTGACGTCCATTAACGACGTCATGCGACGTGAACTAACCACGTCGTGTGACGTCCTGTAATGACGTTATCCCAGCGTCATCCTAACGACGTCGTGCGACGTGAACTAACCACGTCGTGTGACGTCCATTAATGACGTTGTCCCAATGGCATCCCAATGACGTCATGTGACGTGAACTAACGACGTCGTGTGACGTCCATTAAAGACGTTGTACCAACGTCATCGCAACGACGTCATGCGACGTGAACTAACGACGTCGTGTGACGTCTAATAAACACGTGATATATAAGGACCAGTAGACGTCGCCGTGACACGTATACTGGACGTGCAAAATCACGTCATCATATGTTTCTAAATGACGTCAAGTGGTGACGTCAATAATGACGATAAATTTGCGACATCGCCACGTGAAACATGACGTCAGTACTTACGTCTAAAAGACGTGAACTATGACAACCTGTCGACGTCTTAAATCACGTCAACATATGTATCATAATGACGTCAAGTGGTGACGTCAATAATGACGATAAATTTGCGACATCGCCACGTGAAACATGACGTGAACTATGACGACGTCTCAACGTCTTCCTACGACGTCTTAAATCACGTCAACATATGTATCAAAATGACGTCAAGTGGTGACGTCAATAATGACGATAAATTTGTGACATCGTCACGTGAAACATGACGTTTGAAATCACGTGATGTGACGTCTAAAATGCCCAATAATTCACGTCAATAATGACGTGACCTTGCTGTCTGGGTTTAAATGGGCCTTTAAACATACTTACATCTAAACAATGGACATTTAACAAAAACAAAAGCACACAACAGTCTTGAAAAACTTCACGAGTTTATAAAGCAGGGTTTTCTTAAAAAGTCAAGTGGACTTCGGATCTTACGTAAGTGTTGTTCTTAACCTGTGGCTCGCGGGCCACGCCCAGCGTGGCGGCTATGCGTGCGATCTATTTCTATGCATTGGTTTTTACGAGCGCAGTCAAGTATATCATCATTATGTATTGACGACCGGTTAGCCTAGTGGGTAGTGACGCTGCCTACGAAGCTGGACGTCCTGGGTTCGAATCCCGGTAAGCTGAAATATTTGTGCGTTGAGCAGGAATATTTGTTTCTGAGTCTTGGATGGTTTCTATATATTTAAGTAACTTATATCTATTAAATTAAATATATCGTCGTCTACTCATAGTACCCATAACACAAGCCTTATGTGTAAAACTGTCCCCATATTTTTTTTTATATTTTTATGTATATAATAATCTTGTAATATATATGTATAAAAACACGTATTATAAGAGCGATGGGACATATTTGTGACTAAGTTGTATCCCCCCATATTTTTACACTTGACTGCAGGTACATACATAAACCTGAAACACCTGTGGCCCGTTTACGAAGCTACAAGTTACAATACTGTTGACACTAAATAAAATAATCAATAATGTCATATTTTCTCGAAAAAGGATAAAAAATGTAGTCTAACGGAGAAAAAATCAACGCATAAGGTTAAATAATCACGAGGTTATAAGTGTCCAAAGTTTTAAGAAGGGCTATGTTCTGTCCCTTTTTCGCAAAACGCAACTTCATATGAAACGATGACGCTGGAAGAATGTGGCGTCACAGAAGACGGCAACGTGCCGCATCGTGGTCGGCGCCGCCGTCGACGCGGCCCCCCGGCACCATCCTGTAATGTGACGTCACACCCTGTTTGCGTTTTCTCTCTCTATAACAAGTAATATTAAAACGGTTGTATAGCTTCGTAATTCTTTGAGATATCTGAATGGGATTTACGTGACTAGGCATTTTTTTTTTGCCTTCTTTCTTTTGGAGTTATACTAATTTTCGAGTCTACAGTCTATTGTACAAGTCTTAACTTTCAACACAGTCGATTGGCCAATAACGACTGGTCTTTTGGCCAGTTCCACCTCTACAGCTCGCCTTTCTCATCCGAATAGTTATATAGATTAACTTTCCCGCACTTTTTCGTTTATTTTTTAAATTCTGGTTCGCGAGTTACAGTTTTCAGAGCCACACAGTAATTATTATAGTACCGTAAAATGGGTGAGTAGGGTTCGCGGGGAGAGTTGGGTTATGAATCGGGAGAGAATTTCAGAGGCAAACTAAAAAAGATTTTATTGAACATGTCGTGTCGTGTTACGCCATTGACGAATTTAATGATAAGGTATTATTGACTCACGCATAACTTAGTTAATTACCCTTAATTAGACTGACATCTACAATGTCAATGAATATTTTTTTAGAAATATTGTATATCTATTTATAATTAAAACTACCTTGACATGCATATGTACCTACCCACTTTATTTGACATGTAAAATAATGTGTTTTATGAATAAAATCTGTATCTGAATCTGAATCTGAGGGTGTGATACTATACAGCACGACCACGGATGATTTTATTATTTCTTTTGCGGTACATATTCACGAAAAAAAGAGTACTTTTATGTACTTATCATATAAAAAAATGTACTCGCACAGTTTCGGCATTGTGACTTAGAGGTCGTGGTCGTGCTGGGTAGATGCTCTCTGGCACGACCACACTATATTTATGGTTGATTTAGTGGTCAAATGAATACAAAACAAATGTACTCAAATTGTACTATTCTCCAAGCTCATCAAATGTGACAATCGGCTGAAACAGCTGTTGTCATTATTACAAAAGGGGAACGTAAAGGGGGCATTTGAAGTGGTATATGTACGGTCAGGTCTAAAAATATTCACTGACACTTAATCTATACATATGTACATACACATATTTATTAGACGTGACTGTACATACTCGTACCAAAAGGAAATAAATAAACGCAAATAGGTAGTGAGATAATTATATTTTTATTATTTTTGAGTTTTATGATTGATGATATACTTAATTTTATAAAGCAGCACATTATTATATTATATTCTGCAATGCTCATACAATAAGGCCCAAAGTAATTTTCATAATCTTATATCGTTCGCTTAATTATTTACCAGCGATATTAACTTACCCGTTTGGGATACATCGGCTTCGAATATATGCACACATAATCAAGTTTGCATTCCTGATTGTAAGCGGTGCACGCTTGTTGAGCTGGATCTCATTCGCGTCTGAAATATCAGCCAGAACGGTCAGTGCGGAAATATCGACATGGCCGGCCCAGTGAGTACACGCCCATTTTTTAATAGCATTATAAGCATATAGTTAATAACTAATTTAATTACTACCCAAACGTTTGTGTTATGCATATATAATTAATTCAGTCAACCGTAAATGAATCGTGAAGTGTGATGTGAACCAAAAAAAATCCTTCTGAAAAATTCTGCAGTGCGTGACGTAATTATCAGATGTACGTTAATACATCCTCTTTCAGATACAATGGGTTTTATAACTATTCATTTAATTTTAATTAGTTGAAAGAATGCAAATTTTTTTGCACGCACAAAGTAGGTACTGGGTGTTTAACACTTATAGCGCTCTTTAAGAGTTATTAGAGAGATGCAGTTTTTGTTAGTGTAAAAAAGTGTGTTATTAACAAGCTATTGAGACCCGAGCTGAAATTTAATTCGGTAATACGTTATGGTGCAAATGACACGGGCCCATTCATAGTTCAGGTGGTCAAAGCCGATGACTCATCCCCTGGGTCACCATTTAGAATTCTAAAATTCGCGCAACTCATGCATAAGTATTCCGTAAAGGGAATAATTAAGGGAGGTATAAAGTCTACTGGTCGCAGCCGGGTTACGGTTCAATTTCAGAAAGCTGATGATGCCAACCAATTTTTAACTAACCTGTTAGGTTAGGTTAGGTTATGTTAGTAGCGACGGGCCATGAATGCCTATGGTCGCCGGTTCGAATCCGGCTCGGAGCATTAAATTTTTCAATTTTTCCTTTATTTAAAAATGTAGTTTTTATAAAGTTCTACTTTTGAGATTTTTTTCATATTTTTAAAACTTATGGTTCAAAAGTTAGAGGGGGGGGACACACATTTTTTTTTACTTCTGGAGCGATTATCTCCGAAAATAGTAACATTATGAAAAAAACATTTTAGCAAACCCCTATTCATTTTTAAATACCTATCCAACAATATATCACACGTTAGGGTTGAAAAAAAAAACACTCCCCACGTTACGTATAGGGGAGGTACCCTAATAAAAATAAATAATAACTTTTTATTTTACCACTTTGTCGGCGTGATTGATATACATATTAGTACTAAATTTCAGCTTTCTAGTGCTAACGGTTACTGAGATTATCCGCGGACGGACAGACAAAGCGAAACTATAAGGGTTCCTAGTCGACTACGGAACCCTAAAAATGGGATGGCTGGCTTCATATTTTTACCGACGCCTCCAAACTAGCTCAGGAGGGCTATGTGGGTTCTGCTGTTTGGATACCGCAATATAAAATTGTTTTAAGTTTTAAAAGCCCCCCTCTTACATCAGTATTTACTGGCGAAGCTATTGCTCTTTATGAAGCCCTTTCTTTTACCTGTAAGACCTTGGTTTTTTAAATTTCAAAAAGCTAGCAAGACTGCATCCTCTACCATAATCCGGCTGCGACTGGGACACATCTGCTCTCCATCCTTTCTTGCGAAAATCAGAGTTCGTGACCACTCTTTATGTGAATGTGGCCTGGAGGAGGGCACTGCAGATCATATTTTTTTTAACTGTCCTTAAACTTCACCTTCGCTATATGATCTCCTTCCTGACTATATTCATCCACCTGCTAATCTTAGTTACATCCTCACTTTTGTTAATACGTCCTTTGTATATATTCTAGCTAAATTTAATGTTAAGTCCAAAATTAAACTATAATTTTATTAAGTTTAATCAAATTTTTGAAATAATCCAAATCTGTGGGCTGGTTATAATTAATGTACTTAAATGAAAAAAAAAAAAAAAAAACTAACCAAATGTATGTTGTAGTTAGAGCCTTATCACACTTGCGATTTGCAAGCGTATTTTGTATGAAGGCGTTGACGCAGCGTGTACGCCGCGACTGATAATTGTATAGAAAATACGCTCGCAAATCGCAAGTGTGATAAGGCTCTAACCCTTGACGCTGGCATAATTGTTCCACTGGACAGAAGCCATAAACACAAAAATCGGTCGATCGAAAAACAAATAGATAACCTTTTGATAACAAGTATTATTTACAGTTAATCCCGATGTGTCAGCGGTTACAAACAAGGAAGTTAAATCAATACTTTTTCCGTTGCGGCGACCAGCTTTTGCATCGCACCGGACATCGAATCTGCTTTTGACGATGAGCGTGAACTTATTTAATGGCCATCGCCTAGCTTTGTGATAATCAGATTGGCTCTTTAACAAAATAACCATTGAAAGACCGGGTTGCACTCAGGGAGTGACGGCAGAAGTGAAAACTTGCGAATTGCTTTAATTAATAACAGTATTTAAAAAAAAAACCCTATATTCATACATCGACGCTTATCTAAAACAAGTCGGTATCGCGAAATAATCCGTTTTGCTACTAAGTATAAGACTAGACGCAGAACACGTTAAATTTTATCGTGACTAAGACTCCCGTGTTCTAATTCAAAAAATTGCCACCGTGGCAGCATTGTGCCGTTATGCCATTGGTGGGGTGTCGACGTCATTTTATCTGGAAGACCGTCCGTAGGCCAGATGAGCCATAGCGATCGACGCCGTCACCACGTTTTTTTGTTGACTACCGGCACATCCCTAAATAATTCGTTAAAACACATCAATTTGTTTGTACAACAGCGGCATTACGCGAAATAGCTCAGTGGAACACTAGCGAATTTTTGTGCAATATAGGATTATTCATGAATGGGACACTTTTCGTTAAACAGTAAGTACCGATGTTTTGACTTAACAACAAATAAACGAGTATTCACGAAAATAATGAAAGTTGGCTTGTTCATGTAAGCAAAATAAGCCCCTATACTACATAAAACTTACTTCATTATTGGTATACTATACGAATTTGGACTATGTTCATCATAAATATGCATTTAGTTTCTTGATTCAAAACGAGAAAAGCCACTATAAATAGATAAGCAGCACGATGATAAACTTATTTAGATGTTATATGTATTGCAAAAAAAGTATGTATTAAAATAATAATATACAACACAAGCCTTATTGAACTTAACTATGGGCCTAGTTCGATTTGTGTAAGATATTATTAACCTCTAATATTTATTTATTTTGTAATATCAAATAAAATAAGTATAAGATACATACCTACTACATGCTCCATGTACATGGGGACTTCAATTACTCGTGTGTGCCTCTGTTTTGTATAAAAAGTGATATAAATTGCAAAAAAGGTATTTGCTCGGTATTTATGTATTTATCTCAATTAAAATAATAATATTCAACACAAGCCTTATTGAGCTTAACTATGGGCCTAGTTCAATTTTTGTAAGATTAACCTCTAATATTTATTTATTTTGTAATATTAAAAAAGATAAGTATAAGATACATACCTACTACATGCTCCATGTACATGGGGACTTCAATTACTCGTGTGCGTCTCTTTTTAGTGTTTCGTACCAAAATTGGTCCAACGGAACACTTATGCAGATTTTTGTATAAAAAGTGGTATAATAACAATAATTATTATATTTTTATTATGGACACTATTTAAGGGTTTGTCCTGCCTCACTTTCGTGGATGAATTTGTGTCAAAGATTCAGTAACTCTTTCAGTTGACTATATTATACTTTGGTTATAGAAATGAACACGCGAACTGGAAAAAATATCCGAAATCTGCTTTGGTTTTGCTGCGGGTAGCCTCATTTCTGATGCGATCGCGCAGAGAAACTCCCAGCATAGCCCTCTCCATTGCCCTTTGGGTGACCCCGAGAGCTTTCAGCTGGAACTCCAAAACCGTTTCCATTGCCTAGGTTTTGTGGAACCTGTTCGTGCCACTGGGTCTATGTTCTTCGAGGCCCAGCGGGCCAACAGAACTAAAAGGCTCTCTAGCTCCACTCAGAAGCTCATGAAGGAAAGGAGTCAAATGATTCTGCAGTCTTCAAACGATGCGACTTTATACCGGCAGCTAAATAAATAGATCTCCAAGTCACTTACCCTCGATCTGCGCCAATTCACTACGAACCGTATTGAAGAGGCCATCGAGAGAAATAAGGGCTCTAATGTGTTCGCACGAGATCTCGATTGAGTCTATTGGGCAGAGCCAGATCACAAGGGAGAAAACCGAGGACTGGAGAGTCGTTTTTTCCAAACCTGAGCTTTTAAGTGAGTGCGTTTTTACACGTCATACATATCGTATACACGTCAACTCGCAGACCCGAAGTTGGTCTGGCGAAAGACCCTAGCTAGACCAACCCGACACTTTACCGACGACATCCCGGACATCAGCCTGTACGAGATTAGAATGGTTCTGAAACAGCTTAAGAACAGCAAGGCACCCGGTGAAGACGGAATTACAGCCAAACTCACGACGGCGGGTAGAAAACCGATCCTTACGACCCTTCAGAAGTTGTTCGACACCGTCCTACTGGAAGGGAGCACGCCAAAGGCGTGGAACAGAGGTAAGGGGTGCTGTTGTTCAAAAAGGGGAACAAAACCCTGCTGAAGAATTACCGACCCATCTCACTTCTGAGCCATGTTTACAAGCTGTTTTCAAGAGTCATTACGAATCGCCTCGCATGCAGGCTTAGTGACTTCCAGCCTCCCGAAAAAGCCGGTTTTCGAAGAGGTTTTAGTACCGTAGACCACATTCATACGCTCCGCCAGGTTATACAGAAGACTGGAAAGTAAAACTTGCCTCTCTGCTTAGCGTTCGTGGAGAAAGCTTTCGATTCGATCGAAACCTGGGCTGTACTACAGTCTCTTCAGCGGTGAAAAGTAGACTGCCGCTATATCGAAGTACTGAAGTGTTTGTACGAGAACGTCACTATGTCAGTCCCACTCCAGGATCGGAGCTTGAAACGTATTCCGCTACAGCGGCGTGTTAGGCAAGTGAATGTTATTTCCCCAAAACTGTACACCGCTGCAATGGAGGACGTTTTCAAGACTCTAGACTGGAGAAGGCATCAACATCAACGGCGAGTACATCAATCACCTTTGGTTTGCTGATGATATAGTAGTCTTGGCTGAGACCATGGAGGACTTGAGTACTATGCTCGATGACCTCAGTAAAGCCTCCGAGCGAGTTGGTCTAAGGATGAACATGGATAAGACAAAAATCATGTCAATCGGACACTTTCAAGACTTCTTCAGACTTTCAAGTTAGATAGGTCCAACTTTGAGTAAGAGTCCGACTCGGCTGGGCAGTATTTGGGAACCTACGGCACATCTTTTCGTCCAATACTTCGCAATGTCTCAAGACGAAAGTCTTTGACCAGTGTGTGTTGCCACTACCTCGCTGTGTGATGACGTATGACACGGAAACGTACACGGTTACCTCATAAGAAGGCTCACAGTCACCCAAAGAGCAATGGAGAGGGCTATGCTGAGAGTTTCTCTGCGCAATCGCATCAGAAATGAGTTAGCAGCAAAACCAAGGTAACCGATATAGCCCTCCAAATCGCTAAACTTAAGTGGTAATGGGCTGGGCACATTGCACGTAGAACCGATGGCCGTTGGGGCGGAAAGGTTCTCGAGATGTGACCACGTACCGGATGGCGCATCGTAGCTAGGCCCCCCACGAGGTTCAAAGATTTCAAAGATTCAAAGATTTTTATTTTGCTCAGAATGCAGTTACATACTCGTAGTTCTTAAAAATACAACATAATCGTCCAGTGCATTCAGCCTGCGTGCAGGCGTGCAAAACATTTTTATGGAGCCTTAAAGTCCATATTAATATATTATCTTTGAATCTTTCAAAAAGAGTTACTAATTTACATCCATACCAAGTGTTGTAATGTTGTAAACTAAACTATACCGTTATTGTCTATAAAGTTTAAGTATTATTGTGATGTATGTCGTTTAAGGCCAATATTGTCCATATTAAAAAATAATATTTGAGAAACAAAGCAAAATAATTCAGTATTCTTTTAATATTTTACATAATACGTTTGTCTTAAAGACAAATAATACACTATTATTCATAAGAAAAAAATATTTTTTTGAATTATTTTCTATTGAGACGTTAGTACACATAAAAACTTATCCAAAGTATATAAATATCGTGTCACAACTCTAAACTGTAGTACATTTTTGAGTTTTTTTTGTGTAGTTTTTTGTTGTTACCTTTTTATTTTCTTGGGTTTAAATAACTGGATGACAGAGGAAACTGTGACTAAAAGAAGATTTTAAATTGGTTATCTTGATAAAAAAATATAACAATATCTTTTTTGTGTTTTTTTTAAACCTCTGCCCTGAAAAAACACAGTTTTTGAGATACAGAGTTGTTTTAGATAAGCATCGACATGTTCTAAAATGTTCTATAAGCGGCCATTTGTTTGTGGACGGCAGCATAAGAACTATATTCTGAGTACACGGAGTTTTTAGTTTTTTAAATAGGTACCTGGGGATCGATTTCTTGAAAACATATATTTATGACCCCTTGAATATTCTACAAGTGAAGTGCATAAATAGTGATATAAACATCATTTGTTCATATGTTTACAATTGATAATGTTTTATTTTTAGGTAAAACACTGCTATTAAGCTTCAGTACCGTTATTCGAAGCCTTATTTGAGAAATGTTTGTTATCGCCTGGGGCCGTAGACAAGGTTACAATCGACAAGCGCTAACGCCAATTGATAGAAAACTAATAAAATGTATGGGAATGACAGATGCCGACGAAACACTTTTCGTTAACATCTGTCATTCCCATACATTTTATTAATTTTATATTGGCGTTAGCGCTTGTCGATTGTAACCTTGTCTACGACCCCGGTGGCCAGACGCCATTGTGAATAAGTACGCCTACGAGGGATCTGATTACAAGTGACTGACAAGAATTATATTTATGGGACATTCAATGGGTAGTGATGGGTATATAGATAAACACAGGTAGACAATACTATTTGTTTATTGGAAATAAACTAGACTTATGCATACATACCTATCTACCTGTAAATAATCACTTGGGATCTATAATGAAATCTGGAGGTAAATTAACAATTACATACATTGGTAATGTTGTTGTTGATACAAGAAAGAACTGTAATCAAGTAAGAGCCTTATCACACTTGCGATTTGCGAGCGTATTTTCTATACAATTATCAGTCGCGGCGTACACGCTGCGTCAACGCCTTCATACAAAATACGCTTGCAAATCGCAAGTGTGATAAGGCTCTAAGTATACTACAAACATACCTAAAGTGATACTACACGTGATAATCAACTGGAAGATAAAATTCAGTTAAAAATAGTTATGTGTAGAAGTTTTCATTAAATTTCCTGTCCTATATACCTAACTCACCGGCAGAAAATTTGGCCCAAAAACTTTTCGTGATTTCAAACTATAAATTGAGTAGGTACATTCAATAATGTTTTAAATAATTAAATTCATTTTTCTAATTTGGGCCAAATTTATTGCCGGTGAGTATATTTAAGTATAAGTGTTATAATTAAATTTAAAATAGATTTGAAATCAATTATCAACAGGAGCAAAGCTTTTTGTTACCGACGAGGCAGGTGCCAATTGTTTAATTTCTCTACAATAAAAAATTACTGTGAGCGCCAGTTACCGCGAACTAGGATTTCCTCTAACGGGAAATCTTGTACCCAATTTTTAGATGCTACTGCTGGGCGCACGCTTCCTGGACTAGCCCTGATGGCTGCATCCATCAGTACCTTTTTTTATCCAGTTTGCGATAACTGTACGCGAAGCGGCCTTAGGAGGTCCACATGCTGTTAAGAACAGATTATTAGACTTACAAATTCTACGCCTTTCAGTTCAGCTGACAGAGAAATTACTTTTTGAATCCAAAATACAGGGTCTCACTTGGGCTCCCCACGCTAGTAATGAGGCGTCGGTTACCAGGTGATGACCAATTGGTGGTCTAAGAGCTAGCGACCAAATCGGTCATGCGGCTTCAGCTGTATTGAAACTCCGTTAGCTACTTCCCTGAACAATCTTTTCCGATAATCTTCGTGCTGGCAGGCCGCGGGCGGTGGGTGAGGGTGTAGTGGGTGGGGAAAAAAAAAAATGTGGGCTCAGCGAGTTTTTTTTTTCATACAGTTGCTCTGTACTCCCTATGCACCCAAAACATTTTTAAATCGATCGGTTGGTGGGAAGGGGTTGCCAGCGTTAATTAAAAATGCAAAAAGAATGAAATTTAATTTAATGAATCAATTTATATTTCATGACATGTATTAAAATGACTATCTATTACTTTTACTTACTAAGTATGTCAACACAATAGATGTTTTGACCAATATATTTGTACGCCGACAGGCATCACATAGTGATACGAAAGCTAATGTAACACCTTGTACCTACATACCTATGTTAAACAAATAAAATCTTTGAATCTTTGAATCTTAAAATAATAATAATTTTCATGTGGGCTCAGCTGTATTGGCTTTTTTTCTGACGCGAGATTAATTCATATGTAAGCCCCAAAAAATAGCCATGCAATAATATCGGTGGAAAGGAATAGAAAAATCTTGTTGAAATCGTTGGATTTCGTTAGAAAATGTGCTGAGGGGAAGGCAAAAGGGGATATCAGCCGGCGAACGCGTCAGCGCGCTCACGGTGCGTCGATTGTGTTCGGCTAACAGAGTGTACCCGCTATCCTTCCCGCACCCGTTGACCGGGAAGACCCGAACGTTTCCGAAAGAGCAGCTGCTTCAGCTGTGCGTCTACGCATTTTCGTTCGCTAAAGGTAAGAAAGCTCTAGGCATGTTCATTAATATGCTAGATGGGTCATAAGTACCCTGCGCGGGTACTTTATGAGCGTAGCTCGATGCGCAGCAGGTTTGTTTTGAGTAGGCGGTCGGACCGGCCAAAAGGATTTGGATACTCCCCCCTGTTTTTCAATGGCTGATGCTAAGGGCTCTTTTTGAAAAAGAAATTGTGCACTTGGGATCTTTCTTAAGGATTCTTTAAAGAATTTGACCTTAACTAAGCGGAGAATACTATAACGCCTCTGTTGTATAAGGTCAGCGCGGTGACCACATGCCAATTGCAATGCGTCATTGGAGATCTTCTGGAAACTACCTTCCATAAAAAGCTCTTTAACCTTATTTTGCAATGTCTGAGGGGATAGATCCGTGGCGGTACGAGACCATGATATTAACGCATCGAAAGCAGTGTCATCCGCCTCACCTTGTTTAAGTACCTAATTAATGCTTGCGTATTAGCTGCAAAGCCACGCTCAATAATGCTCAAGTTCGAAAATTTATCGAAAGGCTTTAACTCGTCATTGGTCTCAAGATCAACAAAAGCAGTAAAGCTTCTGTACCTCAGAATATCGAACGCTTGACCAATCAATTGAATCAAAATGTTGAACAGACATTATAAGGTCGACGTGAGCGGGCAAGGATTTTTGGACTGACGGTTCTTTTAATGTTGTGTTAAACGCAAACTTTAACGTTGACACGGGTCGTCGTTAGCAACCGGGACTTGAGTTTCCTCGGCCTCATATAACTCGCCGCTCACGTTGCCCTCTATCTCATCCTCCAAATTAGCGGAGGGGGTTATAGCACCTATAGATTGTAACAAATTACCAATACAATTTTGGATTTCGCTAACCTGGTTAGTTGATTGTTGTATAGCTTTTAAACCCGCAAGATTCCTGCATCCACCACTGCGATAAGATTATGTTGCTGCGCTATTATGGGAAAAAAAGAAAAAGAAACAAGTACAATGTATGAGGTTTTCACTTATTTTATTGACACATTGTACGAGTATAGGTACAGAATCCTTTAACATATTCCTCCATGCGTTTTGTAACGGCGAGGCCAGTACATATGTAGGTACATTAATATAAGCATACCTACTTATGTCATTTCGAAGATGTATAAGTTTTCCGAACTAAAGTACAGTTACATACATAAATAGCAAAAAAACCGGCCAAGTGCGAGTCGAACTCGCGCACGAAGGGTTCCGTACCATTATATATAATAATAAGTTACAATAGAATTTGTACGAAACTATTACTTCTTGAAGTACATTTTATAAGTTGGTCGACTATTACTCGTAAACGTGTAAAGCCTACTTAGCTGTGATAGTTTTCCTTTTAACTTCGTTATATGTACTACTACCATGAATTTTTTCACATATCCCAAAACAACCATTTAGCTAGCAGGGGGTGGGGACACTGGAGTCTAACAAAAATTAGCACTTTAAGGCTTAATATTTCACAAACGGATCGTTTAATCGAAAAATTGTTGTCACAAACCCCCAATATTTTTAAAAGACCTATCCAACGACACCCCACACTATGGGGTAGACGACAATAAAAAAAATCATCCCACTTTACATGTAGGGGAGGTACCCTAAAAAAAATGTTTTTCAAGATTTTATTTTACCACTTTGTCGGCATGACTAATATGTATATTCATGCCAAGTTACAGCTTTCTAGTACCAAGAGCCTCTGAGCTAAGCTGCGGACGGACGGACGGACGGACATAGCGAAACTATAAGGGTTCCGTTTTTGCCATTCTGGCTCCGGAACCCTAAAAACTGACCAATTTAACATGGTTAATATTTTCAGAACAGTTAATTTCTTACTTAACATACTAAACTAGTATCAATTCAGGACATCAATGACACCCAAGTATGCTGCCTGCTCAGGCGTGGCTGGCTGCTCCTCACATAGCATATGATTGCATGAAACCGAAAATGGTAGCGGCTTATAATTAGGCAAGGAAATCTGAGGAGGCCCGCACCACCATAAGTTGTTTTTTAGCAGATCAGCAGGATCACAGCCCCGAGATAAGCAGTCAGCAGAGTTGGATGCTCCATCTATGTGGAACCAGTCACTATCAGATGTAATAGAGTTGATAACATTCACTCTATTTTTGACATAAACAGGGATGGTATTTCTTTTCGACTTTAACCAACATAAGACTACTTGTGAGTCTGAAAACAAATATTTTCCATGAAATTTGATTTTAGAATATACAGCCATTACTCTATTGTACAACTTTGCTAACAATAATGCCGCATTAAGTTCGATTTTTGGGGCAGTCAAGGTATTTTTTACAGGTGAAATTCTAGACTTTGAACACAATAGTGTAACTGTTACATTGTCATTATGAATAACTCTTATATAAATGCAACATCCATATGCAATATTGGATGCGTCACAGTACCCAAATATTTCTATGCATTGTGCATTACATGTGTTTAAATTTCTGTTGACTGATATAACAGGCATTGATATCAAGTTCATATAAAAAGCTTGCCATGCTTTAAGCAATTGTGCTGGTATGGGAGAATCCCATTTAAGGTTTTCCTTCCATACTTTTTGCAAAAATTCCTTAGCCCAAACTATAACGGGTCCTGCCAGCCCTAGAGGATCGAAGAATGACCCTATAACACTTAGGATGGTCCGCTTGTTCCATGACTCTACATGCTTCGCAGGACAGCTTACTTTTAAGACATCATTGCTAACATCATATGACAATCCTAAAGCTTTCATTGTTAAGTTTTCTTGGAAAAGTGTGTGTTCTTCAAAGTGCTGCTTTTCAGCTGGTATGCCCGTTAAGAGTCGGTGATCGTTTGCAGCCCATTTGTGCAAGTGAAAGTTGGCTTTATCAAGCAGCGATATAAATTGATCTCTTACCTCAAGTGCTTTTTCAATTGTTTGGGCTCCAAAAAGAGCATCGTCTACATACATGGCTGTGCGGATTACATCTGCTGCCAACGGCATCTCAGCTTCATTACGCTCTGCAAGCTCCTCGAGGCATCTGGTGGCTTGGTAACTGGAACTTTTGAGCCCGTATGTCAAGGTCTGTAATTGGAGAATAATTTTGTGGTTACACTCGTCTTTCCATAATATGTTTTGCAAATGCCTATGAGATGGATCAATCTTTATAGCTCTGTACATATGCCTTATATCTGTTATAAGTACATATTTGTGTGACCTGAATAAAATAAATATGTCAAACAGGTCTTTTTGCACTTTGGGTCCATTTAAGAGAACTTCGTTTAAGCTGTTATGATGAGAACTTGCTTTAGTATTGCCATTGAAAACAATTCTAACTTTATTTGTTTTTCTATCTTTTCTTATGACAGGTAAATGCTGCATGAAATACATCTTTTCAGTATCGGCATCCTTTAAGGGGATGACCTTTGCGTGACCTAGCTCAATATATTGATCTAAGAAGTCTTTATATTGTTTATTTAGTTGCGCATCCTTAGCTAATCTTTTTTCTATAGAGCATAATACTTTTGATGCAATGGGAAATGTGTTGCCTAAGTTAAGCTGATCTATTGGTAATTGAAGCGGAAGGGACACCTGAAACTCGCTGCTGAGCTGTACCGAATTTTTAAATTCGGCTTCACAGGTGGCCTGCTTTACTGTAACCTCCGATTTCGTTTCAGGGACTAATTCAGTTTCCCAAAACTTTTGTAGGAGGCGATCAACATTATCATGGGTGCTGCTTAAAGCGGCGTGCATTGCTACAAGATTACTTTTGAAAGATGAGCTTTTTGTTTTTATTTCACCTGACAATATTGAGCCAAACTCTGTGTCCATTAAATAGAGATCACTATTTTGGAGCTTGACTTTGTTAGGTAGCAGTAATTTAAAAAACACATCAGCAGATAGCAAAAAGGAAATGTCACCCGGAGTATGAAAATCATTGTCTGCAAGTACCACAGAGTCCGGAATGATCACATTCTGCAAATTAATTGTCTGCTGAGGCAACTGTGTTGTGATTTGGTTCACAATGGAACATGTCACTTGACACTCATAGTCATTGTTGAGTGACATAAAATTGACAACAGCTGATTTTGAAGTTGTGTTTGTTTGATTGCCTAAAGCAGTTATGTTTAGATCATTATTGAAAAGCTTCAACTGTAATGAATTGGCCAGATCGGATGTTAAAAAGTTTACTTGACTACCAGAGTCGACCAGCCCCCTAGCAATAATGTGTGACTTTCCATCTTGGCTGAGAATCTTTGCCTTTATTGTTGGCAGTAAAACTGTATTATTAACACCACTGTGCAATGAAGCTTTTGTTTTGTTTTGTTCACAGTGCAATAAGGTATTGTGCTCCTTGCTACTGCACCGAGAACACTTGAAGTGAAAGTGACACTTGCTACTGTGCATTCCTAGGCATATCTTGCATAAATTATTGGTGGTTGCAAATTCAACCCTTTCCTGAGGGGACAAGGTTTCAAATTTTGTGCATTTGAATAATTTATGTGACTCAGAATTACAAAATTTACAAGAAGATACTAATTTGCTTGCAAAATTTGACACTTTGTTTTTAGACACATTACTGTTAAAATGGGTATATGTCTTACCTTCACTTTTTTGGCTCTCCTCGAAGCTGCTGGCTCTTCTTTCCATGAAGGTAAAGAAGTCCTCTAATGTTGGCAGCTTCGTATTGTCTTGCTCGCTATGATATGCTCGACAGGAAAATTGGTCGATTTTCCGCAGCAGAATAGGTAGAATGACCATGTCCCAGCTATCAGTTGCCTGCCCTAGAGTTTTCAAAGCCCCTAAGTGTTGGCGAGATTGTGATATTAACTCTCGCCGATTGCTGGCAGAACTCCTTACAATTGGTTGGATATCCAACAATGTTTGAACATGGTTAGTTATTATTAAGAACTTGTCATGGTCATACCTATTTTTTTACAATTCTAATGCTTTTTCATATGACTCCCCTATAATGGGAAGCCCTTCAATCAGTGACAATGGCTCACCTTTTAAAAACTTTCTTAAATAGAATAATTTTTGAATAGATTCTAATTTTACGTTATTATGTATCATGGCACTAAAGAGTTCTATAAATGTTTGATATTGCGTGTAGTCCTTGCCATCATACACGGGGATGTCCATCTGTGGCAAAGCAATGCTAGCACTGCACCGGTTTCCGTTGACGCACTCTGGCGCTTGCTGATGAGTGTTTAGCAAGCTCCGCAGTTTAGACGATATCGCGAGGGCGCGATCCTCGAAGCCATCGTCCACGAAGGTGTCCTTAAACTCATCAGCAGAATCTTCCTCGTCCTGTAGCTGCAGCTCTAGCGACAGATCGTTGTACTTTGTTAAAACGTTGTCGATTTGACGTAATCGTGATAAAATTGCCTCTTTGTCAAAAGAAAAGGCCCGTTTTGCTGCTCTTGCCAGAAGTTTTCTGCCTTCGTAAGCGATCCTCTGCATTGCGCCATCTGCGCTTTTATTTTTCTTTCATTGGGCATGTTTTGTTTTGGTTGTTTTAAGGTTAGATTCAACAAAACATGAAGTTGACGTTGGTCGTTGACAATGACAGATGACAGTCTATTAGTCTATGGCGATTGATTGAAGTGAATGTAGAGAATGGTTCCAGGCGGATGTCAATGTGTCGTTCTGCGGCTAAGTTCACGATGAATTCGGTCGGAGGCGTGTCTCGATACCAACCGAGAAAAAATGGCGGCCGTTTTCTTCCAATTTTGTGTCGCGAAGATTGAATATGCAGACGGGTGTGGCAATAATTCGTATGAAAATATTGACGAATTTCGATTACACACACTTTTGGTCCGCAGTATTAGTCGAAACACTTGAATTATTCGCTATTCACTTTCAGTGTTAATATAACGCACAATTGCACTTAAAACGAAAAATTATTTAAACTTGCAGCCCGAGCAGATATTTTGTTTCGGCACCAATTTATGTTCGTGAGGAACATAAATAAAATAGTTTTAGTTGGAAATTCACACTTTATTTAATAAAAACTGATTAAAAGTATGGAGCACATGTAGCGAGTTCGAAGGTAATTTTTAAAGAGAGTGAATGAACGGTAACGCCTGATTTACATTCATTCGTCATACATGGATACTAGGTTATTGAGTGTTCGTTGCGAACAATAATGTTACAAGATATGCCTGAAGCATTTAGCTCTCAACCCATTCACCGCTACACTACATCTACGTCGTAGCAGCAGGTCGTAGCAGCCTAAATTTCTATAGAAGATTAAAGTTAAAAACAGCGCGGAGTGTCTGTGCGGGCATGGTATTGGTTCAATTGAGCACATTTTTTTCGAGTGTGCTACAACTCAATTCTCCCTCTACGACCTACTAATAAAACTTAAAGTTCAACTCCCCACTAATGTTAAAGCTCTCTTGGCCAGCTTTGAGCCCAAAGTGGCCAAAGCTTTGGCTTATTTTATTGATAAAAATAAAATAAAATTATAACTATTTATTAATAATAAGTATATTTTTAGCCACTATTATTATTCCTGTACATATATAGTATTTCTGTATGATTATTTATGTGTATGTTCAGTCCCCAGGGCAAAATTTTTAGGTGCACTCCACAGATCCGTATTCCGTAAATGCAAATCTCCCCCACTTGACATTGGCAAAGTGCCTAAGTAGCAAAAAGCCACAAATTACGGAAAAAAAAAAAAAACAATTCAACTAAGAATTCAAATGACATTAAGGCACCGATTGTCAATAAATGTTGTATTGCGTACTCAAACTTGAATTTGCGTACTATTTATAAGAGCTGCGCGTAACGAAACGTAAAACCCATCTGGCAACATTGTTGCACATGGCGTCCAATCAAATCAATACATAACATCAGACTATTGATTATTCATTCATTATATTCCTTTGTCATACACACAGCATGGCTTAAATGAGATTGCGTTATGATTATTTACGTGATACATATGGCAACATAC
Organism: Epinotia ramella; assembly: GCA_947578815.1. NCBI lineage: Eukaryota > Metazoa > Arthropoda > Insecta > Lepidoptera > Tortricidae > Epinotia > Epinotia ramella. Next base: position 819,208 of record CANPUT010000122.1, read on the forward strand.
CTGAAATCGGGCAGATTTACCCGACTGTAAGCCTTAATTCGATCACCAGAAGGCGCCAATTCCCTTGTCGCTTCGCTGGTGCTGCTCGGTTGGCAACACTGGTTCCTTGTCAGTCACTGCGTTATAAATTTTGTTTACGATAACACGGCACTTTATTTCATCCTAGAAGTTTTTAGTTAAAAAGTGTTTTAAAAGCCACAAAATTTATAAATATAACTGTAGCTAAAAGTGTACGAGTATATTTTAGTGCTTCGTAGTGTTTTTAACGAAGATGACTTCCGAAACTGGCTCGGGACCGGAGGTCGAAATACCGTTCGTGTCTCAGCCAACAGAAAAGCGACCTCCGTTGATTCTTTCGGTTGATGATTCTTCGTCGTCTTGCTCCTCGGAGGACGAGACGGAGTCACCACCTAATAAACGACCTAGACATTCTCGCGGAGAGATGTCGCAGTCGTTCGACCCACGCGTAGACTCGTTAGTAAGTCAAATAAGTTACCTTACCAATTACATAGTGCAGATGCATCAGCAGCCAAACACAGGTGAAGTCGATTACCGCCACGAACGACCGTCTGCAAGTCTCGAGGCTAACACAGAGTCGGAACAGTTTCTAACCCCACCGGCGACTCGCAAATCCTTCGTCATCGATGTTGGTGAATTCCAAACAGAGGCTAAGGGTAATCAAATTGTCGCGGAGGCTGATATTAACCGTCTAAAGCAATTAGACAAGCTACACAAGTTCAATTCTCCTGCTTGGCAGACTATAAGTTACAAAAACCTTTTAACGTCAGTTTCAGCTACTCCGGGTTTTGTAGAATTAAAGATAAATGAAGAGCTAACACACCTAAATAGAGGGAAGGATTACCTAGCTCCCACTGAACATCTGTTAGCTGGCTTATGCAATACAGTATTGCAACAGAAGGAGATTTTAAGAAGTGGGTTGCAGAATTTAGTAGACTGGGCCTCGTCGAATGAAAAGGACTTGAATGCAAACACCCTCTTTGATAAAGTTTCCACATTGTTTGGACCGGAGTCAGAGGTCAACAAGAAATCAGAGCTTATAATGCAAATTCTATGTGGCAAACGCACGGAGTGCATTGAGGTAAGACGTCATAGACTTCTCAATGAAGTAACAAACTCAAATTTGAAAGCGAGCCTAACAAATATTCCTCCAAGCAATGAATTCTTGTTTAGTAGAGAAGCTCTGCTGCCTTTAATGCAATCCCTGGGAGGCACACAGGTCTGGCTCAATACACCCACATATGTGAAAGAAAAAGAAAAGAGAGCAATAGCTGGCTCAAGCACATACAGAGGTCGTGAGGGTTCAAGCAGACACCAGGATGATATCAAAAGAAATTTAAGAACTCAGTTCAAACGCAATCAGGATCATACCTACCATAAATTTGACAAGAAACACAAACATGAGAAGAAAAGATTCAATAAACAAAATAATAAGACATTTCGTCCCAACACAAGTCAAAACAAATGACTATTCCAAGAAAGCACAGCAGTTTCAGGGGGGCTGCCTTCAGTTATTTCAGAAAGAATGGAGGCATTCAAAAGCCAATCATTTTTTGTTAAAAACAATAACTGGCCATCGGATCCCTTTCAACAGCAAGCCACCCCTATTTTACCCAACCTTTTCTATACAAACAATGTATGCCACCAAAGTAACACCGGAAATGTCGAAACAAATAACAAAGCTAAAGGAACAGAAAGTCCTCGAAAAACCATTGCCAAAGAGCCCCGGCCACTTTTCAAAAATGTTTTTAGTAAAAAAATCAGACGGTGGGACTCGACCTATATTCGACCTCAGGCACCTGAACTCATATGTAAAGACAAAACAATTCAAACTAATCTCCCAGACAACCGTTACAGAATTTCTGCAAAGACAGGACTGGATGATAAAAATAGATTTATCCCAAGCATACTTCCACATTCCAATCTCGGAGGGTCACAGAAGATTCTTACGAATAATTTACAATGGAGAAATACTACAACTAACCTCACTCCCTTTTGGACTATCGTCTGCCCCACAAACCTTCGCAGCTGTCACCAATTGGACCGCGGAGGTCCTACGGGCTCAAGGTTTCAGAATCCTGGTTTACTTAGACGACTACCTTTTGGTGAACCAGGATCGTTCCACATTAAAGACCCAGGCTGCGGAAGCCGTGCGGTTCTTGGAACACCTGGGTTGGCATCTCAATTATACCAAGTCAATCTTGGAGCCGACGCAATCCCTAATATACCTAGGACTGGAATGGAACACACAAGTAGATACGATGAAATTACCGCAAGAGAAAATTCAAAAAATTCAGAGATGTCTTGGAACTATTCAAAAAAGGCGTCGAGTTTTCCTAAGACAAATGCAGCAACTCTTGGGTCACCTAAATTTTGCGAATTTAGTAATTCATCAAGGACAGCTACACTGTCGAAGACTGCAGATGTTTGTGCGACGGTTCAAAGTAAATCAACCAAGAGTAAAGAGAACCATTCCACCAGTAGCTCTCGGCGAGATTCAATGGTGGCAGTTGGCTTTAGTAGAAAACAACTCTACTCCAATACACAAGAAAGCAGTGACTCATTTTCTCACCACAGACGCAGCGGATGTCGGTTGGGGGGCCCAGATAAATGGAAAAAATCTAGCCGGAACATGGCTACCTTATCAGAGACCGTGGCACTCAAACATGAAAGAGATGTATGCTGTGTATGCAGCAATACACAATCAACAGGACAGACTACATGGAGCGCACATTCTTGTACAGGCCGACAATCGGACCCTAGTAGCCTATATAAGGAGAGAAGGAGGGACCAGGTCACTCCAACTTTTAAAGATGACATGCAAACTCCTGCGCTTAACCAACCAACTAAAAGTAGTTCTGTCTGCTTGCTATCTCCCCGGGAGATTCAACAACATAGCGGATCGGTTGTCACGGAGACGCCCGCTTCCAGAGTGGCACCTGCTCCCCGAGGCTACGGAAACCTTATTCAAAAAATGGGGAAAACCAGAAATAGACCTATTCGCCTCCTTCGAGACGGCGGTAGTATCAGATTACGTAAGCTTGGATTCAAGAGATGGTTCAGCAAAGTTTTGCAACGCTTTCAGTCGACCATGGCATTACCATCTAGCATGGGTATTCCCTCCACCAAATCTGATACCACAGGTACTATGCCACCTGAACAATGCGACAGGCAAATTCATTCTGATAGCTCCAACTTGGAACCTATGTTTCTGGAAACCGGACCTTCAGACAAGAGCGTTGGAGAAGCCACTCCCAATATACAACCTACGGAGGGTTCTAATCGATCAGACCACAGGACACAATCCACCTCAAGTGAACCAACTGGAATTACAGGCATGGCTGGTTGGGGGTGGAGTGACACCTTAACTACCTGGAGAGATGAAGAAAAAGAACTTCTACAAAGTAGTTGGAGAGCCTCAACTCTGGCTAGTTATGCCCCAGCCATACGAAGGTGGATGTCTTGGTGTACCAGAAATAACACTGACACCAAAAATCCTAGAGGACAAGATATAGCAAAATTTTTAGCTTATTTGTACTTAGAACACAGATTTGCATATAATACAATATTACTACACAAATCAGCCATAACTACATACTGTGGTAATGCAACTCAGATGACCAATAACTTCCTGATAAAACAAATATTGAAAGCTATTTCAATTGCAAAACCTATACCACAAAAACCACCTATTTGGGACACAAAATTAGTTTATGATTGGCTGATATCTACACCCATAAAGAACACCTTATTTGACACAGCCAGAAGGACTTCAATGATTCTATTATTGGCATCGGGACGTAGAATACATGACCTAACTTTATTACACATAGAGCCAGATAGCTTTATACAATCTGAGACAAGTGTGACATTATGGCCATCTTTTGGCTCAAAAACTGACAATTCAAGATATAGACAGTCGGGCTGGTGCTTATTAGCACACCCAATTAAAGAGATCTGCCCTGTAGAACATATAAAGAATCTCATTACCATGTCAGAGTCTAGAAGGCAAGAAGCAAATGACATAGAACCACTATTTATTACTACCTCAGGGGTAATAAAGGCCGCCACCCGAACAATCATAAGTGGATGGATAAGGTCAATTCTCAAGGAATTAAATATTGAAGCTTCACCAGGCAGCATCAGATCAGCTGTAGCTTCGAAAGGCTGGCTAGAAAATAGATCCATTGATAACATCTTAGAAAGAGGAAATTGGAGATGTTTTCAGACTTTCAAAAATCATTATTATCGGTCTGTTGAAAGACAAGCAGATGTGCAAAGTACAGATCTGTTGCACAATAATTTCACAAGTGTTTAATTTTATCTGTTCAATGAGAGTGTAATGAATGATTACTTTCTATTATTATTTTCATAGTGTAAACACTATTTTATAAATAGACAATAATATGTCTGTAATTGTTATATGATTGATCCCATCCAATATTTAGATCTTTTCTAGTTATAAAGTACCTATTAGACTTAAATAGAGATATATTTTGTGAACTCTTTATCTCAGATTAAAGTAGTTCAAAATAATTATGGTACTTTATTATTTACTAACTTATCTTATATTCACACAGCGTTATAATGGCACCTCGATCACCAGCAGATAACAAACACGTCTTCTCATTTAAGCCATGCTGTGTGTATGACAAAGGAATATAATGAAGATGTTTTGCATTACAACAAAACATATATTATATTCTGAAGTCATACACACAGCATGGCAGCAAGGCTCTTGCTGGCGAAGAAAGTGACTGACAAGGAACCAGTGTTGCCAACCGAGCAGCACCAGCGAAGCGACAAGGGAATTGGCGCCTTCTGGTGATCGAATTAAGGCTTACAGTCGGGTAAATCTGCCCGATTTCAGGTATGTTGCCATATGTATCACGTAAATAATCATAACGCAATCTCATTTAAGCCATGCTGTGTGTATGACTTCAGAATATAATATATGTTTTGTTGTAATGCAAAACATCTTCATTTCATTTGCGACATTTGCGTTTGATATTGGCTCGTTGTGGACGGTCTTGTGCTCTGATCTTAAAGATTTTTTTTAAATTATACTTGTGTGGTTTGCCCGCGGTAAGGAAAGAGGTTCTATCTCCTTCAATGTTAACTTGTTTACACCAAATGCAGTTGTTAGTTGGTTTCTTGTTGTTTCATCGCATTAATGCAGGCATTGGTGGGTGAATCTATTTTGGTCTCGTTCAGCGTTCGACCTCTAGAATTGTGAGTCATCCACTATCAAGTGTGTATTGATGTCTGAATTAGAAATTAGACGCAAAAATGCAGTCAGAGAGTTTTGTGATAATGGTTCATGGTTTTAATATCTTCAATGTCTCGTTTTCATCTTGATAAAATTGTGGTCAAACATCTACGAAAAATCCATTTAAAATGGATATAAAAAAAATTAAAAAATTGGAAGCAAAGTAATATTGAGTAAAAGATATATTGGTTTATAATTTCTGGGTTTTGATATGGTCTTTACTTCTATTCTTACCTAAAACACATTTTATTATAATAATTAAAGTCTGTTATACATATCATGTGTTTCTCGTGAATTATTTTGCTAGCAATATTCCTGGTCTTGTTGCGAAATGAATTGAATGAATTCTGTTGATTAGGGGATTACAAAAAATAAATGATAGTCTCTATTCTTGGTTCAAAATGCTGATTAATTTTTACTCATTCTGGTGTTGAAATTTTTACGAAGAATCAATGGTCTTTTTTGTGTAGGGTTACTTTTTAAGTCTGTATTTAAGTCCGACTATGAGATATTGGAAGCAAGGATGCTGCTATTAAGGGTTTTGTGATGTCATGGTTTTAAATTTGGATGGTCTTGAATTTTCAACTAAATGAGTTTTGTCAAAGAACCATTTTAAAACTCGAAAAAAATAGTGAATAACATATATATTGTGCTCGCAATTTCTATGAAGTCTCGTTGTGAAATATTAGAATTTGGTTGATTGGTTGGGAGTTGACAAATAAAATCAAAAGTTAGTGTCTTCATTCCTGCTAAAAAAATGGTGCATTTGTTTTTTTTGTATTGATCTGGTATATGTGAATACTTCAATAGTTAAAAAGAATTAAAAGTGTTTATTGCCGGCCATTAGGAAATGGTACACCTCTCACATGCTGATGTCAGATGGTGATGAAATGGAGGCTCACCTCTTATGGCGCCCCACAATCGAAGTTGTGTGTTCTTTACCCCGTAGATCAAACATTGACAACTACATCCATGGTTCAATTGGTCGGTCAAGTATAAATGAATAGGAGAGACGTGTGTCACGGCTCAGTAACAGGAACGGTACCTAATCCAGAAAAATCCATCCTTTACGGATGTGGCCAGCCGCTACACTGATATGATACGCGTCCATCATTCTAGTTGACTCATTTTCATCTTTCACAATTGTACATTGCACATTTCATAGGCATAATAATTTATCATTGCCTAGTTAAGACATGTTTATTGTTTGTTGCAGTTGGTAAACTCTTATTTAATGTTCACATCCATAGTAAACACATATATTTATCACCAAACAACTGCAAAAAAGTAGGCATTTAACTGGTCCACTGGCTCTATACTACTGTCTTGTCCTCTGAACCTTTAATTTCCATATTTTCATTGGAAAAATTACCTGTTTTGTTACAGTCATCCATTCTGGATTTTTAGAAATCAAATTTGCCCTTCGTCTATTGTTAAGATTTCAATATTCTATTCATAATATATTTATAAATTACTTGATCATCAAAAAGATAATATAACATCCATAAATCCATTGTTTGGAAATAAAATTTATTAGTCATATATTGCATTAATTGAATACTTGAATGCGCCTAATTCTCACTACAGACAAAACGCGTCCTAAGTTCTAATCTTATGACATTGTGAGAAAAAGTCCCTCGATTATGCAAAATGTACCATTTCAATTGGTGACCTTTGTGGCTTTTTTCTTGTACCCATAATTCAGCCTAAATAAGTGTTTTCCAAGCTTGAAAAGTGGCCCACTGATGAGAAATCTGGAACAATATCTGGTCATTGTTGGGAAAACTGTCCAGGTTGTCCCACCACATGCGCCTCAGGCTGGTCCGTTGTCAAAAGAAAACTTAATTGATTTTAAAAATGTCCTGCGTTGCAATTGTAAATACCTACATACTCTACAATATATATTTGCTGTGCACCCATTTTTGTTAATTCAATTAATAACTTTTAACATAAGTAGTGTTTGCTTTGTTCGTATTCAGTATTTATGGTAATAATACAACTATTGGTTCCACTGTTTTAAAATAGGATTGTTTTCAGCATGCAATGTATCCTTAGTATCTAATAATGTTAGAAAATTTATTTTAATAATTCAATAAAAAAATAATGAAACACAAATAGCCTCTTGAATTTTGAGGAACAACTGACATGCTTCAATAAATCATCTAAGTAAGTTTTATTATTTAATATCTATTCTTGAAAAATAGTGTAACTCCTTGTATTTAATCACAGTTGCAAATTGGGCAAATACATAGAAAGGAAATATTCTTTAGGTATGTTGACACAGGTGTCTACATACCTAATTGTTGTTAAGTTGTCTTCACGAAATAATTATTCTAAGCAACCGGGGTTGCAGAAGGAGTCACTGGAAATATAAGACCAATTGCCTAAATAATAAGGGCCACCAGTCAAATATTGCCGGATAGATTGAGTCAAGCGTAGAGCGCTGAGCTTTTAATCTCTTGTTGTTGATATCTACTATTGGGATGGGATTTCCCTACAGTTTATAATCCTCGAAGCTTCACTCCCGCCTTAATTCTTCTAACCTATCCGTTATCCAAGTCGGTTCCGCCCCAAAGTGTTGCCTCGAAACAATATTGTTATCAGTATCCGGCATCCTCCGGCTTTTTATATTCACTCTAGGGATAGGACAGACCAAGACCACGTGGATAGATTTATTGCATTAATCAGCTCTTCATAAGGATCCAAATGATGAACCATAATTCTTCTTCTCCACATGTATTCGCATAGCCAATCCGTAAAATTTTGTTTGTTTTGATTTGGTCTAAAAAATTTTTCAGGCCTCCTCTCCACTGGCTCTCAATTCTTTGGGTGTGTGTCCCATCAGGTGCCACAAATCTGTTGGTTGGCTCACTGTGGTTTACTCGCCTATGACTATATCCATGAACAGGAAGGCTCAAATAGGCTCTCCAATAATCTGGGGGGGGGGGGGGGGGATCTCTTATGCATTTGCATTATGCAATGAAAGAAGAAATTTCACTGATTTTGGATCCTATAAATTTTACGTAAATGTAATTTTATTTTCACTTATAAATTTTGCTGTACAATAAATTATCACAATTACGTTTCATGCTCAATAATTATTGCTGTATTATCAATTTACATTGATTTATTTACACAAAAAATAACGAATTTATCTTTTTATTGTTTGGAACGGAACGCGAAGCGTCGCCATTTTGTTTTGTAGCGTCTGTTCATCTGTCAGTTCAGTCATCGTTTGTTGCCCTTGCAGTCGAGATCGTTTTACGTACTCCTGTAAGCCTTACAACGTTGTGACTACCATGGCGTCTCAGAAGCCCTATGTTTCTGCGTCCGAAGAAGAATTGAGTGATGTGCAAGTGTTGGACTCTGAGGTTAGCTTGTCCAATCTTTCCTTGGTATATTTGAAAATCGACCAAGTGTCCATAAATAAGGTGCGTCCAAACGTTTGAATCCAAAACGGGTGGGTTTGCCACGGATGTACTGCTTACATCCATTTACCAAAATACTCGATCACTGATTCGTCATAATTTAGCGTAGCAGATGGAACGTAGTTTTCGAGGAAATTCTTTTTTATTATCTCAATCAAAGGTTTCAGTTTCCACATCTTGTCTGTAGCATACATGATATTATTATCGGCGCAATGTAGGAAACGCATTATTGTCATAAATCTGTCTCGACGCATACAATTAAAAATTATCAAATTTCTCATATCTTCAGCCTGGTCCCAGAAATGTCTCTTAGAGGGAACGGTGTTATGTCCCGACAGTACATATAAGAATTGCTATAAAAGCTTTCATGTCTTCACTTGTTATTTTTTTGGGTCGGTGCAATTTAAAAAAAGCTGCATATTTTTGCGATTGGTTGATTGCGAGTTGTAAACACTAAATAAGTTTAGTATTTCCGTAGGCGACTCCTCGAAGCGAACTAAAATCTCCATCAGGAAACATGGGCGTCGTCCGAACTAAGTCCTCATCAATCCATCTTCGTGATTATACGCATTCTTATTGGACTTTTTCGATGGTGGTTCGTCTGTTTCTGAATTGTGTGAATCACTAGAAGAACGGCGTTCATCGCCTTCAGACGTTAGACCGACAAAATCACTGAAACAAAAGCATACTCGTATGGGTTAGAATAGGTGTCGCAAGCATTCTTATTTATTGTATGAGCTTGGGAAAACGTTGTATCTTGATACATACCAAGATTTAGTACACTATCGGCATCGGCCCTTTTACCACGAGATACTATCAGTGGGATCTGCGAGATTGCTGGAAAATAGGTCATGAATGGGTTAAACACGATATCCACTGATTAGCGCAACAGAAAGTACGCATCATATGCTGTACTTACGAGGATTTACAGCGACGGCATGGCACCAAGGCCAGCCAGCGTTTAAGAAAAGTGTTATCGATAAAATTGCGGGCGAGTTTTAATAATCGCAGTTCATCTTACTTGTTCCTATTATTTCTTAAATATGTACTTTCAAATTAGGTTAAAATAGAGTCCTTAAATAAATACTACATTGGCTTTAAATGTGAACCCGAATTGAAATAAAACACTTTTACTATTTTCCAAACCCTTGTAGTTGTGCTTTTTGTATTTTGTCTGAGGTCGCTTCTTCAGCTTTGGAGAAACATGGATTTTGGCGTTGGCATTCGTTTCGAATTAATAAATAACTCAGACGCAACAACAATATATGCAGTAATCTATCTCGGTGGTCATAGTGACTGCTTGATGTGAAATACGTTTATGATGAAGAATCGTTTTAATGTGACTTTCAAAACTAGGTGTCATCTGGTCAATTAATTGACATAATCCGAGTGATGGATACTTAAGGCTTCTTTTATCGTGCCACCATTCTCTCAATGGAAACAAATGGTACAAAAATAATACAACTTACCTGATGTACTGGGTCCAGCGATTGCTTCAATCTGGGATTGTGACGCTTCAGTGTCACTTGTTTATGAAACACGGTTGGTCGAATGAATGTGACAAGGAAATTCAAGAAGCATCAGGCAGTGCAGGTTTTAAATTTTGTGTTGGTATGGCAAAGGGGAACGAACATTCTTGTATGAAGCCTGGAGTTGGAATACCTAAAGTTGCAAGTACATAAAAAGTCGAGTTTTGATGTACAGGTATGAAAATGATGCCAATCGACCGATAAAAATATTACAAACAACAAATACTCCCTCACAAAATGTCGTAAGTGATATACTTTCCGAGTTATTTCAGTTTGAAAATATAAAATATAGCAAAAGAAAAACTCCATTTAATTGATTTAATAGTCTATTTTCATTATTTTAAAGCATTCCGCGTCACTACTAGTAATAAATTGGGCTATAATAATAATAAAATAATAGTATAAAGCTCAGATATATCCAAAACTCAGATAGCTGACGTACACGTATCCAACACAGCCGCAAAACTCAAATGGGACTGGGCCGGGCACGTCTGCCGCATGCCGGAAGGGTTACGGGCTACAATTACCACCAAGTGGGTCCCACAGAACCGAACACGGCGTCTCGGTAGACCACGTAGGAGATGGCGAGACGAGCTTGACGTCTTTGACCAAGTCTGGTGGGAGTGGGAGTCTGCCCAGGACAGGGATATGTGGAAGAAAAAAAGGGAGGCCTTTGCCCAGCAGTGGGACACTAGGCTCTTAATCATAATAATAGTATAAAGCGCGGGGGCTCGGTTTTCCGAGCGGCTGGTGGAGGGTATCTCAGTCTACCTTCCCTTGTCTTCTTGGGTTTTCCTCTGCCCATTGGGGCGACGTGGGGCCAGTGACACACACACTCAGTTTGTCATTTTGGCTTGTACCGTGCTTAAGCGTTGCTGACAAATACATTTTAGAAAAAGTTGTCATCTTTTGTGAATTATCTATCGTTATTGATATTTACGCGATGTCAAGTAACTTAGGCCAGCCAGGGTCGAGGTGTTTCTTCTGGGGAATTAGTAGTGCTCGCCGTAGAGGCGGACGCTGTCCGCGATCACAAATACGAAATTATGGGCTTTGTGATGAATACCTAAACCATCATCATCCTTGTCTCCAAGAGTATGCCAACCATCTATTCAGCAGCGATCAACGGCAGGTAATATTGGGTCATCGAACTCTTGGTTGCTGTTCCCACGACATGAGCGTTGTGTGGTTCATGTCATGGGCTCGTCACCAAGAAACATCCCCACTGGCTCCTGCAGCGTTTCTAGACTCTATAATCGTGAGTCACGATATTGAAAATGAGGCTAACGGCGAGTTTTGAAAATCATTATTACATTATTGTATATATTTAGAATTTGTCAATGTTAACACTATTATTTTATTAATATGATAACCCAATTTATTACTAGTAGTGACGCGGAATGCTTTAAACTGATGATAATGGACTTTTAAATCAATTAAATGGAGTTTTTCTTGTAATATATTTTATATTTTCAAACTGGAATAGCTCTAAAAGTATATCACTTACGACATTTTGCCAAAGAGTATTTGTTGTTTGTAATATTTTTCTCTATCAATTAGCATATGTTTTATATCTGTACACCAAAACGTAACTTTTTATGTACTTGCAACTTTAGGTATGCCAAAGAGGTTCGAAGCCCAACTTCAACCGGGTCTTTTTTTTATTGAAAGCTTTGCTCTGGAAATTATTCCCACATACATATTTTGCAATCTTTCAATGGGAACATAAATATATCAGGTCTTTGTTCTCCACAGCCTTGACCCACTGCCTGCATCTAAACAAATAGTTATATTGCATTAAGTAATTAAAATAACAAATCAACATGAATCACGGTCAAGAGTCCTTATAAGTAGATACAGTACCGGTCAAAAGTTAAAGTTCACTCTGTAATTTCGGTTAAATGAAGCTATAACACAATGTACTAATAAAAGTATTTAATAATCTTCTATTACATACAAAAAGAAAGGTAATTCTCTAATTTAAAACCACAATTAAATAAAAAAATATCAGTTTTTGCCAACTTTAGACTCTTCAAAATATCCGCCTTTTGCTTTCAATGCTGCCGTACACACTTTCGGCATTCGCGTAATTCGTTTTTGCAGGGTTGATGTCGAAATTTTATTCCAACAAATGTGTAGGTATTCCCAAAGCTGTTCTTTATTAGTTGGCCGCATTTTTCTCACACTCCTGTCCAATTCATCCCATAACAAAAGCTCAATTTTATTTTCACAATCTTAATATACCAAATACCAGAATGTTTATTATCAACCAGACATTATCATATTGTAGAAATATTTTATTTCAAAAGTTAACTTTATATGAGATTAGTGATTACAAACCTCTGAAAATTGTGGTTTCTTATGAAAACTTAAAAAATGCTGAATGTAAATCAAAACTATACCAACTAAACTAGTAAACTGAGTTTAAGCACTAGAAATTGGTAACACTAGAATATCAACTGAGGAACTAATTAATTTTCCATACTAGAATTTGTATAATTTGTGACCAAAATTTTCACCTTAAATTATAAACTTTGGCTCTAAATTCCTCTAAAAATGTAAATATTAAAAAAAAAAGTATTTTTACTGGTTTATACCTGGTTTCAAAAGTAATATCATCAGATAAGTGACTAAAATTCTCACTTCCTTCAAAGAAATTTATGTTGCGAAATGTCAACTTTCAACGGAAAATTTACGTGTAAGTTTTATCAAAATTCACAAAATAACACATAAAAAAACAAAATAAGTTCTGAAAGTGTCTTTAAATACAGTAACGAGGTGCACAATATGCGTGACTAATTAAATATAAGTGGAACAAAGCCTCTATCATGGAATATTCATGTAAGTACAAAATATCTTTTCAACAAAATGATGGCATAAAACTATCACCCAAAATTGCAGATAAGCACTGAAAACACCTGAAAAAACCTTGGGCGCCACTGAAATGGATTGCTACTGGCTCTCCATAACAAGAAAAATAAATTAAAACAAAATATAAAATTGGTGTATGAAAAAAACTTGCTTATCATGGGTTACAGATATGGGAGTGAAATTAAAAATGGTTAGTTCTCTTACGACTGGTTTATTTCTAACGCATTATACAATAAGTACAGCAAATCGGAATATGAAAATCACTGGGTTTCAGGTACAAATCCTTAATACACCTTAAGTATAAATAGTTGCTCAAATCGGCAGAGCTGGCGTGTAATATGTTCGAGAGTGATTTACAATTCCTTAGGCCTACCGAAATAAATGGTAGTCCCTACTGTTTATGCCATAATTAAGTGAATTTTTGAAATCCGAATTCCCTACTGGTAATAAATGCTTAGCACCGACCTTCACACTGAAGTCATACTGCTCTTAACCTTGCAGATGTTGGGGTGTCAGCCGCTGAGCATCCTTTCGCTCCCCGGTGGTTAGATCAGGACAAACATGGACCCGATGTTGAATTGAAGAAAAGTGGGCTCCATTGAAGCCGCAAATTAAATGTGTGAGCTAAACCCTTATGGGCAAGCAACTTGCAAAATTTTCTAATTTAATTTCTGATTTCATTTAATTTCTGATTTCCCTATCGACAGCTAGACGCCCCAAAAATGGATTACTTTAGTTCAGGCTGTCGAACCCGCCCTTCCACATGTATCTGAGGCTGCATTCTGTTTTGGCCGATGTTGAAAATACACTCAATCGCACCATCTCTGCCACCAGAAAAGGCTAACAAAATCGCCTCTAGTCGGTGCTGAGACCGGATTCAAATGACTCTATTCCTCAGAGCCTCCATTTCAGTTTCTAACCGCAATCAAGCTCCTCTCTCTGTCTACAAGGCCGGATATGGAAATTACCAGCGCAGAAGAAATCAACTAACCACTTTTGTATTTATTAAGGAATACCATTAGATTCTAAATACAGTCTTTATGTAATTATTATTAAATTAATTTATTTTTCTTCTTTTTCTAAAATTAACAATTCAAATTAATTGTGTCAATATTTCATATTCCTTAAAATACCTACTTTATTTCCCTGAAATTTGAATACCTCTCATCTTGCTGGCAACTCTGAATAATGATCAATTAATCCTATTGGCCACTGATTATTTTTAATTATATTTGCTAATTACCTAATTATTGCCAGCACTATGAATTAATGTTGTACCTAGAAAATATATCTAAGCAAGGAATCATTTCAGCCAATGACTTTAACGCCGAAATTGTGATAAATTTAGCCCAACGCTATTTACAAAGAAGAAGTGTCAATCAAAATTCTGCCATGTTACAATCGGCCGCTACATTATCTTTTCCTTTCAAATATTCTACTCCAAAATCGTATTCCTCTAAACACAATCGAAACTTGGTGAGCCTGCTCGATGGATTATTCATGCCAAATAAATATATTAGTGGGCGGTGGTCTGTAATAATTCTGAATTTGCGGCCATATAAATATGGTCGAAAATATCTTACTGCCCATACAATCGCTAATAATTCTTTATCTGATGTTGGATAAAGTTTTTCTGCTGTATTTAATGGCCTGCTTGCGTAAGCTACTGGTAATCCATTTTTATTTGATAATAGACATCCTATAGCTATGCCCGAGGCGTCCGTGTGTATCACGAACTCGTTATCAGTTGAGAAGTCGGGATATTGTAGTATTGGCGGGTTTATTATCGCTGTTCTTAATGTCTCGAATGCCTTTTGGCATTGGTTAGTCCAATTAAATTCTATACTTTTCTTTAATAAATGATTTAAGGGTTGTGTAATTTCCGAAAAGAGTGGTATACATTTTCTGTAATAATTTACGAATGCTACGAAACGTCTGAAGTCGTCAGCGTTTTTTGGTATAGGATAATTTTGAACTACTGAATTTTTTTCTGGATCCGGTTTTATGCCTTCCGGTGTTACTACATGTCCTAAGTACATTATTTCCTTTTTTAAGAAATTACATTTTAAAGGATTTAATCTGAAGTTCACTTTGCGTAGTCTCGTAAATACGTCTATTAAATTTTTATTGTGTGTTTCTAAACTTCTGCCCATGACAATGATGTCATCTAAATATACGATACATTTCATATAATTTAAACCTGACATAGCTATAGTCATTGCTCTACTAAACGCATTTGGGGATGTTTTGAGCCCCATTGGGAGTCTTTTCATTTGATAATGTTTATCTGCAATAAATGCTGTGTACTGTCTACTTGTAGGGTTGAGTTTGATTTGATAATATCCTTGATTTAAACAGGGACCCGACCACCCATTCAAAAGGAAAGCGCTTAAATGCTGCTCCCTTTCGTATAGGTAGCCCAATGAATGACTTACCCATTCGAACAGGTAACCCATAACAACCCTTTGCAGTGGATATCCCTTTCAAATGGGTAGCCTAATGAATAGCTTAGCTATTACAACAGATAAACCATTTAATAGACTCTCCCTTACCAATAAGGAAACCCGAATAAAAGGCTAACCCTTGTGAATTGCTTAAAGGTATCCTCTTTATAAGGCTTACGTACTATAAGGGTTCCCCTTATGATTTAGCGGTTATTATAAAACTTTCCCTTTCAAGAATATCGTACTCAAATTAAGGTTTGTTAAGGTGTAAGAGAAAGAGACAGGAATAGTCTGAATATGCAAGTATGATAAGGAAAGATAATACGTAGGTATGTGGGGACCTGGCTGGGGACGGGAGTTGCATTTTGTTTGTAGTTGCCGCAATCCAGCTCAACGACAGTGTAACGAAGGTACTTTACCTAGCAAATTAGACAGTTTTAATTCTAAAATAGCTTGGCTGTTTTTATGCTATATGTTGTACGTGTGGACCGAAACCAAAATACCATTTGGGGTCGTTCTCTCATTTCGTGCAAATCAAGGCATTCTCTCGAGTTTTTAAAATTTCTTAATAATTAATACTATTAGGTTCTGTGGTTGTGATCTCGCTTATCAACAATTTTGTGCTAAATATGATAGAATTATTTAGTTCAAATCAAAGACCCATTTAATTGTCAGTTACATTTGTGCTTATTCTATGTTAGTTTTATATGTAGGCAATTATTTAATATATTTAGTACATGATCTTACTTGCCCTACCCAGTGCAACAAAATAGGCAATCAAATCTTCAGGATACTGTTTTGGCTACTTCTGAGTCGTGCCATGATAGATGCAATTTTTTTAAAGGCAATTTGTTAACATTGTTATTTTTTTTACTATCGGTATTGAAGTGTGCGCTGGTAATGAAATGAGCTCGGAGGGTAATTTTTCCGGGAGACGGTAATGAAAGTTTAAATATGAAATCACATACAAAAATATTTATTTAGCAATAATATTGGTAAAATATACGTATGAAAACTTTCTACTTCGAATTATGATGAGTAGAATGAACCCTTGCAATGAACAGAAAAGATTTTTATAACTTCGTTGATAATATTGTACTTAGGCTAAAATCCTTCGTTCTATCTATCTTTTTAGTCTTATTAAAGTTCTATCAATCAATATTTTTTTTAATAATTAAATTTCATGGACATACTCGTACACACAAAAGTTCTCCCTAGGTGGTGACATCTGATAAGGGAAAAAACAGATAAGTTCAGGAGGAAGTTAGAGACCATATCTGCGATCTAACAAAGTAACATCCTCAAAGCGACAAAGCGTGGAAGTGTCTAGGAGAGAAATGTGTTGTATTACTGGCGAGTCTTTTCAGCCACATCATGCAGGAGACCCGACATATGCAGAAACAATAGGGGTTTAGCAATATTTTTTCCTCAGTATAAAGATAAAGGCAGTTGTTATTAATATAACAACTACAGGGGCATTAGGGCATTACGTTGATGTGTCATATCATGAAACCAGTGACTGATGACCGATTACCAATGAAAAGCACACTCTCTAGCAAGTAGCTCTCAATACCATTGCTGAAGAATAAGAATAAACAAACCAATGTATGTGTCCTTTCTCGACATGGATAAGACTTTTAACCACGTACCTCGTAAGACGATATGGTGATGTCTTAAGACTAGGAATATCCCCGAGGATCCGTCACATTAATACGCTGATATGTACTGGGAAGCCAGATTAGTGATCAAGTCACCGAGGGTGTTTATCTTGGCTTGGTGTTAAGCCGTACCTGTTTAGCTTAGTAATAGATACTCTCACGGGAGCTGCACAGAACAAAGCGTTTTAGACATATATACCAGCGGATGATGTCACAGTAGCTACCGAGAAGCGAGAAAATGTACAAAGTGTACTGCTTATACATATAGAAGCATCATCAGCAAAAGAGAAGCGCCCGTCTGGCTGGGCAGTGCACACACAGCCAAAATTGATAGTGAACTGAACAAAACTATGCGTCTCATTTCTTGCACACTACAGTCTACGCCTTGCCACTGGCTCCCGTTACTTTGTCAGATCCCTCCACCAGAACTCAGGAGACAGGAGGCACTGAGGGAATTTCGTAAGATCAGGGATAAGCCCAGCCTCCCCATGCACATCCCCCAGGGTCCCACCTATAAGATGCCGCTTGAAGTTCAGACATCCATCTTACAGCATTGCCCAAATGTCTCAAACTAGTTGTAACCTCAACCAGGAGTGGAAGCAGTCATGGGAAAGTTTGGCTCCAGTGTTGTACCGAGACGAACGACTGCGCACTGGTCATGGTCGCTGCAACCTATACCGATTTCGTTGTGGCTGGCAGGACTCCCCTGCCTGTGAGTGTGGTGCCGTGGAGCAGAGCATTCAACACATCATTCAAGAGTGCCCGTTAACTCGGTATACCGGAGGACCTCCAGAACCTCTCCTCTTGCCGTTGTTTTTACTCTATCGCGCGTATCGCGTTGACGAACACCCCGATTGGCATCGGTGTTGTACTAAAAAGGCACTAAATTTCACTCTGAATGTCGGCGTATGATAAAGCAATGTGTCTGACTCCCATTTAAGTATTATTGAGTTACGTTACGTAGCTATACACATCAACTCGCGGACCCGAGGTTGGTCTGGCGGAGGACCCCAGAGCTAGACTAACCCGACACTATACCGACGACATCCCGGGCGTCAGCCGGTACGAGATTGTAATGGCTCTTAAACAGCTCAAGAACAACAAGGCACCCGGTGAAGACGGAATAACAGCCGAACTCCTGAAGGCGGGTAGAAAACTGGTGCTTACTGCGCTTCAGAATTTGTTCGATTCCGTCTTACTGGAAGAGAGAACGCCAAAGGCATGTAACAGAGGTGTGTTGGTACTGTTCTTCAAAAAAGGTGACAACACCCTGCTGAAGAATACCGACCTATCTCACTTCTGAGCCAAGTCCTTAAACTGTTTTCGACAGTCATTGTCATTACAAATTATATCGTACACAAGCTAGATGACTTTCAGCCTTCCGAACAAGCCGGTTTCCGAAGAGGCTTTAGTACCGTAAACTACATCCATAAGCTCCTTCAGGCTATACAGAAGACTGAGGAGTATAACCTGCCTCTTTGCTTAGCGTCCGTGAACAACGAGAAAGCCTTTGATTCGATTGAAACCTTGGCTGTACTAGAATCTCTCAAGCGGTGTCAAAAACCACCACAAAAACCACCGCGCGTAGACCACCGCTATATCGAAGTACTGAAGTGTCTGTACGAGACCGCCACAATGTCAGTCCGACTTCAGGAACGGAACTCGAAACCTAATTCCTCTGCGGCGGGAGTCAGGCACTAGAAGATGTTTTCTAAACTCTCGATTGGTAAAGGCTAGCCATCAACATCAACGGCGAGTACATCACTCACCTTCGCTTTGCTGACGATATAGTAGTCTTGGCTGAGACCATGGAGGACTTAAGTACCTACGATGCTCGATGACCTTAGTAACCTTCCGCGCGAGTTGGTCTGAGAATGAACATGGATAAGGCAAAGATCATGTTAAATGTCCATGTAGTACCAACTCCCCAGACTCCTCTCCAACTTCGAGAAGAGTCAATTGGCGAATCCGACTCGGCTGGGCAGCGTTCTGGAAGCTACGGCACATATTTTCATCCAATATTTCGCAGTGTCTCAAGACGAGTCTTTGACCAGTGTGTGTTGCCAATGATGACATAAGGCACTGGAACGTGGTCGCTTACTATGGGCCTCACAAGAAGGCTCAAAGTCACCCAAAGGTCAAGGGAGAGGGTTATGCTGGGAGTTTCTCTGCGTGATCGCATCAGAAATGAGGCTACCGTAGCAGAAGCAATGTAACCGATCAAGATAGCCCTCCGAATCACTAAACTTAAGTGGCAGTGGGCGAGGCACATTAGACGTAGAACGCCGATAGTCAGCAAAGCTAATGCATCACACGAACAAGCGTCAGCTCCAAACCATTTTCATAGCTTGAATCATTTTCATTTCCAACTTCGCACTTGACAATTAAAGGGTTATTAATTAAAATTAAAATAGATGCAGACCTGGCCGTAGAATAATAAAATACATGAGGGTCGCTTCACTCGCTACCGAGTGTGTAAAATAAATAGGCTACAATAGCTGAAACGCGCGCGAATCAGAAATCGGCGCGCCGATGGTGCTGTGTCGGCGGCGGCGGCGTGGGATTTTGGTCGGCGGCGGCGGCGCGGCGGCGCGGCGCTCATATCTAATGTCGATTACAGTACTGGGGATACATATTACACGGACCGCACAAACATTCCTCGTTCTGTTGTAGAGGAGTTGCGAACAATTTTTGTCCAGAATTGAGAGCATTCTATCCAGAGTCTTTGCGTTGGGGAGGGATAATTTGGTCCGATTTATCCCCACAAAGCCAAAAAAATGTGCCTTCCCCGCTAGGAAAACCACTTTTACTGTAGCCCCAGAGTCCACAGACACTATTTCTATTTTCTATCTCTCTGATGATTGGGATCCAGGTGTTGACATCTCCAGTGACGTCCAGTTTCAAAGTGACTTAGAGGGCAAACCCAAGCTGGTCTAAGGAGAGACTTCATCTTGTGCGTGTACGATCGCTTGTATGTATGGTTTTGCTCCAAAGAACTGTTCGAATACTGTAGTCTCTCACGAAAATCTCAGCAGGGAGCCGAGGTTTTCCCGAGGGTCTACAGTATGGGATTCCTTAAGAAAGAACCCATACGTGGGATAAAAAGAAAACCGGTCTGTAAACACAGATGCAATCTTATATTAAGTAGTTGATGTTCTGCCGCCTTATCCATAACAGAGTGTTAGCCTTAACATGGCAGAGAAGTCGGTTCAAAGCAAAGCCAGTAGTGACATAATAAAGTTGATACTTGCCCCCTTAGCCAGGAGCCAGGAGATAACACGACACAGAATTCGGTTTAAAGCTGAGCTAGTTGTGATATTCACAACTGTCAAGTCGGCATCGGGGAAATAGAGAAAATTTTAAGATGATTCTACCTACTCCTAATTTATTGTTTTACTACGCATAATCTAATTAAAATGACGACGAAACACAACGAACTTACGTAACATTACGAATTATATCCCAACTCTTGCCATAAGATATTAGCTTAAATATAAACATTCATTACCTTCTTAAACCGCTCATTACCATCCTTCTTAATAGGGAATATTCATGACATTTTTTCATTTTTTTTATCTATTCTATAAGTAATTATATAACCGGAAAAAAATATAACACTTTCACAATATTATTAAATAAGCTAAAAAAAAAAAATTAAAATTACTATCATTTTCGGACGATCAAAACGCCACCATTTTGGCGCGCTCATTTGTGACGTCACCGTGCAGCTTAGTGCACGGCGGTTCTTAAACAAATTAACAACAAAGTGTTTGATTCACACTTTTAATAAATGTGAGTGATTAAAGCTTATAAGATCAACTTATTGTAATGGGCACACAAAAGCTTATTATAAATATTGTATTGTCCCTATGTGTGAAAATCACATTAAAACTGCAAATATTTTCATATGCCCAAAGGTGCAAATATAAGGATAAAGTGGTGTAAGGCGATGAGGACAGATAATGTATCGTGCTTGAGTAGTTTATATTGTTGTGAAGATCATTTCGACGTGAGTATTAAATATGTATGTACCTAAAATCTTTTTTATTACGACTCGCGAACAATATAGGTAAACAATAACCTAACCTCAAAATTGTATTATATACTTATTCATAAAACTATTCTGATTCCCAATTTTTTTAGTTATTAATGTTACAAATATTATGATTTTTGTTGATCAACAGCTGACTACGAGTGTTGATTTTGATCAAGAAACGTTTTAGCTAAGTTTCTTTGTTTGCACTGTTGATCGAAGAAAGTTAAAAGAATTTAATCCTTTTTACTGAGTGACCTACACAAATTTGTTTTATTTATAAGCCTTGACGAAAACAACCTAGTTTGTTAAAGTTCATAAAGATGTTCTCAACATTTAACATTCCTAATAGGTACCTACATATCTTTGATCATATAATACTAGCTTCTGCCCGCGACTCCGTCCGCGTGGAACTCGTTTATACTATCTCTATACCAAATTTCATCCAAATCGGTTCAGCAGTTTAAGCGTGAAGAGGTAACAAACAGACAGACAGACACACTTTCGCATTTATAATTTACTAGCTTCTGCCCGCGACTCCGTCCGCGTGGAAATCGTTTATATCGCAGCTCCATACAAACTTCAACCCCCCATTTCATTCCCTTAGGGGGTGATTTCCAGGATGAAAACTATCCTATGTCCTTCCCCGGGATTCAAACTATCTCCATACCAAATTTCATCGCAATCGGTTCAGCGGTTTAAGCGTGAAGAGGTAACAGACAGACAGACAGACAGACAGACACACTTTCGCATTTATAATATTAGTATGGATTATTAAGTAAGTATATATAAAATATATAATATAACTAGCTTCTGCCCGCGACTCCGTCCGCGTGGAACTCGTTTATATCGTAGCTCCCCCCATATCCCCCAAAGGGATGAAGTGGGGGTGAAAGTTTGTATGGAGCTACGATATAAATGAGTTCCACGCGGACGGAGTCGCGGGCAGAAGTTAGTATATATAATATATAAAGTTATAGTATAGTAAAATAGTATATAGTATGGATAAATATCTACTAGTTTTTTATTCCACTTATTTAACAAAGACACCTATTTGAAGTAGTTTAAAAGTCTAGCTATTTGAATCGCCAAAATAGGTTATAATTATTTAATTGACCAATCTCACGAGTATAAAAACAAGGAATATGAAAATTTATTGAATATCTGTAACTTATTTACCTTGCAGCTTTTACTCCTCTTAGTTCAGCGGACGTAAAGTCACAAATATTTGCGAAGTGTGTATTAAATTTAGTCATCATGAACACATCAATTTTAGGCAGATTATCCGACTGTGCCTTGACAAAACCGCCTTCAGTCATTGTGGCGAGTCTTTTTTCACTTAATAATTATCAAAAAACACTGATTATTTATCATAAACAGCGGCCAAACAATGCGAATAACTTTCAATAATCATACTAACGACCTGCACGGTGACGTCACGTTTCGCTCCGCCAATAGCGTTGCGTTTTGGAAATTTGCGAGGGAATTTGAAAAATAGTACTTTTAAACAATTTATTTTATCAATAGAAACATGATAATTTGAAAAAATAGTCATGTGTGTATATTTATTAAGCAATATAGATTACACGTGATTTTTTTTGTCCATTTCTAAATCACATGCATATTCCCTATTATTGGAAAGAAAAGGCGGTAGTGAATTTTCAATGTTTTTTTCGTCTAACTCGTTCGTAATTTACCTTGAGTCTACAAAATTATTTAACCGAAACGTCATTCAAAACAGCACAAATAGACGATGCTATAGAATTTTACATTTAGTACTTACCTACTGAATGCGATACTGGATGGCGATGAAAAATAAATATTTTCTATGTATTTAAGTATTTATTTTCTTTATATTAGTATGTTTATTGTAGTTAGTAGTTGTTTTGAAAACCTCTATAGCCTAGTTGGTAGTGACCCTACGAAGCCGGAGGTCCTGGGTTCGAATCGGTAAGGACATTTATTTGTGCGATGAGCACGAATATTTTTTCCTGAGTCATGGATGTGGTTGTGTTTCTCTGTATTTGTTTATCTATAAATGTTTATCGTCGTCTAGTACCCATAGTACAAGCTTTGCTTAGTTTGGGACTAGGTCGATTTGTGTAAGATTGTCCACAAATATTTATTTATATTTATTTATCGTCGTCTAGTATCCATAGTACAAGCTTTGCTTAGTTTGGGACTAGGTCAATTTGCGCGCCAATATTTACTTATTTATTTTACATTTAAAATATCTACGATCTGAGTAATATTTATATTATGTCCCTACCACAATTTATTTTACGATGTGCCTTTTTTCTAATTATAACACAAACTCCCTATCCACTTACTTAAATCCTCAATACGATTATTTTTTATTTTATTTTTATTTTATTTATTTATTTTGGTTCACCAACAATTGTTTACACTGTTTACACTATCAAAATATTAACTAGGTACTATTGCTAAGTGTAACAATCACTTAAAGGTAAACACCGCATGCACTATATAAAAAAACAGCTTTAACAATTAACTAATCAAATTTATACACAGGTTTTTGCTTAACTTAATATTACTATATAACTAAATATTTTAAAACTATTTTGTGTTGGTCACTCACTTTTGAAGACATTACACGACCGTATTTTAAATTTCAAGACCGAGTCAAAGAAAACATCAGACATGTGACTGCAGCTGTTAATCGCTTTACACAGCCTTGGGATAGGTGAGCTGCTGCCGAGAACAGTCCTTCTGAGCGGTGGGCAGAGTGGTGTAATCGGTTTGCGAGGAGTTCGGGAAGGAGCTCGAAAAGAGAGAAGGGATAATAGTTGCGGACTATCTTTATGATTGTTTACGAGCTTATATGAGAAAATTGCGTCCGCAATCTTTCTCCTCGTTTCTAGTGATCTTAACCCGAACTTCTTTAGACCTTGTGTGTAAGAATACGATTTTTTAAGTTTGCCAGCAGAAAAGCTCAAATGCCGAACAAACCTTTTCTGCACACGCTCCAGTCGCAGCGAGTGAGTGGCATAGTGCGGCCGCCAGACCACACTACAGTACTCCAGAATACTCCTTACTAGGCTATTGTATAACAAAGTTTTAGTTACACTACTTTTAAATATTTTTACGTTCCGTATAACGAAGCCTAACATCCGAGAGGATCTTTTGACTATATTTTCGATGTGAGGGACAAATGTGAGCTTTTGATCTATAATTACACCCAAGTCTCGAACTGTATTTACTTCTTGTATAACTTCTTCACCAATGAGATAAGTAGATTTTAGAAGGTTGTGTTTTCTAGATATCTTGATGTGTACACATTTTTTGGCATTCAAGACCATCTGGTTGTTCGTACACCAGTCAACAAGCCGACTTAAGTCGCTCTGTAATAAGTCAATGTCGCTAACAGAACCAATGCTACGAGTAAACTTCAGGTCATCAGCGTACATAAGTATGTTCGAGTGTATAAAACAATCAGGAATGTCGTTTATGAAAATGTTAAATAATATTGGGCCTAAATGAGAACCTTGGGGTACCCCGGATGATATGGTGTGTGACAGAGATTGATAACCATTAACTACTACAAAAAATGACCTATGCTCCAAGTAAGACTCAACCCAATTAAGTATGGATCCGTATCCATAAGCAGACAACTTTTGTAGCAAGATTTTATGACTTACTTTATCAAAGGCCTTGCTGAAATCTGTGTATATGACATCCATCTGCTTACCTGCATCTATTGCATCAGAAAGGAGCTCAGTGAATGAAACAAGGTTTGTAGATGTTGATCTGGCCTTAACAAATCCATGCTGAAAGTTGCTTAGATACAGTCCAAAATGCCTATTGATAAGTGGACAGATAAGCGATTCAAAGATCTTGGCGAATGTACAAAGTAAGGATACGGGTCTGTAGTTAGATACTGTTTTGTCATCACCTGATTTGTAAATAGGTACTACCTTTGCTGTCTTCCACAGTGATGGAAATATTCCGGATGTTAAAGATTTGTTGTATATTATACTAAGCGGTTTAACCAACTGTGGAGCACAGGAATGAATAAAAATTGGCGGAATTCCGTCGGGACCCGCGCTTTTTTTACGATCGAGGGTTTTTAATTTATTTAGCAGAGAGTCGTCATCAATAGAAGGAGTCACAAAGTTCTGACTATTAATCATTAAAAATTGTAACGACTTGCTCATGTTAAAATCATTGTCGTATTGATCTACTTTGGTGTAAACTGTCGAGAAATAGGAAGAAAACATTTCACATATATCAGTACTGCTTGAACTAGTGACTGTCCCATCCGTCATAGATATTGGATATGGACTAGTTCCCCCACGCTTCGCTTTCATAAATGACCAAAACAATTTGGGATTTTCGTTGAGTTCAATTTCCGTTTTATGTATGTAGTCATTATATCTAGAAATTGTTAATTTACTAAGACGTTTACTGATTAATTTTAGCTCTAAAGCATCTAGAAAGTTTTTATATTTTATATAACGCAATCTAATTTTATTCTTTTCATTTGACACTTTTTTTAATTTATTGTCGAACCAGGGTGGAAATTTATGTTTTCTTAATCGAGTGACAGGTACATGTACCTTACTTATTTGATTAATTGTATTATATAGAACTCCAAGCATGCCATTGACGTCAAAATCATTGAAAAGCTTCTCCCAGTCATGAGTCATAAGGTCTTTACGTATCAGTTCGTAATTTGCCTTAAAATAGTTAGGTCTACATAATCCATAGTTATAAGGTAATCGGCGTTCTTTAGAAAATAATAAAGATATATCAAGTGGGGGGTGAAATTTGTCAATTTTGCTTAAGCAGTTGGGGCTTTCACAGACACTACATGTGGAAACCGTCGATAAAACCAAGTCAAGTATACGGCCAAGGGAGTTAGGTAGGTATGTAATTATGTTGTTTTAATTGGTTCAGGTTTACAAAATCTAGTAGAATCTCACTAATATTTGGCGGTATGTAAATGCTATTCGAATTGTAAACAGATTTCCAGTCGATGCTTCCCATGTTAAAGTCTCCTAGCATACATATATTAGAATTAATTTGTTCAAGTACAGTATTATAGTGATCCAGTAACAAAACCAGATTCGAACGTAAAACGGGTGGAGGGAGGTAAACAGCACATAAAACTAGTTGCTGGCTATGCGAGCTGCCCGGAGTTTGGATGGTTACCCAGAGGTCTTCAAAATTACTTTCCCAAGTAGGGATGCGTTTAGATGTAATCGACTTATGCACTGCATTATTATGTTATGTATACCTAAAATTAGTCAGAAAGTAGCTAATTATTTTATTAAGTCATATATTTAATCGCCTTTATAATAAAATAAACCAAACTATAGACATTCACTCAAAAACATATTATGAAAAAAAGTGCTTGTAAAATGGCTAAAAATAAAAAGTTACGATGAGATAGAGAATTTACTGGTTTAGAACATTAACTCACAAATACACACACACACACACACACACATATATACACACACATACACACTCACACAATACCTTACATTACATTGTAATAATACCTAGATAATAAGTTTTGCAACAAACTATGTAACTTGGTTAGTTTTTGTAACAAATTAGTTAACAAGTACCTATGTGTCTCATGTTACTGAAAGAGCGGTGTCTCCCAACACAGGCAATAATGCTTACTGGGCGGCCCCATCCCTTGCTAAAAATATGTACTTTAAACAAATAAAGAATTTTTGAATTTTTTGAATTTAAACTAGTCGTTATTTAAACCTAATGGGATTTTATTCGGAACAAATATACCTACGTAATGGTTTGACCAACGCTCGTTGTGGAACGTAAAGTAATGAATACTTTATTATGTAGGTACAGTTGACTACAAAGAGATCGATACGGCCAAAGTTACAAAAATATGTATACACGACTGTATTGCCTTGACATTAAGGTCGTGTATACATATTTTTGTAACATTGGCCGTATAGATCTCTTTGTAGTCGACTGTACAAGGTTTCAATCTATTTGCCTATTATTATAAGGGTAACCCTTATGATAGGCTATCCATTAAAACCATTTTACAATAAACTGGTAAGCGGATGATTTGGGTTTTGAAAGGGTATTGGGATACCATATATTTGAATGGGCTAGCCTTATAATAAGGGCTTTAATCGAATGGGTTACCTTTTTGATAAGGGCTTTCAAAAGGTGGTGGGATACCTTTTAATCGAATGGGTTACCTTTTTGATAAGGGCTTTATAAGCAAATTGAATGGGTTTCGACGGGAAAGGGTATGGTAAGTTTAACCTTAGGCTGGCATTGTCACCACGTGTGTTCAAAAGCCTCTTTAAAATATAAGATAAAAAAAAAAAAAAAATTAACCTTATGAAAAACCCATTTAAAACCCTTTGAAAGGGATAGACGTCCGGTCCCTGGATTTAAATCTAGGGTGGTGAAGTACATTGCACCCGATAACGAATCTAATATTTCGGTAATGTTTGGCAAAGGAAATTTGTCATTTTCGATGACTTCGTTGACCTTTCTGTAGTCTATTACTATTCTCCATTTTTTTTCTCCATTTGAATCGGATTTTTTGGGAACAAGGAGTAAAGGACTTGCCCATTCCGACTGTGATTCTTCGATAATATCGTTTTCTAGCATTTGTTCTATTTGTTTTTGTATTTCTGGTCGTTGTGAGTACGTAATCGATATGGTTTAGTATATACCGG
Source organism: Epinotia ramella (assembly GCA_947578815.1). Lineage (NCBI taxonomy): Eukaryota > Metazoa > Arthropoda > Insecta > Lepidoptera > Tortricidae > Epinotia > Epinotia ramella. The sequence continues at coordinate 847,150 of CANPUT010000122.1, forward strand.
CGATGCGTTCGGTTTTAAATGTATTTCTTGTTGATATAAATTTGTAGTATTTAATAAATCGCCCGGTAAATGAAAAATGTCGGCAAATTTTGCACAGATATTTGCAATGGAAGTTCTTTCTTCGGTATGTAAGTTTTCCATTTTTAGTAGTGAAAATAATAATTTTACTCGTGCGTCTTTTTCGCATTGATCAAATGATAAACACTTATATTCCTGTAATGGTCTTATTTGTGGGGTAAATTCTTTTAATTTTATATCTTCGTTTCGTGTGTTTAACACCCTAACAGTTATTTTTCCATTTACATTTTTAGTTAGTGTATTAGCGACAAAAATTCCGTCGCCGATTTCACTTGATAATATTACGCAATCGTCTAAATAATTTGTTGATTATTTTATTATAGACTCACTTCGTGCTGGCAATGTTATTTGATTAGAATTTATGCTTTGGTTATTTTTCATCTGTATATTTAATGGTATATCATATAATTGGTTGTTATAATTTAATGTGATTATTTCTTTTTCAAAATCTATTAGGCATTTATATTTTATTAAAAAGTTTTGCTTGACCATCATTTCTTATTATTCCATCTACTTGTAATGGTAAATTGTGGAAAACATGGAATGTGTGTTCAAAAGTATGTTTTGTTATATTTTTTAAATTTAAATCAATTGTTCCGTGAGACGTTATTTTTCCTCCTATTCCATTTATGCATGTATATTTCTGTGTAATTTGTTTTCCGGTTGACATTGCAATGTCGCGTTTTACTGCGCTGAGGGACGCGCCCGTGTCGATTAACCAATTATTTATATGTTTTGCCTTTTATTTCAAACTGTACTGAATTTAAATTATTGTATGATAAAATGTGATTTTTAGGCCGCTTGTAGACTTCCGTTATTATCACCGGACGCCGGTCCGTCTATAAACGGATACCCTTGTAGACAAGTAATTTTGTTACCGGATTGGCGATTGCCGTTTCTATGCGTCAGTTTTGAACAGATTGTAGATTGGGTTGCACGTGTGTGAAAATGTCGAACAATAAAAAGAAAAAGCTCATATTGGCGTACTATATGTACAAGAAGCAGCAAAAAGTGACAAAAAAACGTAAAAGGCCATTGTGGGTGCATCCAATATTATTGGAAAGAGACATATATGGTACATTTCATACTCTTTTTGAGGAGTTGGAAGAAGATGAAATAAAATTTGTAAATTTTTTTCGTATGAAGAAAGAAACTTTTCAACTTTTATTGACAGCGATACATGATAAAATAAAACACGAGGATACAAACATGCGAAAATCAATTCCTCCGGCAGCGAGATTGGCCGTTACGCTAAGGTATGAATTAAATTTAAAGTGATATAACGTTTACTGGCACCATTCGTGCGTTTTACGAAGGAGAGTCACTAAAGTCTAGTTAGAATAACTATAAAGTCAAATTCCGTCTAATTGACTCGTCATCGTAAAATGCATAGCTCGTGCATTTTACGATGACGAGTCAACTTACTTAACAGTACTTTTATGAATGTATGTTAAAGCAGTCATAGAAAAACACCTTCTGTGAAAATTTGAACAGTCTAGCTATTGCTGATACGCAGAAAGCCGGATGGAACTCGACCCTAAAACATACGAGTATCTAGTTGAATTCCTTGACCCCAAATATGTATATTTAGACACTAACGGCCGTATTCATAAACGTCCTATAACGGCTTACGCCTGTTTCAACTAAAATGGCGTTAAAATTAGTATGTCCTAATCTGTCACTTTGACATTTGTGTTCGTAAGAAAGGGACAAAGCAAATTTTATTTAGCAGAGGCATTTTAAGTTTTATGAATAAGGGGGTAAGTTTGTAATTCTACGTTATTTAGAACTCGAGATATTAATGATAGACGTATATTCAAAATGGCCGCCATAAAATTAAAGATGGCCGACGAAGGAGTTGGTTCCTGTCAAAAACGTAAAGCTATGGACCTGAATAAATTTTGGTGCTTTTGTCCAGCGTGCCCACATTATCAACGGAAACTGCCCTACTAAATAGTACGTGAGGTAGATAACAAAATATAATCTTAAAAAATTAAATATAGAAAAAGAAACCATCCCACCCGCATGAATATTGTTAAGGCAGTGAAAATAGAAAAAATAAGTATGAAAATAATGGATATCATCACTTGCGGGTGCAGGAGAAAGAAAAGGAAAAAGACGTGGATATGAGAACAGTAGACATTCTTTAGGGGTCCTGGAAAATTGGGAAGGGTCTTACATAGCGCTGCTGGCTCGGCGATGCAGCAGCTGGAACAGCTAGCCCAGCTTGTCGCTGAGGCAGAGAGAACTGTGGAGATGCTGGCAGGGCTCTCAAATATTGGGAAGAGTCTTACATAGCGCTGCTGGCTCGGCGATGCAGCAGCTGGAACAGCTAGCCCAGCTTGTCGCCGAGGCAGAGAGAACTGTGGAGATGCTGGCAGGGCTCTTAAATATTGGGAAGAGTCTTACATAGCGCTGCTGGCTCAGTTGAATAGCTAATCCAGCTGGTCGCCGAGGCAGAGAGAACAGTAGAGATTCTGGAGGGGGCCTGAAACATTGGGAAGGGTCTTACATAGCGCTGCTGGCTCGGCGATGCAGCAGCTGGAATAGGCCGCCCTCGGCCGACAAGCACAGACTCCGGCTGCGCGCGCGCCGTCTCTCCTCCATCTCCCGCTGCTCTCCGCGCTCCCTCCACCACCCCATTATAGATTCCAAACAAAGCATTCCAACATTACTTAAGCCCGGGAAGATTAGTATTTCCCACAGGCGCAAGACATTGCGCTGAAGAACACTCTATATATCAGTTTATAATCTTCGCTTCGACCGTTAAAAGTCTTGTCAAAAGTTGCGATGTTTGTATACAAGTCACCTTAGCGATTTCAGGCAGGATTAAGCAGTTAAATGCGGCAAATCACTCACGTCGCAAAGTTACGTGTTTACTCACGTCGTCAACTTATAGTAATATAGTATTTTTCAGTCATAAGAAGTAACTTAGTAAGGAGACTTTGAAAAATCATAATCATAGTCAGACATATTCATTAATGAACTCATCTCAGTATAAATGGAGGATTGAGAATCTTTGTCTTCTAGTTGTGTAGATTGTTCGCGATTCCTGGATGTAGATGGCACGTATGTTGACGCCGCAGCCGTAGTGTAGCCTCGATGTGTATTGTAATTTTGCTGTTGCAATGACGCTTCTTTTCTGAGTGTCAAATTTCTCATAAGTTTCATGACTTCAAATTGAAATTCTACATAATCGTCGTCATTATATTTGTCTACGATAGGAGCAATACCTTTGAAAAAGCACATACTCTTACTACTGTCTTCATTCTCAACAGAATTAATGAAGTTAAGCATTTTTCGGTCAACTTCACTACTATCAGTCTTCCTCTTCTTGATTATTTTTGTGTTAGCGGCACTGGTGGTAATACTGTTTGGTGCACTAAACACATTGGTTTGTGAATAGGTTTGTTCATTATTGGTTTGTGAGACAGTTTGTTCGTTGAGAGATTTTGCGATGTTTTCTCCAGGTGTAATATTCGATTCCGTTTCTCGTCGATTAATAATTTTAATTAAAAGAAGCATTTGATCGTAGAACTTGTATTTTCGTATTTTTTTCATACCGGAGCCGGATTTACATTCCTTCATTTTTTTATGACATTTCATCCAATTATCTCTTGCATTGTTCCATTTCTTTATAATATCTTTACCTAAAAATAAAAATAAAATTGTTACAGGTATTTAGCTTCAGGGAATACATTTAGCGATCTCCAATATAGTTTTAGAATGGGTGTAAAAACGATCAGCTGTATTGTACAAGAGGTACGTGAAGCGTTATGGGAAACCCTTTCTCCAATTTATATGAAAATGCCAACGGAAGAGGAATGGCTAACAATCGCAAAACATTTCGAGATGAATGCAAACTTTCCTTTTTGCTTGGGAGCCGTCGATGGCAAACACATACGAATCATAAAGCCACAGGAAAGTGGTTCAATGTTTTATAACTACAAGCACTATTTTTCAATAGTGTTGATGGCTGTAGTGGATGCAAACTATAACTTCATATTCATTGACGTGGGTGCATACGGCAAAGAATGCGATTCAGCAGTATTCAAAGAAACAGATTTTTGGAAAAATTTAGTAGACGATAAACTAAATATTCCTCGGCCTAACCATTTGCCAGGTGTTGACGGTGAGCTACCTTATGTTTTTGTTGCCGATGAAGCTTTCGCTTTACATCAAAATTTGCTTCGTCCTTATGGTGGGGATCAACTTGAGGCAATAAAAAGAATTTTCAATTATCGTCTCTCGAGAGCACGACGCTACGTTGAATGTGCATTTGGTATTTTATCAAACAAATGGAGGATTTTGCATAGATCATTGAATGTTTCAACAGATACTGCTGTCAAAATTGTAAAAACGTGTTGCTTACTACAAAACATCATGAATAAAGTTGAGGGTGAGGTGATGTCTACTAACAGCGGTTTAAGAAATTTGCCTCGTTCCCATTCAACACGAGGTAATGTTACAGCCAATGTAATTCGTAACAAATATGCCGAATATTTCATGTCACCAACAGGGCGTGTCCACTGGCAAGATCAATATGCATAGTAATATGTATAGGATAATATGTTAAAAATAAAACATAACTTACCAAACTCGTTTTTTTCTTTGTCAGATAATGTTTCAAAATCATCATTAAACGCCATACAAATTTCCTTCCAAGCGGCATGAGAAGATAGCCTATTTTTATAACAATCCTGGGTTTTATCCCACAACACAGGCCTATTCTCTACTAAAGTTATCAACAATTCCATGTCGAAATCCATTTTGAATTAAATACGTCCGTCAGCGTCTACACACGCCAATACACTGGGCATGGATGACCGCTTTTCTCACACCGGACCGGTGTCCGTCACGCCGAGGGGAAGCGGAGATGTATCCGGCGAAGTCCGGTGCGTGTACACACACTCATAGTGAACCATACACCACAAGTCCGGCAAAAAAAACGGACCGTCGTCCGGTGAAAATAACGGACGTCTACAAGCGGCCTAAGGCACGAAAAAACTGCTTTTCGTTTTCATTGTTGTTCGCTTGTTCTGCTACATTTATTTGGTGTCGATTGTTGCGTGCATGATATTTTCGACGGCCCCGACCGTGAAATGGGTACCCTTACTCTATATCGCGGCGTATTTATTCGGTTTTTCACGTATGTATTTTGAATTGGACGCTGCTGATGTGGGTAGCGTTGCCTCCGAAGGGCTTTTTGTAAGGATACGGTCCCTTACGTATGTGCATTACGTGACCTTGACTTGTCGACGCGGGAGTCATAGAGACTTCCTGATCTTTTGCCCCTTGTATCGCGTCTTTTAGCGAGTTGTAATTGTGCACTGCGATTATAGTGCTTAGTTTTTCGTTGCGTAATCCGTCGGCAAATTTATTTATCGCGGTTTTTTAATTTATTGGCTTTAAGATTTTGTATGCCTCAGGGTTGTTATTTGCTTGGGATATTGTTAGGTTGACTAGGAGGTCTTCTAACTCGCGTCCATACTGCTCAATTGACCTGCCTCCCTGTCTCGAAGCTATTAATTTAGTTTGAATTGCTGTCGCGGATTTTTTTGTTAGCAAATGCGTTTTCATATCGGCTACTAAATCATTTATTGTGTCGTAACTTTCCGATAATCTTAACTTTGCGCTTTGTGTTAATCTAGTTTTTAAAACGAAACTTATCAACATTTTTATGCTATCTTGTTGTAGCATTGTTTCGTATAGTTCTATTGCGTCGATTAACTGGTTAGTGACGGTCTCGGTTCCGTCCATTGTTGGTAATAACGATACCGCAGTCTTTAGGTCGAAATTGTCCTTGGAAGCCATTATTATGTCGGTTTTTTCTTTTATTTTGTAATATGAAATTGTTTTACTGTATATTTCTTCTATTTTTTGATAATATGACTGTATTATTTGACTGTCTTGCAATGGTATCTCGGATTTTGCTACTTTTTCGCTATTTATTTGAATATATTTTTCGTATTCTTGGTATAAGCTATTTACTTTCGCAAATTTGTCTAGTCCGAGTTGTTCTGCTCTACGTTGTGGTCCTAATTTTCTTATATCTTCACTTAAATTAATTAATTTCTCAAATATTTTTTGAATTTCGGTCATAATTAATTTTAGACACGGTGCATGAAAATGAGTGTAAACTACTATACAAGAAAAAGGTATGACTATAAGGTAAGTGATATTTTAAAAAGTACCGTGGCTTGTGTTCTTGTTCTGGGACGATGTTGGGTTTCGACGATCTTCTTTCTTCTTTATGCGGCGTTCGGCTGACGCATTACCGCTGCTACCGCTTGACGCTCGATCTTCTTAGTAAGGCATTTGTGTACCTTTTTCCATTATGACGTAGCTGCACCCAATGGCTACCAATACCAAAATTGTTATGGTAATGTACCTATAGTTTGTTGAATAGTTGGTGGGCCCGAAATCGGTCTGCGTTGGTTGCGCGTTGTTGCCTGCTCCGTTTTGCACGATGATGACCTCTTCTTTTTGTTGCTGCGTCTTGTCGCACTGGCTGCCCATGATCTTCGTACTTTGCGCGGCGTGGCGTGGGTCGTGGACTGGCTGGATCGTTGCTGGTGCTTGGTTTGTAGTCGATGCGCTGCAGTAGTAGTCTGGCTGGCCTAAGCTGGCTAGGCTAGGCTAGGGACTGCCTGGAGCAGTCCTCTGGCAAAGGTCGCCATGTGGCGTAGGCAGTAGAGGAGTAAATAATACAACGAAGCTCGGTGTTATAATGGGCCTTTATTTAGGGAAAACAGGGGTTTATATACTGTGCTTGTATCGCGTGAGAGTGAGCACTTACATAGGTTTAACGATTCTAGATTCTTATCGTTAATGCACTTAAATGGTGATTTGTCTACACGAGCGTAAACCATTTGCTAGGCTCATTCATGTTACTTACAATGTTGCATTTCATAAGATTATTAGATATTGCGTCATACACCTCTCATAATAGAATATGTATGTAAATAATCTGTGTAATTGGGACACTTTTACACATCAGATTTTAAAACTATTCGCTTAAGATAACATTCCTTTTCAGCTCATTTTAAGGTTTTTATGAAGGTCAAAAACTCACCGATCTGATCGGTTACAAAATTTCCGCTGAGAAGAACCAGCAATAAACTCAATGAAGTAAGCTTTGGTCTATTCGGCAAGTTCTGCATCGCTGCATCATCAGTAGGTACACATAGATTACATACCAAATTCAACAGACACTAGCATTATTTGTAACAGTAGAAACTGTACCATTTAAATAATTAGCCGTTTCAAATCTTTGGGTAAGGACAGGCGTTGTAAGTAGGTATATAGCCTACAGGATAATACGGAGGTTCCCATACTTTTTTTTCTCGTGGACCACTTTCAAAATTTTACTGGTTTCGGTGGACTCCCTTGCTGCTACATTTTTACCACATAGGTACCCAAAATTCGTCAAAAATGTGAAGATTAGATTTAATGATTGAAAATTGCGTCGCGGCTTATAAAGAAAAAGTGTATTTTGCAGTGTTTTATTTATTAAAATGATTGTCCTTCAGAGCGATCGGGAGTGGACTGTCAAATCACCCCTGCCGCGCACTAGTGATTGACGCAAAGTGCGATTTTTAAGGATTTCACGAGAATGTAAAACTGGACGGATTATTGATTTTATTTTGTAACACAATTATGTTGTAAATATGGGGATTTAAAACCTGATTACTATTGCGACAGCCAGGATCATCTAAAGCCTGTAGTTCATTAGTAAACTCGACTTGAAGCTAAAACCGATAGGGTCAAGTGGGGTAAATATGGGACAAAAATAACAACTTTTGGGTTTACATGCTTCTAAAAATTTGGTAATAATATTTTGGACTTATAGAAATGTACTATCTTGGACTATCTTTTGCACACTACTGTTAATGTAACTGTGAATTTATAAAATGTTATTATTTCAATACAAACTATGTGTCTCATTTTTTTCCTTCAATTTGGGGTAAATATGAAACAGTGTTGTTTAAAAATAAGACAGCCCATAATTTCTAAGCTATAGGTGTCCCGTCGAGCGCGCTAGACGCACACGTGTGTTACTAACGGAAAATAGAAAAGGGCTCATGGACCCTTACCTGAATTTAGCATCCTAATTAGGGAGCGGAGATGGGTCATAAGCCCTTTACGAATTGTTCTACAGATGACGCGCGTTCGACGGGTCGAGTGGGTAATTTTGATACAGTGTAGGGAAAAAATAAAACGAAAGATTTTTTGTAACTTATTTATTTTTTATTTTTTAATCAAAATATTTTAAAAATTAACATTGCTACATAACTATGCTTATTCATTATAATATTTTCGACGTTATTTTTTGGTATTACAATAAGAGATCAACAATTACAGTCTTACATTGCACCACGAGGAACGTAAATTATATGTTAAAGTAATAAATGCGACATTCGCTTATAAAATAAAATAAATAAACAAAAACTTCTAAATCAGTCCAAATATAAGACACTTCCAAACTACTCGACCTGATATTTTTCAAAGTCGATATCAAACATTAATGGTCCCCTCTTACTTTTTTGCGTCGGAGCAGATAATTTTATGACAACTTCGTCTTTGTGAATAGAGTACATAATATGGGTATCAGGATAAACAAAGAAAATTTTCTTTGATCTTTTTAAGTAAATTACTGATAGGTTTTCGTTTTCCAATCCTTCAACTCGTGCTACGTAGAACTTATTTTTGTTTTTAATAGCGTGTTTTATTAGAACGAAGTCACCTTTCCCATATTCTAGATTCCATGTTTGCTTTAATCTTTTAATAAATCTGTCTTATTATTACACTACACTATGTCTTATATTTTCCCTAAAGCCTGTCTCATTTTTTCCCACCAACACAATGCAACCTTCCAGCTCACTAGCATGTCGTAGACTAAAATGGCCGCTCGCCGGCGCAAGTACCGCCCCCGCGGGGGGCGCGGAGCGGGGCACCGCGCGCCCGCGACCGTGAGGTAAGCTACCGCAACCAAAGTTGCTCGACCATGATTGAAAATTTTCGCGCCATTTTTTTTACTCAAAAACAAAACGTAACAAAAGTCTTTGATTACAGTGGTCCGTGTTAATTTAAATTTCTAACATTAAAGATTAGCGGATAAGGATTATTTTATATGAAATAGGAATGAATTATCAGAGAGTTTTTGAGTGTTAACAACAGTGTCTTATTTTTACCTAAAATACTGAGTGTCTTATATTTACCCCACTTGACCCTACTCGTCGAGTCGCGACACTATCATTACTGTATTTACGTCAAACTCGATCTGGCATTTTGATTCCTATATTCTCGAAATTCGGCAGACCACTATTATGATCGTTTTCTTGACTATTGTTTTTCACCGAGATTTGGTGTTTTGAAATTCCCAACAATCCTAACCTAAAAATCTATATAATTTAGTCGCATAGTGTAAACTTACACGACACACACATTAACAATAAAAAATGTCATCATTTTAATGGGAGATTTGCACTTGATGAATTGACAGCAAATAATTAATATTTGGCTTCAGTTTTGTAAGCAGTAACCGCAAATCTCCCCGTTCTGTGATGTTCAATTTAAGGAGCAAATTTTTTGTTAATAGGTATGTAACGGTACTAAAACTTTTTTCGACAAGGTATGACGAGGGAAACGCTATTAAAAGTTATCTTGCAATTTCCCACAGCCCAGGATATTTTTCGGGTATTTCTGCCTGCAGCCTAAATGTTTAATTGCCTTTTCAAAATTTTATCTGTATCCGTTTCATCAAATGGATTTATGATCCATGGTGGTAATTCCATCGTCAGCATATCTTCAAACCTGGTTTGCCGCCCGAACATGGCAGGAGCTCCATCTGTCGCCAACGAAATAATGTTTGTAAATGGAACCGATTTTTCCTTAAAAAAATCACTCGGGACATTAAATATTGATTCTCCTTTAGTATCCATCTCCATAGTTTTCGCCAATAGCAACTCGTCGTGGATTTCTTCTTCCATAACAAATCGAACATATGCCAATAATAATGCTTCATCACCAGGTAACGTTGACTCGTCCAGTTGAATAGAAAAATGAGTTGTTTGCAGATAATTACACAGAAAGCTTTCAATATCAGAGCTCATTTCATCAATGCGTCTTTGTTCAGTATTGTTACTCAAAGGAATTCTTTTGAGTACGTCAAATGGAGATTTGTGCACAACAGTTTTAAACAGCGGGTAAAATTAGTTGTTCTCCGATAGTGTGCGGTTTTCCAGATTTCGCTATAAGTAATGAGATATTGTAAGATGCCCGCAAGCTATCATCGTTACTTTGAGTCGTTGAAGCGAACATACCGTGCATGGTGGGTCTCTTTTCATCTTCTTCCTTCAATGTTTGAAAATATTTTAAATCTTTACCTATTTTATCAGGATGCTTCCTAGATGATTTTCGAGCTTCGATGGTTTCATAGTTATTGCTCAAAACTTTGTTGCATAAAAGGCACATGGGCAATCGCTTGTCTGCCTCTGATGTATGAAAACCAAATTTCAAATAATCAACACTGTACCGTCGACATTTCTTCTTTGCTTCAGCCATGTTTCGTATCAGTTACCTTTCCTGTAAAAAAAAATGTTTGTTTTTGTAATCATAAGGCCACTTTAACTGGATATGGGTTATTTTAACAGAATAAATCAAGATGAATTAATTGTTACAGAAGAAACCAAAAGGTCGGCGGCAACCTTAATTTTAATTACGTGGATCGTTTCCTACACAAAACGTATTTGCACATTCGCAGGCTAACAGCGAGCTATTTTGAGAAACTAGTTAAATTAAAAAAGGACATAAATGGATTTTAAACCAAATATGGTATTTATATCTTTTGTAAATTCTTGGTTCTTTTTATATCCCATAAATAGACAGCCAAATGTCATTGGGCGTTCTGTTCGGACATATGACCCACAGCGTGCAGCGTACACAAACGAAATAGGGCTAGGTATGTAGGTAAATGTATCTGCTACTCAGTGGTATGAGTGGCATTCTTGCAAGCCATGGGAGAATAGAGAAAAAAATGAAAATCATTTCTTATCATTATAGCATTTTTGCAATAAATTAAGGCAGAACTATTGGAATTATTTAAATAATACTTTGAATAGCTGCTGTTATATTGCGTTGCTGTTGTTATATTGTTTAATATCAAGAGGAACAAAAATCAAATTCAGTTCTAAGAAACCTATATTTTTATTCTGCTTGATCAAAATCAATTGTTAATTCGTCTAAAAAGGCAGCAGGCGCGTCAATCACTTCTTGATGCCTGGCCGACGATAAAAAATAGACTACGCTTGCAACATGTGCACAGCTTCCGATAATGCGACGGCCTTGTATACACGAGCAGTAATAGTTTCGAATACTAGTTCTTCCAATCTGCGCTGTGTGGGATCTATTAAAATGTACGTGTAGTACTGCTTCGCACGGACGTGTCGCGACTGTATTCCGCCTCTTATCAGTATCTTGTTTTCAATCATTTCTTGTTGTCGGTACATTTCAATGGTGTATATACCACTCATACGCATGTGCTCGTGGCAATATGACCTTGCGATTCTTAAGTGGTAGGTACGATCCCAACGTAAACAACACTACTCCTCATATGTAAGCGGCGGAAACTCATCGAAATCTGGATTATTTCCATCGAGTCGCACAAACGCTACTCTCTGCCTGTTCAAATTATGGTTTATCACATAATCCGCCAGCTGATTGGGTTGATACATCCGTTCATTTATTATGGCTATGAACTGTTCCGCATACATATTGTCTTCGTATGGAGGCCGCCTAGCATTAATTATGGCCGCTGTTATTTTGAAATCAACCATCATATTTTTCATGGCAACGTTAAACTATATGGTTACGCTCGTCAGGTGTCGAAGACGTAAATTTAAAACTAATATAAATTCGAAGGACCTTGCGTATCTGCCTTAGGTAGATTATCGAAGCGTGAGATTGCCAATATTCGCAACCTTTGCATTTTTACTGCGATTTATAATAATAGTTTATCACCTACGCACACACAATTAGGAACACAGGATAAAACAAGGAGATTCGCATGATAATCGAAAGGGTACCTTCAGATAAGGTCTTCAGTTGAATGGGTGAGCTTCTTCGGAGTACCCTGGCCAGGGTTATAAATCACAGTTTCTTCAATCGCGGCGGTGCTATTCATGTATGCCACAGTGTCCAAAATGCACTGATTATATCGCACGATTCTATCGCGAAGATACAGTTCACAAATACAATACAAAGTTCTTCAATATAATTAGCACAGTTTATCTATCATTAAATATTGTATAATAAAAGTCGGAGAGTGCGCGTTTGCGGGCGCAACATCTCGACGCGGAAGGAAGCCAAGTGAGTGCCTTTTCAACAGTCCGAATCACTTATCCCGCTATATGCTTTACTATAAGCTCATTTCGTTAATGAGAGCATGTTCTAGTTGTACTATTTTGACACACGCAGCGCGTCATGCGAGGGAAAGGAACGGATACATCGGTATAATATGTGCGTAGTTAATAAAATACGATCAACACGGGTCGCAAGGTGTCGCTGCAGAATAGATTAGAAAAATTAAGTAATCCGCGCGAACACTATACATGGCGTAGTTTCTATTACCCACCGGATCATGGTTATTAATCTAGATTTATTAGCATCTCTACTGGCGTCAGTTGTTCACCTCTTCTTCTCGTTGGCGGCATGTGAGGATTATATCCGCATTCCTCAATAAAATCGATCGAATCCCGAAATCCACGATCCAGTATAAATACATCGTCAGCTCTCAAGAACCCTTACATGTTTCATTATACCACTTAAATTATGATTTGTGTTTATTTACAAATGTAATGTAAACTATATTATTATATCTATTGCTATACTACTATACTGACAAGGCCTCTCTCTTCTATGTCGTCTTGACCACTAACAGCCGAACTTCCTAAGATTGTTAACACTCTCAGTTCTAGGTCATTGAGGGTCTGCCTACTATGAGGACCGCCACCTGTCCCGCTACCTAGACGCCTGATAGGAAGACCCTTTTTTTGTCTTTGTCTTCCAGTCAACCCAAACCCAAAACAAATGTTAATATACAACACGGGACGAAAGCACAACCGGGTATAAAGTTTTGTGTAATAATAAGTTAAGAATAATACTAAACTCTAATCCTGTGCTGTGCCCCAGATGTGTGAGTCCTCTATGCATTCAATGATGGTACATACGTACATAGGTGGTGTTCCTTAAAAATCGAAATTCGGTAGCGAAAAATTAAAATCGTTATTTCCGTACATGGCGGGAATAAGTTGACAAGCCGAGGTGAAAACTGGAAGAAATTTGAACTTAGATCGATCTTCTCTTTTATATCTCGAGTTGCCAACATATTCCCGCCGTGTACGGATTTGTTCATGTATTAGAACAATATTATAAGAGGGGACATCAATGAAATTTCAAGTTTTTGATTTTTGAGGAACACTCGTTAAATTTTTATACTTACTTTCTTCCATTTTGCTACTGGTTTCTCAACCTACAGAGTTTAACAAACTTTCCAATTCCTGCCACAAACGATCAGCTCTTAAGCGACCTTGAGCCGCTGCCAGGGGCCTTGCGATATCACCGAGCCTGTAACATATTTAAGCAAACCATTCTTTATACTTATAGAACACCATATGTGTTCACAAGGCAATTGTTTCTAACAAGCTCAATTAAGTATGTTGTACCTTTCCATGAACTCCAAAAGAGTTGCAACTTGCTCCGTACTGGCTCGTGCCCTGGATTCCATGATTGACGCTAAAAAAACAATTAGAAGTTTATAATATGTATAACATACAGTCTTATTACTATTTGTTTCAATCGGACTTGGCAGGTAGGACTTATATAATAGTACATTACTGCTCTACTTGTACAAACTAAAGATGTATACGTCGAAATGTAATTTAATTAAAAGTAAACATATCCACATTACAACTGTTTTATACTGTCTTTACTTGTTAGTAACTAACTTGTTAGTAATGGACGTAGGTCTTTGATTTGAAACCTATTCATTTAATTACGCACAAAATATGAAGACTAATGGGTAATAAAATGTTTATTTTACTTACCAGCTGAATTTCACTTTTTAACTTATTATTTAAAACTTTACACACTTCTTGACGGGGCACTAACAAACCCGAAGAATTTGATTGGAAGTCCTGCTAAGCGAGTCGGCTACCACTTGGCAGTTGACGTTTCCGAGCGAAACCATAGACTAACATTTGATTTTTAGCTACGCGACGTGTAGAATAAGCGTTAGAGAAAACATTGGCTAGCGCTTTGGGAACGCTAACGACAAAGCGTTGACGATTGTAGAAACAGAAACGTCATGGACCGTTTGACGTTTTGTATTTGCGCGACATAACGATGCACAAGATTTTTTCATGTATGTCAAATTAATTATTGCCCAGTCTTTTTTCCGAAATGATGATTGTTCAGTTTCATTTTCAGACTCGCAACTAGATGAATCAAGCTGTATGTCTTCCGATCTTAGAGTATATACCTACAGAGGCGACGTAAGTGTCGCCACAATGAGGGACGGCAACAAAGTAGATGATTCCCGTGGGGTGGCCATGTAACTAAAAATTACCCCATCGCTTCCATATGTTTATTTTAAATAATGCGCTTTTATTGTAAGTAGTTTTTACTGAAGCTTTACACACATTCACTGCCTAGCAGGCGCTCTGTTCGCAACCACTAGTAACATTCAGCTTAATAACATGAAATATGATTCTAGTAACAGAACATGACATGTAGGTAATTAATAGTCTTTGTGCAAGCGGCTTACCTGGTAGTTTCTTATCAGCACAGTTATGACAGGAAGCCCGCGAGCTGTGTTGCGGCGAGGTAGACTATCCGTCTCTTTCTAATCGTTCTAACTAGAAAGAGACGGACAGTCTACCTCGCCGCGACACAGCTCGCGGGGCGTCCTGTGATAGCCGTGCTGATCTACTTAATTATTATAAAGCCTGAATCACACTGGCGCGGCCTGCGGTGGCGGTTCATAGTAAACTTGTGAGATGTAGACCGTAGGGTAAATAATATAGACGAGAGTTGGGATATCAATGAACATTTATTTAAGGAAAACAACATAATACACATTTTATGGATTAACTCATTGTAGTGTTTTGTGATCTTTCTAACTTTGAACTATATTCTTCAACGTACTTATCTTTTAACTTTTATTATTTTTGTAATTTTTAATCAATTATACTTTTGCTAAGCTATCAGATGGCCAGTCCAATAATTAGCTAATGTATAATTGTCAATAAAGGAATGTCTGTAATATTGCAATATTTAAATTTACTCGGGTTTATTAAATTTTTAGTGACACTAAATTTACACATTATTTATCTATATGAATGAAATAGTTTTTACTTAGCTACTTTTTTAAATTACGTTTAAAAAATATATATATATTAAATTATGATTATTTAAAAGTATACGATACGATTACGACGTCTTGGTTATTTCGTCTCGTCTTTTGTCCTCGAAGCTGGTTGGCTGGCGGCTGCAGTATGCTGCTCCGGGACGGCTGCTGCGTCAGTCGCTGATGCGGGCCGGGAAAACCCTGGACTCCCTCGAACTTGGGCCGGGATAACCCTGGACACCTCTTCTGTCTTCTTATGTTCTTGTCGGTCATCTGGTCGTTCTGGCTGGCGCAGTGGAGCTGCTACCGTCATTTGGAGATCCCGGAACAGCTTGATAGGGCCCACTAGTGTACTGTCGGCGCTCATTTCGGTGGTCTGAGTCTTGTCGGTCATCTTGTCGTTCTGCGTTGGTTGTGCGTTTTGCGCGATGATGACTTCTTCTTTTTGTTCTTGCGTCTTGACGCACTGGCTGCTCATGATCTTCGTATTATGCGCGGCGTGGCGTGGGTCGTGGACTGGATCGCTGTTGGTGCTGACTTTGTGGTTGATGCGCTACGGGGATAGTTTTGGCTGGCCGCAAATTGTGTGGAACGCGGCGCGGTTTTATTTTCTTCGTCGCAAAGGCAGGTCGCCGCGAAGCGACCTGCCCTGGCAGGATCACTATGAAAAATGTCCTGCCAGGCCTGGAAAGGTCGCCATGAGATGTAGACCGTAGGGTAAATAATATAGACGAGAGTTGGGATATCAATGAACATTTATTTAAGGAAAACAGGGGTTTATATACTATGTCTGTATCGCGTGTGGGTGTGCACTTACATATGGTTTACGACTTTAGATCCTTATCGCTAATGCACTTTAATGGTGATTATGTCTACACGAGCGTGAACCAGATGCTAGGGTATTGTATTTCAAGGCTAGAGAATATTCCACAAGATTATTAGATATTCAAGGTTATAACTTACAATGTTGCATAAGATATATTCGATGTAGCGTCATACACCTCACTTGACAGTTAGTGTCAAATTTACTATTGACCGCCACCGCAGGCCGCGCCTGTCTGTGAGAGGCTTAAAGTCTCTCACAGACTGGCGCGGAATCAATGATAAACTTGTCATTAGCTGTAAAATTTACTATTGACCGTGATGCAGGCTTAAGGCGGGAAAAATAATGACACTAAATACCGAAATGAGACACAACCATATTAAAAAACATTTACTATTCAAATATTCAAATTATTACAGATTAATGATAAAGAGCTCTGCTCGGGTAAACATATGCTGAGAACGATTTTTCCCAGATATGAGACCTACCTACCTACCTACCTACCGACCTATGGACCTAGCTAGATCCATTTTTTTATGAGGCACAGCGTGGGAGGCCCCCTACAAGGTTGACTGATGACCTGGCAAACGTCGCGGGAGTCCGCTGGATGCGGATGGCGCAGGACCGGTCATTTCGGCTGATATGATGATGAGATAGATTTTTTGCCCCCATAAACCCCTATACTGCAAATGCCATCAAAATCGTAAGAACTGTTTTCGAGAATGCGATCACAAATATATATATGTAGCCTTAACCCAAATACTACGCGCACGCGCATCCTCATTTAGTGGAAACCTAGAAAAAAAAAACATATTATTTTACATAAAATTTTTCAAGCATAGGGCTTATAGAAAATTATGATTCATTCTAAACCGTCGATCGTCTTTACTTATTACTAGCTGTCCACGCGTCTCCTCTCCACCCGCGTAGTAGAAAGAGCACAAGCGGAGGCGCAGATGCAGGATTAAATAAAGCCAGATGAAAGAATTTTTGAAATCGGATGAACAGTCCGAGATTACAAGCTACATAAAAGCTTATCTTTATTATGAGTACAGAGTAAATATACGTATATAAGAATAGATCCCATCCATTATATACGAATGTTATGTAATAACAAGTACGAGAATTTTGTTAGAGTATAAATTACCCGAGAAATCGGGTATTTTTAAGTTGTATTGGCTGGTATCCCTAAAATGATTGCAAAGAAGCTAAATCGAGAAGACATTCTAACACCTCTCGCAGCTTACCATAAACAACCTACGTAATTTGGGCGGATAATTTGTCAACAAATATTCTCTTGTACAATGTAAACAATGATGTTATTTCTATTGTAATCGTCAAATTTTACAAGATTTTGAGCGTAATGTAATTTTACCATGCTATTTTTACGTATTGCGTATACAGAAAAGTGAAAGATGTTCTACTTACGTGTGAAAGGTTATATTTTCATCACATTGTTCCGACCGGCTTTTACAGCCAAGCACGCAACAATTAACCATTTTCTTGGCACAGACGGAACACGAGATACCTTATCGTGCGTAAATTACTTTTAGGACACTATTTTATTCACAATAATATTAAATATTTCGGATTCGTATGCAGCCACGCGCGAGCATTGACAGCATTGTATGCCACAACGGTTGTGCCAAATAGAAAAAAAGTGGAACTATGACAAGGATAACGAATGATATATCTCTGTCTGTCACACTTATCGAGATTTGTATGCTACCAGCTCGCTCGCACGTGGTATTATTATTACCATAGCCTGTCCTTAGTGTTGCACGGCTATCCTGAGTTGTGGATGCTGAATATGAACTCCAATTACTTAGTTTAGGATTTAATAATATTTTATACAAAAATGTAATGCGGAGCCGAGTCGCGGCCGCGGTGGTAGATAGGTAAGTCACGTGATCACCTGACTGCCGCCCCCCAGTCCCACCTCACCCCGGGGTCGCCCCGCTGGAGTGGTTCGCGACATGCCGGCGGACCTTGAAGTGTCGTCTTCAACATCGGTGTCGATGGGTAAAGGACAAATCTTGCTGAAGTCTCTACGCAGCAGCCCAGTAGCGGTTTGAATTTCAGCGACTCGAGCAATGCAGTCGCGCCCTGGGAAGATTCGCCTTATTCTCCCTAGGAGCCATTTGATTGGTGGTTGTTGGTTATCCTTGATTACGACGAGAGTCCCAATCGTCAACTCTCCGTTCGTCGACTGCCTCCATTTGGTTCGGATTTGCAGCTCGCTGATATACTCGAGCTGTCACCGTGCCCAGAAGTGCTGTCGAAGCTGCTGTATCTTCTGGTATCTGTCCACTAGTCTCGTACGTGAAGTGAGATCTTGTTCTGGGATTGCTAACATGCTTCTCCCAATAATGAAGTGACCAGGTGTAAGGGGTAAAAAATCGTTCTGGTCCGAGCTAAGTGGGGTCAAGGATCGGGAATTTAATAGTGCCTCTATTTGTGTAAGTGTAGTGTACAGATCCTCGTATGTTAAGTGTGCCGAACCTAGTACACGGCGCAAATGATGCTTGACGGATCGTACGCCGGCTTCGTGCAAGCCACCGAAGTGTGGCGCATATGGAGGCAAAAAATGAAAATTGATCGATTCGGAAGTTATGGCATCTGAAATATCAGAGGCATTTTGCCCAATGAAAGATTTGAGCTCGTTGGATGCACCTATGAAGTTGGAACCATTGTCGCAAAATATATTAACTGGTTTTCCTCTGCGAGCAATGAACCTTTTGAGAGCAGCAATAAAGTTAGCCGTGCTCAAATCACCCACAAGCTCGACATGAATGGCTTTGGTTTTGCAGCAGACAAAGATGCATATGTAGGCCTTTATCAGACGACAACCACGCCCTCTGCGATTAGCCATTAGAATTGGCCCGGCATAATCAACATTAACTTCCAAGAACGCTGAGCCTGGTTGAAGTCTCTGTTTCGGTAAATTGCCCATGATTGGAGTTACGGTGTGACCACCAAAACGTCGACAGGTTACGCATTGATGTGTAATTGATCTCGCTATGCTACGTCCCCCAATCGGCCAATAACGTTCCCTTACTGAATAAAGCAGGTGCTGAGGACCAGCGTGCATGAGAGCTTTGTGTTGACCTTTGAATATTAATCTAGTCAAATGATGATTTTTACTTAATAAAATAGGATGAACCTTGTCGTATTCATAGTTCGAGTTCGACATTCTGCCACCTACCCTCAACAAATTTAAATCATTTATATCTATGTATGGATTTAGTGACGCTATCGTAGATTTTTTAATTGGCGTTCCGGATTGAATTTTTGTGTACTCCGGAAACGATTCCTTTTGTGATATAAGGATTAATTGTTTTAACGCATTTTCTAGTTCTTCCGCGCTAAGTGGGCCACTTCTTTTATTAGACTTAAAACGCGTGTTGTGAATGAATCTTGCAATGTAGGCAAATGAGCGTTGCATGCGCTTAAGATCTGAAAAGTTGCTGAATGGAAATGGCTCACTAGCGTTGGAACCTACTGCCATACATGTATTTTGAGATTTAACCTCAGGTAAGTTTTTAGTTTCTATTTTCGTATTTAGTATGGGCCAGGAGTGTTCTGGCATGGCTAGAAACTCCGGACCATTCCACCATAACTTGTTGTGCACTATCGCACTGGCTGTCAACCCACGTGAAATGTGGTCTGCGGGATTTTCGTTGGTTGGGACGTGTCTCCAAGCATAGTTAGCACAAGTGGACTGTATCTCCGCAATTCGGTTACGAATAAAGGTTTGCAATTTACTTGGATGCATTCTCAACCAACCCAACACAATAGTCGAGTCAGACCATAGAAAACAACTGTCAAACTTCAGTCTCATGGATTTTAGAATCTTTTCTAGTAACTGAGCGCCTTGCAAGGCGCCACATAATTCCAAACGGGGTGTGGTCAATGGTTTAAGTGGAGCCACCTTCCCCTTTGAGCATAAAAGGTTGACAGTTACCTCGTTTTTCACATCGGTTGAGCGCACATACGCGCAAGCACCGTAGGCTACCTCTGACGCATCTACAAAAATATGTAACTGCAAATTGACAGGGCTGTGACAAATGACGTGTCTAGGGATATGTACCTCATTGAGGTTGTGCAACGTGAGTACAAATGCCTGCCAGACGTCTCTTATGTCGTCAGGAACAGCTTCGTCCCACGATAACTTGTGCAACCACAACTTCTGCATCATAACTTTGGCCTCTAGAACGGTAGGAGCAACTAACCCTAAAGGGTCAAATATTTTAGAAATAGTTGACAAGATGCTTCGCTTAGTAACTACGCCTTGAAAGTTTATAGTAGTATTGATGCACAAGTTATCAGCGATGCTGTCCCATGTTATGCCTAAAACCTTGGAACTATGCTCAGGGCTTAGGTCCAGGTTTCCTTCGGCACCACCCACCTTGTCATCTTTTATTTTTTGGAGCACCACAGTGTTATTTGATCTCCACTTCCTCAGTGGGAAGCAGGCACTATTCAAAGTCTGTGTGATTTTCATAAAAATATCAGTGGCGCCCTCTTCTGACGAACACCCTGAGATAAGGTCATCTACGTAAAAGTCCCTACAAATTATTTCTTTTATGTTTGGATCATCAGACTCAATTGATAGCTGCCGCAGACAGCGCGTGGCAAGAAAGGCTGCCGAAGATGTGCCATAAGTCAAGGTATTCAAGTTGTATGTTTTTATGGGTTGTGTGGGGTCGTCCCTCCACAGTATTTGTTGTAAAGGTCGCTGCGATGGTATGACATGACATTGACGATACATTTTTGCTACGTCCGCGGTCAATGCCACATCATGTTGCCGAAAGCGCGTCAAGATTGAAAACAAATCATCTTGTATATTTGGTCCGATTTGCTGTAAGTCGTTAGAAGAATAGCCAGATGACGACTTTGCTGAACAGTCAAATACGACTCTTAACTGGCTTGTAATACGGTTGAATTTTAATACCGCGTGGTGCGGGGCAAAATATGTTATTTGTGAGTTATCGTTGTGTGACTCACTCATGTGCCCTAGCTGCATGTATTCATGTATGAATGCTGTGTAGGATTCCTTCAAGCTGGGGTTTTGTTGTAGTCTGCGTTCTACAGCAAGGAATCTTTGTTTCGCTATATAGTAGCTGTCACCTAATAAACTAGGTGATTTTTTGAGTGGTATTGTGAGTAAAAACCGACCGTCAGGTAAACGCGTCGTGTTTTGTACGAAGCTATTTTCACATTCCATCTCTTCTATACTCAAAGATGAATGATCATTTGTTATTGAATCAAGCTCCCAAAACTTGGCTAATTGTTTTTGTAGTGTGCAATTTTCCATGTTGAGTTTGTTTTGTGCGTGTGCGTAGGTATTGTTTTGTGCGTGTGAAAACCCACATATGTCCGCGATGCCTGGTATTGAGCCTCCTAAGACCCAACCTAATTTTGTTTCGTGTAAAATTACGTTCTTGTTGTCTAATTCAATTCTTTCAGACCCCAACAGGTCCCAAAATATATTGCTACCTAGTAGTATGTCAATATTAGACGTTTTGTAAAAGTTAGGGTCCGCTAACTTGACGCCTTTGGGTATGTTAAAGTCTTTGTAGTTAATTGGCTCACTTGGCCACGGGCTAGTTATGTTAGGTATGACAATACAGCTTACGTCAGACGAAAAATCGCAATACCTTGACCTTAAATTAATCGTGCAAATTTTATTTAGTACTGACACATTGCTATTTATTCCAGTTACCGTGGTAGAAACGTCTTTTGTGTCTAGGTTCAACTTTGTGCATAACCGTTCCGATATAAAGTTAGAAGTACTTCCGGAATCTAACATCAAGCGTACAGGGTAAGCGTTAATGCGTGCCGTGTATATTTCGGCTACGGCAGTAGACAATAACCCTTGTCGAGGTTGAGCACAGACCAATCCGACGCCAATGGGAGCGGACGCACCAGCCGCGCCGTCCTCCCGGGCAGCAGGCGCGGGCGCAACCGGCGCGAGCGGCGCGGGCGACGCAGACGGCGGCGGCGCGACAGTCACGGCCAGCGCGGGGCTGCTAGTATTAGGCGTGACGTCATCACGTTCCACTACCGTGGTCGGATGTAGGATAGTGTTATGCTTTTTCCTACACACTCTGCACGGGCTCAGACGACACTTGTTCGTATGATGCCCTTTACGAAGACAATTAAGATACAGGTTTAAACCTAGGGCCCTGTATTCCCTTATGCAAGTAACAAAATCATAGATGAGCAATTTGGGTTTCGGCCAGACCATTCAACAAGCCTCCAATTAGCGAGACTCTCCGAACATATAGCACATAACTTAAACTTAAACCAATCAACAGGCATGGTTTTGCTTGATATTGAAAAGGCTTTTGATTCGGTTTGGCATGAGGGCCTTATTCACAAGCTTTTGTTAATTGGCATACCTCCACATATAGTCAAAATCCTGCAGTCTTATCTAAGCAACCGAAGCTTTGCTGTCCACATCAGTGATACCAAGTCGCCCCCGCATGTTATACCAGCCGGGGTACCACAAGGATCGATTCTCGGACCCCTCTTGTTTGTGTTGTATGTAAATGACATTCCGGTTCAGACCCGAACGAGCTTGGCATGTTTTGCGGACGACACAGCCTCTTACACTTCATCGAATGACGTAGATCTCATCGTCGGTAGATTGCAATTATCAATTGAGCTCTTGCATGATTTCTTTACTAAGTGGAAACTCAAAATCAACGAAAGCAAAACCGAAGCCATACTCTTTACTCGAAAACACCAACACCCGCACAGACTTCTTAATATCGCTGGTCATTCAATATCTTGGAGTAAGTCTGTGCGGTACCTCGGAGTTACGCTGGATAGTAAAATTAACTGGTCTAAACACTTAGCCAATCTCAGAGTTAGAGGTGCTCAAATTGTAGGTGCCTTACCTTACATCCAGTAATGAACAAGAAAAGTAATCTTAGCCCTAAAAATAAATTAAAAATTTATTCAACATTAGTTCGCCCTTGCTTAACCTATGCGTGTCCCGCTTGGAATAGCACGTGCGACAGTAACTACTACTTACTTCAAACTATTCAGAATAAAGCAGTTAAAATTGCTTATAATACGCCTCTACGTACTAATCTATTTAAATTACATATGATTATAGGACTTCCTTCTATACGTACGTATACTTATAATTAATCTTTCTTTGATTTTTTTCTCTAAACGTAAGCATAGAAATCATGTGAATAACCTAGTATCATGCACTGGTAAGTCGCGTATTGCCGATTTGACGTATATCAATAGATATGGCAGGTACCGCCTGCCCCATCACTATGTTCTTTTCCCGCCTGCTGACTGCACTGGTGTTATCGCACCGCATACTGCATCCAGATTATCAAGACCTCTGGCTGACCGATTGTCAGCCGTATAGAGACAGTACGCGTAACGCGCGGCCGCTCGGTAGCGTAGTGGAAGCCGGACGGCTCATGCACTTTTATTTGTCCACCTTCATTTTTATTTTGTTTAGTCATTTAGTTTGTAATTCTAATATTTAGCTGTATGCAGTTAATGAACTTACATCTAATAAGTTCATAAAAACTAGATAATTTAGATAACGTCGTTATAACAAAATAATATGTCGAACTAGCATACTTAAAATCTTTATGTACAATAAACTTTATAGGCGTTGCAGTCTGAGAAAGTAGCAAGCTAAGTTATGATCTGTGTTTAGCTGTTATAGTGTTACAGTTAAGTACCTTGTACACCTTAATTGTTATAATTGAAATAAAAAATATTTAAAAACAAAACAAACAAACCTTGTCAAATGTATAAAATAATTATTGTACACTAGACAGCATAAGTGCATGGTCAAGTCGCAAACTGTTTCCCTTGACGCGCTTGCTAACGCCATCTATGTGCACGACGTGTAATATCATTATAGATGTAAATGTAAACCTCAGAGGATCGGCATAGTTTCACTAGATGGCGCTGTTAACACAGATGGAAACAAAAACTAATTCCTCATCTTGGATATAATTATATTTTTCTTGGGTTATTATTTTTCCTATATTATACTGTCAAGTAATCTTGCCAACGCATTATCGATCGATAATGGCGGTATTATGACGCAATTTGGAATGTGCTTTCTATTTATGTGCTTCCTTTGTGCATTTATTTTTCTTGCGATGTTTCCGATTCACTACTAGTGAATATCCAAACAATTCCAAAAACACTTCTTTCCCAACATTTTTTTCGTTGGGTGCGGGATTTGAACCCGCGACTCTAAAGCTAGGTCGACAGTTACTTGCCTCGTTAGCCACTCGACCATCGGTTCAATTGACTAGGCAGTCGAAATTCATCATAAGTTTATTTTGCTGCTCAGATATTAATCCATTACGACTATGATTAGTATAATAATCGATGAGGGTAGACGAATGATTCAAAACTACCATACTTATTCGTTTTTATCACAAAGATGTTACATGTTCGTTCGTAGACCTACTTCAGCTGTGTTATTCATATTTTTTTTGGATATCATGAATATTAAAACTAGTTTTCTATGTAATATTGATCTAGTTAAAAGGTCGCAAATATTTGCGATATATAAAGAAGCTACAGAAACTGATCTAAACGTAAGTCGTTATTTTTACATGTTTGTGATATAATTATCTACTATAAGTAACTACTACTTAACTATCATACATTTTTCTGATGATTTATTTACGTATAATATTGTTGCAGCTAAAAAAAGGTTGAGCAAAAGGAAACGTCTCTGCTACACCGACAAAGAACGGCCACCAGCCATGGTAATGGACTACAAAGAAAATGATTTTGAATCGACAAGGCATTTCGTTGATTTATTGCACACAAGTGTGGACTGTTCGAGGTGTCTCCATAAAGAGGAGGGTTTATACTATCATGGGCATGCTGTTAAACCCTTGCTTACAGAGAAGCACATAAAACAGCAATTTGATACAATTTGGACACTGGACTAAATGTCATGTTTAGTGACGAGAAGTGAGAAGTGTTTAAATCTATTCAAAAGGACAATATAAGTTCACGTTCAGTGATCACGTAGTGCCTAACATGGAATCTGGTGGTATACCTAACTGTGAACATGTAAGGTTTGAAGAAAGACAGACCGGGTTATATATAAACAAGTGACAAAAGTAACATATGAGTAGGATATTGTTTTCATCATGCTTTTTTAACCCTATAGATACTATTAGTAATAGATGTGTTAAGTTAAGGAAAATTATTATTAAACAACATAATCATGTTAATTAACGAGATCGAGTGACATAGATAACCGTGGAATCCTACCATTATAATCTATGAAATATATGGTCGTCTAGTATCAATAATAAAAGCCTTAGTGAACTGTAAGATTGTCCCGTATTTTATTATTATTTTAAATGTCATTAACACAAATGGCGGGTTTATTTACTTACTTAAAAGCTTACTTATAGATTTGGCTAACACCAGAATGCGTTCGCCTGATATATATGTTATCATAACCCGGTCTGAAATTATTAATAAAATTGTCAATAGGTTTTATTTTTATTGGGGTAAAGCTTCAATCTTTTTCCGATTTTCGGAAATGAAACTTAAGCTACATATAACCTCGATAACATGTTAGAAAGTGGCTAATTCACTAATACTATTAACAAAAACTTCTGTTAACAGTGTTGCTGCTAACGGAAGGCCAGAAAACAAGGTTGTAATTTGGCCTATGATATGGCTGTCTGAAGTGAAGAGTGAAAAAGTGAAGTGAATTAAATCCAGTCAACAGGGCCATTTAAGTTTATAGTGTTATAATAATACGCGCCGTCATAATGGTCGCGTAGTTCCTAATATAGAAAAAGTGCAGATGCTGTCGGTCAAAGAGTACGGATTACGTTAAGATTTATATATTCTATAAACCGGGTTATCCTAAATAAATTAAAAATATATATATTGTTTCAGTAGGTAATAGGTATTAATATGCCGTTTGCTTTCTTTTTTATATTCCTTTACTATTTAAAATGTGATATTTCATAAGATCAAACAAGTGTAAGTAACGGTGAAAGACCAAATAAAATTATTATGATTATTTTCAAATCAATAACACAATAATTCATGGTTTGAACGCTCACATATAGGTATAGATATACTATGGCAATTAACACCTTAATGCGTTCTGCTGATTTGAATGTTAGATAACCCGGTTGTAAGTTAATATTGTCAATATTATATTTATTGGGGTGAAGCTTCAATCTTTTTCCAATTATGGAAATGAAACTTAAGCTATTACCTCAATAAAAATGTTACAAAGTTGCTAGGTAACTATTATTATGTAGTATTATAAAATTACTTTAACAGAACTGTAGTGAACAAAATAAACATATTGAAACATAAAATGCTGTTTTAATTATTTAAGTTATGAATATATAATTTTCTTTATGACTAATATTTGTATATAAAGCACTTTCATCTATAGGAATAGAACAAATATAAAAAGATACAAAAACATAAACCTCCCATTACCTGGGATTCGAACCTCGACAGTTCTAGGCCGCTGAGCCTAGAGAACATGTCTTAATCCATTGAGCTATCTCAACATTATAGGTAATGGTGGAAATATAGCATTCAAATACCAGTGGTATCACACTTAAATACAGCTATTATAAATTAGCATTTACCAGCCTTGTTAATAGTTATACTAATATGAGAATATTTCTGGTGATAACAAACAGGTGTCAATTTATAGGTATTTAATGTGCCTAGTAATGTGCTTATTTTCTGCGGTATGTCTAAATAGTAGCGCCAACAACGCCATCTAGTTTAATTATTGCGCACCACGTGCAACTATGTGAGCAGCAGACGTCAAACGATGCAAGCGAAACTGAGCCGTAAGGTGTCCATGCATTATTGCAGCCGATAGTACCTATAGAAGTAGATAAATAGTACTTATAGATAAATATTATAAATAGAAGAGAGTAGAGACTGCTTGACTGTGGGAGTCAAACTGTGCAAACGGTTTTGCGGGACCCTGTACTTGTTTATGTTGTATTATTGTTTCTATCTTAATAAATAAATTAAAAAAATAAGGTTTTATATCAAATACGATGTCTGAAAACGTACTTATAAATAAATTTAAACTTAAAAAACGACTTAAACATGTTTAACTGAATTATTTACAGATTTAATCATATATGTAGTTATTTAGTGTCTATGTAAAATGTTTTTAAGTGTTTTCAAATCGTTGTAGCATGTCAATTTCGACAGCTCGATATTTTGGATACCAGTAGCGTCATCTAGCGAAACTACAGGACTTTATTAGTAGCTGTGTCAATACCCTTCGAGCGCGCCATCTCTTGCGTAAGGTTGTAACTGACAGGTGTATTAGGGAGCTTCCAAGCAATAGTTTCGTGATTAGATTGAAATTAATTATTTTATTTAAAAGCTGGAAAACTACTTAAGAATTACGGAAATTAACATAAGAAAAGGAAAGAAAGCCTTTTGGGTTTTGTTAAAGTGTTTGCATTCTCTAGAGATTCTTCATTCGAGAATGTAATCTATGGGCTTGTCTGTCTGTGGTCGTTCACTGCTGAGCGGTAGCGGAATAGTTCCCTCATTCGAAATCGGACCGCCATGGATTGAGCACGTCGCATTGTTTCGATTTTGAGTCACTCACTTCGGCCAAGCGCCATTAAAAACATAACCCATTTGAATCGCCCTGTAAGGGTAGGGAATCTTCAGAAATATTGTGAGTATTGCTGTTTTTTGATGGTTGGGATTCTTTTCTATGCCGTATTTCGTGTACGTTTGTACAGATGTCTAAATTATTTGTTACAGAAAATGTGGTGATAGCCATTTTCAACGCTCGAAAACGAGCGAACTTAAACATGACTTCTCGTTCATTGTTTTGTTGATACGCTTTACTACAGACCGGGTAAGTACTCGTCATAAGTCTAGAAAGATTGTAGCATAAGGAAGGAATTCGGTCTGGTAAAAAATTGTAAGATCAGTAGAATAACGGATGTTGTTTTATTTCAGCATTACGCCGGTGCTTGGGACTACCACATGCTTTGGCTACCACATGTTTGTGGGTACCACATGTTTGCGGCTGCCTATGTGGGCGTGAGCTTGCTACTTCTAGATGTCATGCTGGCTGCCACTGCTGCCAGGAACGCTGTTCAGAGTCGCTGGAACGCCTAGGCAACAAAGGCGCATCGTCGCGACTGCATTGTCAGCTCTTCTGCTAGTGTTGGATGTGTTTTTTGGTGCATTGGGCTACTCGTTGACCTGACAGGACGTTTAAAAGGTGAATGCGCTCCATTTCTTACCCTTTTCTAAACTGCGTGTGCTCTTCATTGACCCAAGGGAGTTGTAATGACAATAGTGTGTAATTTAACTTAACAAGCTTAAGATAGCATTCTAAGAGGAGGGCAAGACCCATGTGTGTATTCTTGATGGTAAAATTAAGCATTTTGGAAACAATATAGCTTGCTGTCTAGATAATAATCTGCATTTTCCTTTATCAAACTCCTGAAGGCATACTGGTGCTGTTATTTCCTTTATAGTTGTCTGGAGGCTATATTAGCTAAAACTATGTGGCGCCCTCTATAAATTAATCTATTTGCTAAGACAGTAGTGTCTAGAAACCTGTCTATTTTCTAATAACTTGTGAATAACTCGAATGTGTTAGAAATTATGTAATTAATATGCAGTGGTATTCCTGAATTTATATTAATAAGTATGTATTTTGACTTAAAACTGGGATTAAAGCAGGACTGACAGTTTGGAGCGCTCGACCAATCAGAGACCGTCAAGTGTTAGCTGCAGCTCTCTGATTGGTCGACAGTAATGGCGGGAAAAGTAACGACATTGCAGTGGCGACCGGGTCCCACGAGAGGTTTTTCGCAGTCAGTCTTGTTTTATCCAGGGAGAAGAGTATTACTGTAAAGTAGATAAAGTCTAAGTTATAGATTTTGATACTGTGTGCTAATGGTGATGTTAACCAACGTAAAGGAATCAATATAACCAGTAAGTAATTCAATCGCTGTGTTTGTTTCATTTGAATTTCACCTACCCCGACTTAGTATGCAACCCATAGTCGATGTTATCAGCTCATTGTTTGAATAAAGCTGCCAATTTCGCTTACATCTCAGAAGTGGGATCAATCCAAGGCCTGAAAGTACATAAGAAACTCATTATTATATTCTATTCCCCTTTTGTTAAAAAAAAAAAAAAAAAAAAAAAAAACCGTTATGCCCATGAAAAGTTTTTTTTTCCGTTTAGTTTGTTAGTGGTGTGGTAATTTATCACCAAAAGATGTTAATTGTGATCACCGCGGTAAGAATCTTTCAATAGCCAGAATTTCATAATAATGTAAATGCCATGGTTCAAAATAAGGACCATGAGATTGCGTATTCAATTTCAAATTTATTTGTGCATCTAATGATTGTTACTAATAAAATTAAACGAAAACATACCCACTGAGTGCGTCGCTTATAAGCATCTAATATGATTGGCTTCACAATTAGACCTCTTTTTGTATACCCTGGGTACATAGTTTAAATGACGTAGCTGATTCGTTAAAGTATAATATTGTTCTTTATCAAGTTAGTAACTATTAATACAGTGTAATATGTAGCCGTTGTGGATTGTGGATTGGTTAATAAAACTAAGTTTTGCATGAATCTATATTGAATATAATAAATAATTTCTTTCGGTAAAAAGTAAAACAACAGCATATATACTTAGCTTACATTTAGTCCTTGTCTTGCTTAATAGCTTTAGTAAGTGTAACATGTAGTTAGTACGTTCCAGTGTACTGTATTTGTTCACGTCATCAGTGACTTTCGCGAACAAATTATACGTTTCAGGATAGAATGGAAGACTTAAGTCGTGGCAGGGTACTTTATACTCCCACGAGAGAGGCGTCGTCACGGACGGTCGCGCAGCACGGCCAGGCGCCGGGCGGGCAGCCGGACGGCTCGGCGCTCGCGCAGTCGCTCCAGTCGGCAATCGCGGGGGCGCATCAGCCGCTGTTCTCCAGATCAAGACCAGCGCCGGCGGAGCATAAGGCGCAGTCAACGGTCGCAGAGCCGGGTTATCAGCGGCCAGAGCAGCCACGCAGTGGGCAGCCACGCAGCGGGCAGCCACACAGCGGGCAGCCAGCCGGAGCGCAGCAGGGCCGCCAGCGGGCAGCGCAGCCACGCAGCGGGCAACCACACAGCGGGCAGCCAGCCGGAGCGCATCCGGGCC
Organism: Epinotia ramella; assembly: GCA_947578815.1. Taxonomy (NCBI): domain Eukaryota; kingdom Metazoa; phylum Arthropoda; class Insecta; order Lepidoptera; family Tortricidae; genus Epinotia; species Epinotia ramella. The sequence goes on from CANPUT010000122.1 coordinate 877,671, forward strand.
GCCAGCGGGCAGCGCAGCCACGCAGCGGGCAGCCAGCGGACGCGCAGCCGGGACACCGGCGGGCAGCGTAGCCACGCAGCGGGCAACCACACAGCGGGCAGCCAGCCGGAGCGCAGCCGGGCCGCCAGCGGGCAGCGCAGCCACGCAGCGGGCAGCCAGCGGACGCGCAGCCGGGACACCGGCGGGCAGCGTAGCCACGCAGCGGGCAACCACACAGCGGGCAGCCAGCCGGAGCGCAGCCGGGCCGCCAGCGGGCAGCGCAGCCACGCAGCGGGCAGCCAGCGGACGCGCAGCCGGGACACCGGCGGGCAGCGTAGCCACGCAGCGGGCAACCACACAGCGGGCAGCCAGCCGGAGCGCAGCCGGGCCGCCAGCGGGCAGCGCAGCCACGCAGCGAGCAGCCAGCGGACGCGCAGCCGGGACACCGGCGGGCAGCGAAGCCACGCTGCGGGCAGCCAGCCGGCGCGCAGCCGGACCACCAGCGGACAGCGCAGCCACGCAGCCGGTAGCAAGCGGGCGCGCAGCCGGGCCGCCAGTGGGCGGCGCAGCCATGCAGCGGGCAGCAAGCGGGCGCGCAGCCGGGATACCAGCGGTCAGCGCAGCCGCGAACATTGTCACCACGAACGAGCGGTGTCACCGGCGCCCACGAGAGCCAGTTTGCATCATCGTACTAGAGATGTCGGTGAGCCCTTGAATAATACTAACATATCAGAGCTTGTTTCGGCTTTAAAAATATTTACCAGTGACCATAATACTTTTGGGAAATTAGGTTCCATGAACAATACGGTACCTGAATTCGATCCATGTAAGAGGGAACAGACTATGACTATGTGGTTGCATAAGGTAAACGAGTGCGCCAGTATTTACGGCTGGACCGAGAAACAAATCGTGCACTTTGCGTTACCAAAATTAAAAGGTATTGCACAACGATGGTACGAGGGTCTACCGTCTGTTCTTTTCTCGTGGACCGAATGGCAGGAAAAACTTGTACTAGCTTTTCCATCGGAAGAAAACTATGGCACTATGCTCACTGACATGTTAGCCAAGAGAGCTAGGTTCACTGATTCGTTAGAAGACTATTATTATGATAAATTAGCTTTGATAAATAGATGCGGTATTGTAGGCAAACGCGCAGTAGAATGCATTTTGCATGGAATTGATGACCGATCAGTTAGGCTCGGTGCAGAAGCGGCACAATATGACGATCCCAATAAGTTGCTACCTTATTTACGTAACTCTAGAAATATAAAGATAAATACTGAACGTAAATTTGTTAAGAACTTACCGCCAAGAGCTTCAGAAGGTCAGGCACGTACAAATTCAAGGCTTATGCGTTGCTCTAATTGTAAGAAAGATGGCCACTTTACATCACAGTGCACACAACCTGTAAAAAAATGTGGTAGATGCTCAAGAATAGGTCACGATACCGAGCAGTGTTACGCGAAATTACCCAATGATAAGACTACAATGCGTGTCGCGGCAGTTAATGATTCTGGTCTCATTCATGACTCACCTCCGGTTAAAACCCCTGTCCAAAATCCTAATGAAAAATATCACAAAACTGCCTTTGTGAATGGCACCCCCATAGACTGTTTTATTGATTTTGGTAGTGAATGTTCTATGATTAGGGTTTCGGAGGCTATGAGACTAAATAACGATAAGTGTTTTGAAATCGATATTACTAGTGATCTTCCTGTACTCAGAGGGTTCGGTAACTCTGTAGTACAACCTATAGGTAGGCGAGAGGTAAAAATCGTTATAGATGACGTTGAAGCTAAAGTAGACTTGTTAATTGTACCTGATGATGTTATGCCTTTTAAGTTGTTGATCGGACAAACCTACACAGAGCAGCCTCACATCGTTATACAAAAGACTAGTAATCACCTTGAATTAGTACAACTTGACCAATTAGTGACAATCAGTAATAAGATTAATTTAAATTGCGTTTGCGATTCAGAAATTTCCGGTCCTACCTTTATCAAGGTACGTACAGACCCGGTTTATGAAGGTGATATTTTTGTGGAAGGAGGACTAAGGGTTCAAAACGGAACGAGTTATTCTGTCGTAGCTGGGGTATTTCGGATGGCTGCCGGAGGGATAGGTCACATTGCGGCTACTTGCTGTCCCCACAATCCCTGTTTATTAAAGAAACAGTCTTTAATTGCGCGTGGTCGTGTAGCTCAGGAGGAAAGTAGTCTTAATGTTATGAATATTTCCATTCCGCTTAAAAATGATATAGCTGGCATAACTGAGGCTGATTTAAGATGTGACGAAACCCTCTCATCTCAGGACAAAGATAGTCTTTTAAAAATGTTGAATGAATACAGAGCATGCTTTTCTTTTAATTTATCGGAATTAGGCAGTACCTCTATAGGAGAGATGTCCATACGGCTCCAAGATGATGACCCTGTAGTTTACAGGCCCTACAGGTTGGCCGCATCGGAAAAGGAAAAGGTCAGGGACATGATCTCGGAACTGTTGGACAGTAACATCATACGTCCTTCAACGTCGCCTTATGCCAGCCCCATTGTACTTGTAAAAAAAAAAACTGGGGAGCTTCGCCTGTGTATCGATTTCAGGGCCCTTAATAAAAAGACCGTTAGGGAAAACTATCCTATGCCTCTTATTGACGACCAACTTGATGTGTTAGCGGGTAATCAGTTTTATACAACCCTGGACCTGGCGTCAGGGTATTACCAAATACCTATACGCGAGGAAGATAGACACAAAACCGGTTTCGTAACGCCTGATGGGCATTACGAGTTTAACCGGATGCCCATTGGGCTTGCTAACGCTCCTGCAACTTTCCAGCGTATAATGAACCAAGTCTTGGGTTCGGCTCGTCATAAAGAGGCTTTGGCATACTTAGACGACGTTATAATACCTTCAATCGATATTGTTCAAGGGATGTCGCGGTTGAGATCTGTTTTAAAATTATTTCTTAGCGCTGGACTTACTCTGAAACTCCCCAAGTGTTTTTTCTTTGGTCGCACAGTAGATTACCTGGGGTTCGAAGTTTCCAAGGACGGGATACGTCCAGGGGCGAGAAAAATAGAAGCCGTTGAACGTTTCCCAGTTCCCGAAAATCAGCACAATGTCCGCCAATTTTTAGGCCTTGCTAGTTTTTTCCGAAGATTTGTCCCGAACTTTTCAGTTATAGCTAAGCCTCTTACCCAACTATTAAAAAAGGACGCTAAATGGTTGTGGGGTGCTGACCAGGAAAATGCGTTCAGAACACTACAAAGTGAGTTATCACGAAAACCGACCTTAGCTTTATATGACCCTCGAGCAACCACCGAGTTACACACCGACGCATGCAAAATAGGAGTCGCGGGTATTTTGCTGCAGTCAAATGAGGAAGGCGCACTTAAACCCGTCGCGTATTTCAGTAGACAGACCACCCCCGAGGAGCAAAATTATTCCTCTTATGATCTCGAAACATTAGCTGTGGTGGCTTCTTTGCACAAATTTAGAGTGTATTTGATAGGAATCATTTTCAAGATTGTCACTGATTGTAACTCATTAAGAGCTACTTTCCTAAAAAGAGACATGTTGCCACGCGTTGCTAGATGGTGGGAGCAAATGCAGGAGTATACTTTTTGCATAGAATATCGACCAGGTAAAACGATGGCTCATGTCGATGCGCTGAGCCGCAATCCTGTTTCCGACTCAGTGCAGGGTTCACAGAATGTATTCTTAGGATCGGAGTTAGACTGGCTGGCTACTGTCCAGAGTGCTGATAGTGAGGTTCAAAGGATTATTGGTATTTTGAATGATCCAGAGTTAGACGATGTTGTTGACATTAAGTCCAACTATAAATTAAAGAATAGTAAACTTTTTCGGGTTACTCCCGATGGCGACCGATGGGTGATCCCAAAGGGGGTACGTTGGCAAGTCGTAAAACAGAACCACGACGACATTGGTCATTTTGGCGTAGACAAAACCCTCGAAAAGATAAAAGCATCCTACTGGTTTCCAAAAATGAGAAGGTTTATCACTAAATATGTTACCTCCTGTTTAGAATGTGCTTATTCAAAATCAAGTGGCGGTAAGAAACCGGGGTACCTGCATCCAATTGAGAAGGTGGATATTCCATTTGATACGGTGCACGCTGACCACGTTGGCCCCTTTGTTAAGAGTCGGCGCGGAAACTCTTACATACTGGTCACAATAGACTCTTACACCAAATACGTATACTTGAAACCTGTTAGAAACACAAAGACGCAAACATCGATTAACGTATTCCGTGAATATTTCGGGATTTTTAGCGTCCCTCGGCGTATCATTACTGATCGTGGTACATCTTTCACTAGCGAGTCCTTTAGGAAGTTTTTGTGCGATAGGAATATTAAACACGTGTTGAACGCTGTGTCCACACCCAGAGCCAACGGGCAAGTGGAACGTTACAATAAAACTTTGCTAGACGCTTTAACAGCCAAATGCATTGGCACAGTTGAAACCAAGTGGGACGACCATTTGCCCGATGTACAATGGGGATTAAATAATACGTTCAATAAAGGAATTAACCGCACACCCTCTGAGGCGCTATTTGGGACTAGACTAGTAGGACCGAGTGAAAGTCGCATCCTTGCCGAATTAGCTACCGATATTACTAGCACCGATTGTCAGAGTATAGATGAAATTAGGGAGGATGTAAATGCGCACGTTAAGGTTTCACAGGAAGCTCAAAAATTGACCTATGATGCAAAACGTTGTAGCCCTAAGAAGTACGATGTAGGAGACTTAGTACGTGTAGAGACAAATTCCAGCTACTGGAAATAGTAGAAAGCTTATACCTAAGTTCCAAGGTCCTTATAGGATAACTAAAATATATGATTTTGATAGATATCAGATTGAAGACACCCCCATGACGAAAAAGGGTAACAAACGCTATTCCACGGTAGTAGCGGTAGATAAAATTAAGCCCTGGTTAAACTATGCTAGGTCTCATGATGTTTCTTCCGGAGAGGATGATGAGTTTGATGGAAAAGCTATTACTGGTTAATTTGTGTGAAATGATAAAATTTATATAATATTTTCTATTCGATTTATCAACATTATTGATCAAATGAAATGGTTGCCATTGAACATACATATCTTTGCGAATACAATACTAATAAATGAATAATTATCATCTTTAATCCATTTACTTGTGCTGTTTAAGTAGATTACTTCACTCGCACTGGCCATGAAATAATGCCCGATTGCGAATAAATATAGATTACTTCACTCGCACTGGCCATGAAATAATGCCCGATTGCGAATAAATACAGGCCATGAAATAACGCCTGCTTATTGTTAAAGTATATTTCTTCACACGCACTGGCCATGAAATAATGCCCGATTGCGAATAAATACAGGTCATGAAATAACGCCTGATGCTTGTTAATAAAATTCAGGCCATGAAATGCCTGCCAAAAATAAAAATAAAAAGAATATGTGTATTTTTACATGTTATAATTATTACTAGTTTACTCATACATGCCATGAAATAATGCATACTTACAAAACATTAAATGAAATCCATAAAGTAAACTAGATTGTTGATTGTGTTTTATACCGATGTGTTATTAAATTAATCAAATAAATTGTAAAACCACGAAGTAACGATAAGATGTGCGAGGTCGTTACATCTATTTCGGATGGCCGACTGTTAGAAATTATGTAATTAATATGCAGTGGTATTCCTGAATTTATATTAATAAGTATGTATTTTGACTTAAAACTGGGATTAAAGCAGGACTGACAGTTTGGAGCGCTCGACCAATCAGAGACCGTCAAGTGTTAGCTGCAGCTCTCTGATTGGTCGACAGTAATGGCGGGAAAAGTAACGACATTGCAGTGGCGACCGGGTCCCACGAGAGGTTTTTCGCAGTCAGTCTTGTTTTATCCAGGGAGAAGAGTATTACTGTAAAGTAGATAAAGTCTAAGTTATAGATTTTGATACTGTGTGCTAATGGTGATGTTAACCAACGTAAAGGAATCAATATAACCAGTAAGTAATTCAATCGCTGTGTTTGTTTCATTTGAATTTCACCTACCCCGACTTAGTATGCAACCCATAGTCGATGTTATCAGCTCATTGTATGAATAAAGCTGCCAATTTCGCTTACAAATGAAATAGCAGAAGCCTTTATGCCTGATTAGGGCAACCCGAACCTACAAGCTGAATACCCTGAGAATTATAAACAAAATAAAGCATGAGCACTAATCTTTCTTCTCCTCTAGTCCTGCTAAATAATAATACATGCGTTAGATGAGTTTCATGGTAACATCGTGGCTGTATACCGAAGGGTCTTTGCCATACGCGCCTCACGTCAAATTCAACAAAATGGGCGACTGACATGTTGCAGTTTTTATTACGATTTGTATTCATTTCATCTAAAATTTATTTGTTTCCTCGCAAATGTGATGAAAAACTTTGTGTATAACACGGGCTTAAGAATATTGCACTTACGCCCCTCGTTAAACAATGTACTATTGTTTTTGCCGTTGGTAAATATTTTTCGAGGCTTTATCTCTTTAGGAATAACGCTCAAATTCGAACTATTCGAATTTTCTCAATAGCAAAACGGTGAAGTACGCGTTGGTATTATTACAAATTCATTTGCAGAATATGCTATTGCAAAAAGTGTTTAACGGCTTTATACTCTTACGAATAGCGTTCAGTTTTGAATGAAGTTGAATCGGCTAGCAGCAAAAAGTGACCTCCTTCACATCTGACGTCACAAAACTGTCGCGTATTTGACAATTTTTACCAGCGCCGCTAAAGAAGTTTTCACTTCAAAAATCTAGACGCACGTGGATGCGCAAAATTTTTGCAAAAAGAAGTCAGACCAGAAACATATTATTTGAACAATTGTGTTTTGTTAACAGGGAAGAGACATTCCTTAGACTGAATCAAATTGAATTTGAAGATGTTTTCAGGCTTATCAAAGCAAATATGTATAATAAAAAAAGACACAAACTACCGTGAATAAGTTACTTACAACAGATAAATACTTAAATTTTGTGAGCGAGTTATGTTTATAGGGCAAAAATGCCTTTGTATGTCCGGCTGTCCCTTCTATAGATAGGTTGCATCTCTCAATAGATTCTCGTGAAATTTTGAGAGCAAGTTTGATATTTATAAGAGGGCAAAAATGCTTTCGTATGTCGGGCTGTCCCCTCTATAGGTTGCATCTCTTTAACAGATTCTTGTGATATTTTGTGAGGGAGTTCGATATTTATAGGGCAAAAATCGCCCTCGCCTGAGCTGTTGGGCCGAACAAAACAGCCGTCCACATAGGCTGATTCGCCAAACCATGTCTACACTGAGCGCGCATGTTAGGGCGAACAGTGTTCGGCCGAACCGCTCGTCCGGTGTGGACACGCCTTATGAAAACTGTAAGTACATTTATGTAATTTTGCGTGGTTGTGCTACCCATATGTTTGTTATTCATTAAGAATGGACTAATTGATGTCATTGCTAAAGGTATGGCAGGATATTTTATTTTTAAATCTCGTTTCTATACTAGCAGTTGAGTTATATATAGGGGCTGAAATGCATACTGCTTCTTGATCAAATGTATAATGATTTAAGAGGGGTGTCAGTAACAATTGATTTATTAATAGTGGCCTAAGTGCAGGGACTCGCTTTTATATAGGATGGCCCTGCTGTTAGGTTCCGTTATATTTATATTAATAATTACAGCTGTATAAAACTAATATTACTATCAATTAGTACACCTTCATTTATTTGCATTATTCCTACTGGCAGTTCAGCGACAGTTAGAGCCTCAGTGGCTGTGAGCAATGTTTAAAAAAAAAAGGTAATTGACACTGACAGATCAGCTGTCATAGTTGAGGGCGGGGAAAAAGTGTTGATGTTAATAAAATTACGACATGATTTGTAAAGATTTAATAAGTATTGTACACACACTGGATAATGGATTAAGTATAATAAAACACTAGAGAGTGATATTTCTTTCACTTTCATGGTGCTTCTCGTGACCGTCAATTTCGCTCTTCTGGCAATCTTTCTCTATCTATCCCTCTTCACCGTACTGGCTTTATGTCCAATTCTTTCACTGTGCAGGTGGTTCGTCTTTGCAACGGCCTTCCCCCCGCGATTAGGAAAGCCCCGAGCAAATTCGTCTTTAAGAAATCTGTGCATAATTTATTTGCTGGCAGATCCGAGTAGACTAAAGGTTACAGGTTTGAAAATTTCGCTTGTAAGTATGTATGTAGTGTATATTTATGTATATATATTTATTTGTGTATGTAAGTATTTATTATATTTATGTATTTGTGTAAATATGTTGTATATAGGAATATCGTAATGTTATTTTTTTTTAGTTGTTATTTGCACTGCCCCACAATCTTTTCCGCTTTGCCTTAAGGTTTGACTGGTAGAGAATGCCATATGGCATTAAGTCCGCCTTTTGTACGATAAGTTTTCTTTTGTGCAATAAAGTTTAAATAAATAAATATTTGTTTGATTCCAAACTGACCTCCCAAAACTATGATATACCAAAAGCCAAAGTAGATACCTCTTTTTCCTGCACGAACTCCAAGAATCACCCTTTACCATAACGATATGATAAATTTAACTAACATGGTACTATTTCTCTGCATCAAGATGGCATCACGAAGCCAGTCAGCCTCTTTACAATGCTCTCAATTCACAGCATTTCAATACATTGTGTGCAAAAACAATCGAGCTACGACGGATGATATCGTTCATGCTCGACAACACCAGCGTTCTTACATTCGGAAAGGTTATGTCAATAATTGCGACTTATGTCCTTGAGTGTGGCCTCAAACTACTCCGAGGGCCATCTAAACTCATCCCAGCAGCAATTCCCCTCTTATTTTGAATGTTACATAACGATATTTGCAGATTCAGACGAAAAATCAATAATAAAACAATGTGGTCACAACTCACCTTCCCGCTCGCTGTGCCGCCCGCGACGCCGATCAGGAACGGCGTTTTACTCTCCAACCCGTTCGTGGACGTGTAATCTGTCGTTTTGTCAGTCATTTTCTTAAATCTGTAGAATTTTCTTGCTGTTTTTATTGAAGAAGTGGCACAATGCGCAGCAGAACGGCAGCCTTGCAGTAATGCTGACATGACATTTCGAAAAAAATGTTGCTTGCTCGAAAATATTCATGATTTGAAATGATATGAGGTATCCACATGTCATGATTTGTCAGCCCCAATTCATCAGAATCTGACTAATTGCTATCGTGTGGATGCATGTTGCGCTGCTGATCCAACCGTCAAACGAGATGTCCGACTAATTGCATGAAAATCACAATTTGGACCATGGAATAGGCATGATATGCCAAATGCTTTTTTTCTCACAAATTTCATTCAAATAAATTTAAACGAAAATGGAAAAATATATACTAAAGAATATTCTTTTAAAATTTCACACTGTAATTTTGTAATCTTTTTTTGAAGCGGTGTTTTCAACTACAGTTTCATTCGGTGTGGCCAGTTAACAGTAAGAAAGCGAAAATTGCCACATTCAAACGGTCCTGCGAAGCAGACTGCAAGATTGTTACTAACCTGATTAGATAAGGCGAGACAGCACGTCTATCATGATACGTGACTACTATTGACTTTTGTGTGCTGCACGGCTGTCACGCGACGGCGCGCGAGCTCTCGATTTTTCTCGCACTATCCGTCTCTCTCTTATTAGAACACTTAGAACATGAGGTATAGTGCGAGAAAAACCGAGAGTATGTCGCGGCCGTCCCATGATAGACGTGCTGTCTTGCCCTATCTCATCGGTTAGTAACAATCTTGCAGTCCGCTTCACAGGACCGTTTGAATGCGGCCATTTTCGCTTTCTTACTGTTAACTGGCCACACCGAATGAAATTGTAGTTGCAGTTGTTACGTCTGTAGGTACGCTACACCCAATTATGACTTCGACATGTTGGTCTGACAAATTGGGGTACAATCACATAATGTGGATACCCCAACACAAATTAAGGTAATGGGCTATATACCCCATTACCTTAATTTGTCATGGGGTTTTTCAGATTCTGATGAATTGGGGCTGACAAATCATGTACATGTATACATTACATGATTTGTCAGCCCCAATTCATCAGAATCTGACTAATTGCTATTGTGTGGATGTATGTTGCGCTGCTGATCCAATCGTCAAACGAGTTGTCCTGACTAATTGCATGAAAATCACAATTTGGGCCATGGAATTGGCATGATCTGCCAAGTGTTTTTTTTTCTCACAATATTCATTCAAATAAAATTAAACGAAAATTAAAAAATATATACTAAAGAATATTGTTTTAATATTTTACACTGTAATTTTGTAAATTTTTTAAACCGGTGTTTCGTAACTAGAATTTAATTCAGTGTGGCAAGTTAATAGTAAGAAAGTGAAAATTGCCGCATTCAAACGGTCCTGCGAAGCGGACTGCAAGATTGTTACTAACCGATGAGATAGGGCGAGACAGCACGTCTATCATGTGACGGCCGTGACATACTCTCGATTTTTGTGAGCTGCACGGCTATCACGCGACGGTCCGATCCGTCTCTCTCTTATTAGAACAAGAGGTATAGTGCGAGAAAAATCGAGAGTATGTCGCGGCCGTCCCATGTTAGACGTGCTGTCTTGCCCTATCTCATCGGTTAGTAACAATCTTGCAGTCCGCTTCGCAGGACCGTTTGAATGCGGCAATTTTCGCTTTCTTACTATTAACTGACCTGACATGTTGGGCTGACAAATTGGGGTAAAATCACATAATGTGGATACCCCATTACCTACGCACGACAAAAGAGACACGTTTTCGGAGACCAAAATAATTACCCCAAATTTTCGATGTGTACATTTTACTAATGTTGTATGTTTATCCGTATTAACACATTAGTTTTAGTGTAAACAGTATATAAAATATTTTCGTTTAACTTGAGCATAAGTTGCATTTGTGTTTTATTTTATTTTTACCTGGCAAGAAACTACTTACATTACAACCCGACCGATCTAAGTTTGAACCTCGCGTCGACTATTTCACACTGAGCGAGGTGCAAACTTAGCTCAGTCGGGATATACCTAATGTAGCGAAACACAAATTTAAACTCAGTTCACCTCGTTTTGAAGGCCTTATTTTGAAAATCGTGCTATTTGCCGGCGGATTCTGTTTGTGTTTCGAGATCGGGATCTCATTACAGTCATTACTGTACCAAGTCGCGATCGGAACAGTCGTGGTGCCCAGTTGTTCGGTGGGCCTACAAAAACGTTCCTGTGTTCTAGTTGTTTAGTGTCTTTCGGGAAAATGGTAAAGATAAAAGAGTTTACGGAGAACGACCCCGGAACGAGTGAAGAAGATACAACTGACGATGAAGAAGTACCACCAGTCCCTCGTGACACTCCTTTGGCTCCGTTGGTGTTCTTGGCGCCGGAGCCGTCAGCTCCAGAGGGGGCCGCTGGTCCGTCGATTGAGTCGCACAGTTCTAACGCAGTATCTCCCATATATGGTGCTGAGTTAAGTAGACGACACATATGGTATATGTTACGCCAATACAACCAGTCCATCGAATTTAATGGAACAATAATTGTAAACGGACTGAGCAAGTGGGCAATCGAACTTCAGCAGCTAGCTGGCCCTGGTGGGTGCGGGAATGGGGAGCCGCAATTTGCGTGCACCATCACCATCACTGCTGCAGAAACAAGCGACATGGAAGACAGAAGCACAGAGCGTACAGCCAGTGTTATGGAGGATGCAGAGAGCTCCTTACAAACAATAGACGAAATATTAGACAGGGAAGATGGCAACAAGACTGAAAGCGACGAGTCGGCTAAAGAGAAAAGCAATGGTGTTGCCGAAAAGGTACTATTGGCAACCACAGCCGAAGGTGTCTTGTCAAGCCCCGAACTATCCGATTGCGAACTCTCCGACGTGTCCGACTGTCTGGCGCCGCCAGAGGCGACCTCCGAGGCTTCAGATGACGGCGAAGCCGCCGCTCTTCCCTCGTCCTCCGTAGTCAAGGATTGCTGGGAGGAATGGGAGGATGATGACCGGTTATTCAGTCTCGCCGCGGAAGCCCCTGCGCCCTCCACTTCTACTGTGGTGACTGCGCGGGTCCCGAGTCCCGCGAGCCCGGTCAGCCCAGCAAGCCCAAAGACCGAGCGTCGTCGCATCAAACTAAAGAACCGTCACCGCGTGCGCCAGCAGGCCATAAAAATAGTCACTCGATTTATTTTTGTCCCTACGGAAAAGATTGGCCGGATCGTCGGCAAAGGCGGCCGCAGAGTCAGGGAATTAGAAAAAGAAAGTGGCGCAAAAATAATAATTCAACACAAGAAATCCGCTAACCCCATAACTGAAATTTTGTTAAAGGGCACTGAAGAGGAAACATTTAAAGCTGATGAAGAAATCTGCAATATCGTCCGCAACTTTAAGCCTCCGAAGTTTGGTGAGCCGACCACGGCTTCCGTGAGCAGCGCCGAGGAGCAGGAACTCAAACGCCTGTTATTCTGTGTCGGTCAGCAGATGTTGAACAGCGCTCAACACCGCAGGGAATCCGAAGAGGAGACTACTCTAGACACATTCGAGGGAGAGGAATAGATAACCAAATTTTATAATCAAAGATTCGTAGCTTGGTGGAGCAAAAAGTAGGATCATGAATATATTCGTAAGTATTACAACATTGTAAGCGCCACCGGCTCTAATTTCGCTTTTCCATCACGCATGCGACACGTGATGTACATGGAAAACGTGAATAACGTGACGTATTACAAAGCACGCAGCCAGAATAATACAAAATCGATCCCTAAAGCTCATTAATTCATTATACACAACCAGTGGAAATATTTATGGTCTAACTTTTTGAACATCATCTACTTAACTATTGTATACTCAAGAACAGTGAACATGGGTACGGTTTGTATTGGTAGGTACCTACAGCACGGATGTTTTGTTCTTGAGTGTAGGTAATTGCACATGCGATCTTATTATATGTGAAGTAGTAATAATTCCGATACTCGTGTTATACTTAGATGTTTTATTTCGAGAATGCGCAGAAAAATATATCTAATTAGACATTTTACACGACTACCTCCGCATTTTCGATATAAATCGCCTACTTATAATATACCTGTGGTGCAAATTAGACTAGCAATGAAGACAACAGGAGTATTATAAATACTTACCCAATTGTTATATATATAGCAAGCATTGATTGAATTGAATAAGAGTTGCTGCAGCATTGATTTCCAAGAGTGACTGAGAGTGACACACCGGTATACCGTACCATATATCGGGGTGACATTGGAAGGAAACTAGCTGGACATTTGATAATTTAAGTTTGTTATAAAAAATATCGGGTCGGGTCCGTTAAACGGTAGAAACTGCGAAACTTTATGAAGTACTGCAAAAATAAAATCGAGAAAAACAAAGTTTATGTTCTTACAGGTAACTTGTTCATGCGCACCGCGAATGTCTCACTATAATGCAGCGAATTTATTTATTGACTGTTCACTTCTCATTGCTTAGAAAGTCCTTATTTAAATTGAAAGATCCGACATACCTCACAAAAATCTCAATTGAGCATCGAGCATTTGCGACGGGACTAAAGCGCAGCGCTATATCGTTGACGAAATATTTGCGTCTGTAGAAACAATAAGGCCCAGAACTGACCAAGAACTCCTTTTTTATAACTACAAAAAAAACTACTGGCTATTGGAATACGGTCTTTTTTTTTTTGTAATGCACGCTAACTGAACCTGAGACTGAACGTGAATATTTTTAATAATCTTCCATGATACTCAAAGAATGTTGTGCACTTAAAACACTGGTTTTCTCGTTCGCTTAATTATTTACCAGCGATATTAACTTACCCGTTTGGGATACATCGGCTTCAAATATATGCACACATAATCAAGTTTGCATTCCTGATTGTAAGCGGTGCACGCTTGTTGAGCTGGATCTCATTCGCGTCTGAAATATCAGCCAGAACGGTCAGTGCGGAAATATCGACATGGCCGGCCCAGTGAGTACACGCCCATTTTTTAATAGCATTATAAGCATATAGTTAATAACTAATTTAGTTAATACCCAAACGTTTGTGTTATGCATATATTATTAATTCAGTCAACCGTAAATGAATCGTGAAGTGTGATGTGAACCAAAAAAAATCCTTCTGAAAAATTCTGCAGTGCGTGACGTAATTATCAGATGTACGTTAATACATCCTCTTTCAGATACAATGGGTTTTATAACTATTTATTTAATTTTAATTAGTTGAAAGAATGCAAATATTTTTGCACGCACAAAGTAGGTACTGGGTGTTTAACACTTATAGCGCTCTTTAAGAGTTATTAGAGAGATGCTGTTTTTGTTAGTGTAAAAAAGTGTGTTATTAACAAGCTATTGAGACCCGAGCTGAAATTTAATTCGGTAATACGAAATGATAAAAGCGCCGGCACTCACGTACTTTCACATAATCGTTTTTCATAATGTTGTATAATGAGATTTTAAGAATATCTTCTTATTTCAATTATTTGAGACCATATCCTGATGTTATTTTTAAGTATACATACAGTCCAAAACAGAGTTTCCAATAAATTTTTTTTCACAGGATAAATCAAGCGACAAAGAGGAGAAACCCATAAAAAAGCTTCCCGTGTTTCTAGCCGCAAAGCATGATGAGAAGGTTAGTTACTCATACTAAAGTTGTTTAGATAATTTTGTCAAAAAAAATACTGCAATCAACGAAGATTCGCGATTACGACCGACTCAGGCCACGCTCGGTGAGAATGAGTTAGAATGGATAATTTCTAGTGCAAGTAACAATAGTGGTATTTAGTGGACTGAAAGAGACAGATTGCTGAGTGAACTTCGGGAACAATTAAATTTTGATGACCCTGACATTAGTTTACCAGTTGTTAATAAATTAAGTTTAGAGATAAGAGAGACAGGTGAGAAAACCTCTGTCTATAGTCGATAAGTTAGATTTATCGTCGTGTGTTGAAATTAGCAATAATTATTATATTTATCATATGGATAGTCAGATGGACACAGGGAGATATAATATAAATTTAAGACATTTTAATTACAGCTATGGTTATCCATAAAATTGTAATGTATTAAAATTATATCTCATCGACCAGTGTCGACCTGACTATTACATTTTATCGCCCTTCCTCCCTCCCCAACACGCGCACCATGGGGAGATAACGTCTTGTATATAAGCTCGTGTAACACCGTAGTAAGCCATTAATTTCAATTATTTTTCCTGCTAAGCGCTCTTGTGTTGAATTGTAAGTTTATTATATTTTATCTGTAAAACTTTTATATGGACCGTCCTTTACTATACCTACTGTGGCCCAACATAAAAGAGAACTTTGTAACTTACTTGCTTCTGATTCGAGATCTTCATTTACTACTAAGAAAAACATAGGATTATGCGTTTTGCAGTTTATGCGTTTATACAGTATAGTTAAATTGTTTTATGAGCAACCAATTTATGTCCATTATAAAGTATACTTAAATAATTTTATGCGCATCAAATTTATGCGCATTACACAATATGTTCTTAAACATTGTGATTAAAAACGTTATGCGCATAAATGTATGACTATTTACAGTTATTCGTAATGATGAGTATGACGAATCCACGTATTCCTATCAAAAATAGGACTTTAAACTTTATGCAACCCGACCCCTACTGGCCTACTATGAATTTTCTGGTTACCCTTTGCTACACCCCGACCAAAATTTGATAGGCAAAACAATGCTAAATCGTGTTTGTTAGCTGCGGTAGGGATCTTAGACGTTGGGGGTTGTTTTAATGCTTATTTTAACAGTTATTAAGAACAAGAATTCGTAATTCAGATTTTTCGGATTTTTGATTAGTCGGATTTATAATTGGTCGGTGTAATGATATTCGGATTTTTGAAAATCGGTATTTTAATAATCGGAATTCGTATTTTTGATATTTCGGATTATTATTCAGTCGGACTTCTTATTATTCGGGGTATTGAAATTCGGAATTTTGATAATCGGAATTGTAACCGATAGACCTTTTGAAATTTCGGATTAAAAAAAATCGGATTTATGAAGAATCGGAATAGTTATATTCGGAGTTGTAAAACATTCGGAATTATGAAAATCGGTATTATGAAATTCGTGATTCCGACAATCGGAATTTCGTTTTTCGTATTTATGTAGTGTACCCGGGAGAGAGTTCCACAGTCGAATAGCCTTAAAAGTGAACGAACTACTGTAAAATTTCGAAGATGACGAAGGCACAGTTAATAGCAAATTGTTAGAAGATCTAACAGAATTAAAATAACTAAAACGCTCTTTGAGATAGCGGGGAGTTGCAGGGTTAAAAAGGACACTAAACAGAAGCGAAATAATGTGAGAGTTACGACGATAACGGATAGGGAGCCACTTGAGTTTGGAACGGAAACTAGAAACGTGGTCATATTTGCGTAACCCAAATATGAACCGAATGCAGACATTTTGGAGACGCTCAAGCTTATTAAGCTGCTCCTCAGAAAGGTCGAGATAGGATACATCAGCGTAATCAAGAATAGGAAGAAGTAAAGTTTGAGCAAGCGCAATTTTAGTTGCAGTAGGCAGAAAATTACGAAGCCGCCTAAGAGACCCCACTGCAGCAAATATCTTCCTGCTCACTTCACTCACTTGAGGCACCCAAGACAAAGAGCGATCCATAATGATCCCAAGATTTTTCACTTGCATCGAATAATCAATCTGAATCCCATCAAAAAGTATTGGAGGGAGATTTACAAAATCGACTCTAGAAATCAGATTGCTGCTGCCAATAATATTGACTTGGGTCTTCGCTGGGTTCACACTCAGACCATATCGTTGACTCCATTTCAGAATGCGTACCAAGTCATCATTAGTTCTTTCTATGGCAGAAGGGAGATCACCAAGCACGGACTGTGTATAAATCTGAAGATCATCGGCATAAAGGTGATAATGAGAGGAGATATTATGTGTGATGGAATTAATGAAGATAGAAAATAAGAGAGGAGATAGCACACCGCCCTGCGGAACGCCCGCCAGAGTACTGCACCAAGAAGTACAAGAAGAATCCACCTTTATTCTTTGCCGACGACCATTTAAATAACTACGAAACCAGTCAATTACTGCAGGAGATAAGTTAAGAGAGCGTAAAATAGCGAGCATAATGTCAAAATCTACAGTGTTGAAAGCATTGCTGAAATCCAACAGAGTTAAAACTGTAAGCTTTCTGTCATTCATCCCCAATCGGATGTCATCAGTGATCTTAACAAGGGCTGTACTAGTACTATGCCCTGAACGGAAACCCGATTGAAATTGGTTTAAAAGATCATATCTGTTCAAGAAGGAAGTTAATTGCTGATGCACTAGTCGCTCCAATAATTTGGATAGAAAAGGAAGAATGGAATTGGGACGATAGTCAGAAAAGGAACTGGGGTTTGACTTTTATTAATCTTTATTTGCTTGCTAAATAAAATTTTGTGACTTGGCAATCACACAATACTACATAATTTTAGGTAAGTATGCAAAAATCTATAAATACAGTTAAGTTGTGTGATTGCCACGTTGCAGAATTTTATTTAGCAAGCAAAAACATTCCATGTAAAAAAGAGGCCAAGTCTCGAAACTTTTCCACCGTAAAGAGTTGTGAGATATTTCGTAGAGCCAAGTCTTAGGCATTCTTTAATCTTTATTTGCTTGCTAAATAAAATTCTGTAACTTGGCAATCACACAACTTTCCTGCATTAATGGATTTCTGCATACCTAAAGCTATGTAGTATTGTGTGATTGCCAAGTCACAAAATTTTATTTAGCAAGCAAATAAAGATAAAATAATGCCTGAGACTTGGCTCTACGAAATATCTCACAACTTTTTACGGTGGAAGAGTTTCGAGACTTGACCTCTTTTTTACATGGCATGTTTTTTATGGGATGATGCATTTCCGATTAATGAGGCACAGAGTAGCTAAAGACAATCTGATTTGAAAATTATTAATCAGGATATTCGTATCAGGCTACAACCTGCGCCGACAAGCCGAGCAAATCAAAAAATTCTCTATTTTACTATGACGTCGTGCACTCTAAAAAACAACCTACGTTACGTAATCATATCGCTTACATTGCACGAGTAGGCTATACTGAATGCGAGAAAGGGGTAGCCTATAACGTTATAACATTATTATATCGGTTAAAAAAGTATCAGTTTTATATTAATGGTTTAGATTTATAAAGTTATAATGGATATCGCTATACAGCGCGTCAAATATCGTTTTTGAGTATAGCGGTTTTAGGAATAATAACGTTATAAATGATAGCGGTATACGAAAATAGCGCTATTTAAAGGCCTGGTAGGGACACAGATTGCTTAGTAGGCATTTCGCGCTACTAAGCAATACGCCCGTCCTACAGTTAGTCCTTGCCCGGCGCGCGCACCGATCACTACTCTACAATAAATCATAATAACTACGCACCGTCGTTTCGCTGTATCATATACCTACGCCAAGGGCACAACATTCGCCACACGGTCAAGTATATGATGAAAAAGAGGGGAACAAAGCAGGATAAATTAGCTAATTGGCATTATTACATTTATATCAATCAAACGCTTGGATCATTTTACACCCAGCTTCCTTACTGGAACATTGCTAAAGTTCTTTTTACACACGGTATTTTTTATTTTATTTTTCACATCAATATGTTTTACACATAGCTTAACAAAAAGCTGGACATGCTGAAGTCTAAATAAAGACTTTAAGCTGTGTTCAGCCACCACCTTCAACAAGCCATGTGTGAATTATATTCCGTTACGTGACAAATACTGTGAGGAGCATCATAAGCTCCTCAGAGTATCCTGCCATCAATATCACTTCGTTAACACTGGGTTGAATGTAGACGACGCTACATTGGCTGAAGTCGAGTTGTCAATGCGAAGGGAGTATCAACGAAGATTCGCGATTACGACCGACTCAGGCCACGCTCGGTGAGAATGAGTGTTAGAATGGATAATTTCTAGTGCAAGTAACAATAGTGGTAATCAGTGGACTGAAAGAGACAGATTGCTGAGTGAAATTCGGGAACAATTAAATTTTGATGAACCTGACATTAGTTTACCAGTTGTTAATAAATTAAGTTTAGAGATAAGAGAGTCAGAGGTGAGAAAACCTCTGTCTATAGTCGATAAATTAGATTTATCGTCTCGTGTTGAAATTAGCAATAATTATTATATTTATCATATGGATAGATTGGATAGATGGACACAGGGAGATATAATATAAATTTAAGACATTTTAATTACAGCTATGGTTATCCATAAAATTGTAATGTATTAAAATTATATTTCATCGACCACTGTCGACCTCACTACTACATTTATCGCCCTTCCTCCATCCCCAACACGCAATTTTCAATTATTTTTCCTGCTAAGCGCTCTTGTGTTGAATTGTAAGTTTATTATTGTTAAATAACTAATAAAACTTGTCCAATTATGTCTCTTAACGATGTGAACGACACTGGAAGCAAAACTATAAAGTGGGTTCGTGTAAAGGACCTACCTATCAACACGCCTCTGCCGATCGAGTCCTGCGGCAGATGGGGCTCGAAATTTAACCCTGAAAAGGGTCACATCGTCGTGGTGCTCAAAGATATTGGGCACTGCTCCTTGCCGAGTCGCTTCAGCGATCTCGACGACTCTGCTTTTACGAGTTTGAAGTTAATTGATATGAATGATTTTATTATAATACACGGTGGAATTTAATCGGTGAACAGGAACCCATTTTTCTAATTGAGTAATCGATGGCGGTCACGTTTATGTAGTACTTAAGTGGAACCAAGTTTTTTTTTTTATCATAACTAATTTTTAAGTTGAAATTAAATTTTAATTAAAATTTATTGTCACCCTACTAATGGTTTAGTCTGAAAAGTTTAATACCTCTTTTCAAACTATCAGCCATAGAAACTTAAAACATAAATGAGCAATAAGCTGTCAATTGGTCATTGTAAAATTCATAACAAACGTCTGATCTGTCTAGTTTCCCGCCAAAGCCAGCAATCACTTGACGTATGTACACTTACGAGTCAGTCAGTGTACATTTTACCGATGTTAATTAAGTGTGATTAATTAGATTGTGAGCTATATTGCACGAGATTTCACGTATTGGTTTCTGTGTAGATTGATAATTAAGATTTTTGGATTCCTGATCACCGATTAAATTCCACCGTGTATAATCATTAATAATAGCGCTACAATCTGTTGCCAATAACAAATTTATGAAGAAATATAACCATGAAGAGGAAAACACATTCATCACATACCTAGATGTCAATAACCTTTACGGATGGACGATGATACAACACAAACCGCTTACTATACACTGACACACCTTCATTTACGAAATCAAAACAGCGCAGCATCAAATCGCAAATGTCTAAATTTAACGAACGAATTTTACGATACCATACATACCATAGCCAGCGATAAACAAACTGTACACCCAGAGCAAGAGGAAAAAAACACTGCGGTTTAGACGATAAAAGGTTTATCAACAATGATCGCATAACAACGCTACTTTGGGGACACTATACGTTGAACAATTATAAAAGTACTTAAATAAATGAATGTGTTTTGATCAATCTCGATTTTTATTTAAAAACACCTCTCAATCCAACCAGCGCGTCAACGGCACCGTCAGCGGCCCCGCCATCGACCTCTTCAAAGCCACCACCAACGATCATGACAGTCAACGACCTCTTCACACACACACGATGACGTAGGACATACTTAATAGACAGAGTCTGTCGCCAACGATCTCCCCAAAGCCACCACCAACGGCCTTGGCAGTCAACAACGTCTTCACGCTATGCCGAGGTTTGCCTATTAATCCACGTGTCCTCGGTTCGACGTGTTCCAAACGCTATGTCACTATGGAGCGCCGTTACGCACATCCCGTGCTCCCATAGTGATTTATGTGTATATACATTAGATGAGTTTTTTAATGATAAGAGCGTGAACTGGATGGAGAAATAATAATATAAAATAAATTATATCTAATTAATAATTATGTACAAGACAATTTGTAAGATTTCATTAGTATAAGATAATTAGAGTCTGTAAAAGAAGAGGAAGATCTACACAATGTTTAACAGTATTTTTATTCAATTGCTTTGCCCTTCCAGGGTTCATGTTAACCTGTTACCATTACTTTACGAACTGTATACTTAACTTACATGAGTGCAATAAATGATATGAATATGAATATGAGTATCATGTTTTGAATCAAAGGACGATAACAACGAGTGCCGTGCATGTGGCAAAACACCAACTTTGGTGGTTAAGTTTTGTAGTACGGCACGTGTCGTGAATAGTCATGATTCACGATAGTATTTACATTGATGTTAATAATCATGTCTCAAACAGCCGATTTATTTCATGTAGCAACACCCACAATCTTTTTATAACAATGTTGACGGGTAGGCGAGTAGTCACAGTTCTTAACGACTATATTGCGTACGAACAGTTAAGTGCAGATTTGTAGTGTTAGATTTGGAGGAAAACCAGGGTGAGCTCTTTCCATAATCACTTTCAATGCATCCTATGACATTGTAACGATTTGGTTCATTTACACGTGTGTTCACGTGTTTACACAGCTCGGACGATGATTGTTCATGATGTGATGTATTTATAAATAAATAAATAATAAATAAATATTAGGGGACAATCTTACACTAATCGAACTAGTCCCATAGTAAGCTCAATAAGGCGTGTGTTATGGGTACTAGACGACGATATATTTAATAGATAGAAATACTTAAATACATAGAAAACATCCATGACTCAGAAACAAATATTCATGCTCATCACACAAATATTTGCCCTTACCGGGATTCGAACCCAGGACCTTCAGCTTCGTAGGCAGTGTCACTACCCACTAGACTAACCGGTCGTCGGTCGTCGGCATTTATGTGCGTCCACAGGTCTTATTCTATTTGGGAGGCGTGACGGTATATTATTTATATGAATAAGGTTTTCCTACATGTCACGTACATGCGATAACACAGTTCTTAGTCGTGGAGTTCTTTAGTGTGAAAGGATTAGTAACAAGTGTAACAACAAGGGTCTCAGGTTCGGTAGTTTCAGCCTCAGACCATGTCGTCATCAATCAAGGGTGCACCCGGGTAATTATAACTGGAACAATATAGTGTGTGAATTGGTACAGTATCAGTCGTGTGGTAAGGGATGTCTGTAAGGGGAGGTGTAGGACATTCTCGGGGACGAAGGTCCCCACATCTCAGATGGAGCTGGTACGCATAAGGCGGCAGCTCATATGTCAGATATATAAAGGATTCCGGAAGCTGTATGTGTAGGTTCATAGTTGCATATATGCTAATACAGATACCTAAGCTAGAGTGCTATAGGTACTATTTCGCGGCCATGAGAGTGACCAGAAGTGGCTTTGCGACAGCACGTGAACAGTGCCATGTTCAAAACTGACTAAAACGATGCAAATAAAGTCTCGTGCTGGTGTCGAGATAGTAACTCCCTGAGAATTAGTAGTTACAGAGGCAGAAGTTGATATAGCTCCTCCATAAAATATAGCTGCTTGTGATGACGAAGGTGTAAATGAACAGCTAAATGCTAAATAAAAAGACGGCAATTCAACGCCTCAGAAAAATGAAAAGCTGAAAAGGGACATTTATCGTAGTATCTGTAGCATTATGGAGACGATATCACGGTTTAGCAGGAAAATGGACTGACGATTGTACACTGGACTCGGACAAACCGTGGGGTTACAGAGATAAAGAAGTTAAGCTTACAGAGATAAACTAGTTTTGGCTCGTTTGGTTCGACAGAACGGTGCCGACGCAGAAAGAGCTTGTTGCGAATCAACCACACCACGACAGTAAGGGGGAATTGGCCTGTAGAAGACATTTAGAAAAACGTTTGTGTGAAATTCTATAAAATTAGACCAAAATGGCTACTGAATCCCATTACCACCACAAGATTGGGTAGACCGATATATTTAGAATTGGATTCTTTCAACGAAACGGTAAAGTTGCGGTAGAATATAACGGTAGACAACATTACGATTACGTTCCCAAATTTCATAAAACTCGTAACGATCTGACTACTCAAAAACAAAGAGACCATATAAAAAGACGTCGACGAAGAATCGAAGTCAGATATAACCGTTTTCATGCTGATTTCTAAATTAGGAAAAAGACCTAGAGACTGAATATTTTCACTGGACGAGAAATTACTGCCGGTGTCTGTGTACTAACCATGCCCATAACAGCATATAATCTGTCAAAAGAATGTATTTTAGCTAAACGCCGTACCCACAATAAAATTGTGAAAAAGGTTACTTACGTGCGATGACCTGTTCGAGAATTTGAATAAAAAGCCCAGCCACCACAAATTATGTAGAGCCTTATGTGATGAGACGGCGATCGCCCCTCATGTCAACTTTGAGAAGGGCAAAGACCTCACGGCTTCGAACTCATCGGATGTTCTAGAGAAAATAAATGTTATGGCCATATTTTGGTATTCTTGGTATATCAAGTAGGGGTATTATTAAAAAAATCTGCCACTGGCATTTCTGCACATTTTGCGTGGGTTACAATCAAAACCGTCGAGTAAAAGAGACCTATTTAAGACTTTTCTACACCTTTTGCGAGGGTACAAGTGGTACAACCAAAACCGATGAACTGAAGATTGAAGCTGAAGACCCCAATGAATACAGGTACAGACCAGCAGTAGGAATGATTGCTTATGACTGTGCCGCGAAAGACCTAATTGTAACGTCTATATAATTACCAGATACAGACCCTTGTCCGAATTACAAAACTTCAAACATCACTGACGCACTAGAAATCCAGGTTCTGCTAGTGATGCGCGACTTTACGTATTGTAGCTGCCAATGCGATAGGACGTGTTATAATTGTTTGCAAATTAAAATCGTGTGCAAAATATTGACCTACATCACGACGAAATCACGTACGCGTGTTATTTTGTTTGTGCAGTGCTACTATGTCAATAGTGTATGATTTTCTAACTTTTTAATAATGGGTGATGAAAGTAGTCGGAGCCCATTTGGCCGAAGTGGTAAAATTGCGCGCAGCCCTCCATCAACACCCGTACCTCCGACCGCCGTGAAAGAAGATGTGAGAGACCAAGAACCAGACCAACTTGTAGCCGTACCTACATCAGAAATTGATAAATGGATGGCCTATATTGAACAGTGTCTAAACGAAATTTGCAGCATCGCTACAGAAGGAAAGCTGAATTCTGAACAAAAATTGAAAGTCCACAATTTTTGCCGCAAAGTCTCCAATGGCACTTCAAGTATGGCTCTTCACTACCAGGCACTTAAAAAAACAGCTGTTGTCAACAAATGCACCCTTCAAGCTCTACAGGAAAGGCAGGATCTATCAGAACGTCTCCAAGCCCTCAAAGACTCCATCGATAATGTTCCTAAGCCTACCTCAAATGCACATTCCTTCGCTGATATAGTTAAAACTAGCGGTAATAATGTTATTCGGCCCAGCAACTTGAGTTCAGTTGCAATTTATCCCACCGATAAATTAAAATCAAGTGAGGACACAAAAAACCTGGTCCAAAAAATTATAAATCCCGAGCAAATGAAATTACATGTAAGAGCGCTGAGAAAGGTCAAAAATGGCGGTATCATTATCAGCACAGACTCCAAGAGTGACATCGAGAAATTCAAGCAAACTTTCAAAAATACCTCCTCGAGCCTCACCATCGACGAACCTTACAAACGCAAGCCCAGAATTGTGATAGTCGGCGTACCCTCAGATCTACAAGAACAAGAAGTTTATAAATGCATTTTTGAACAGAATCTAGCCGATAAACTGCAGGACCTATCTCGGGATAAATTCTTGACCTCCATTAGATTGAGTCATAAGTCGGGCAAGAAAGATGCTGAGACCTGTAATTATATCATAGAAGTGCCAGCCCTTATACGCAAAGCGCTAATATCCCAAAATCGAGTTTTTATTAATTGGTCTTCGTGCCCAGTGAGGGACTTCACTATCGTCACCAGGTGCTTCAAATGCCAGCAGTTCGGTCAGGCCACCAAGACGTGTAAGCAATCTGACCTCACGTGTGGACATTGCAGTGACGCAGGCCATTCAGATAAGGAGTGCCCAAAGAAAGGAGCTCCGCCCAAATGTGCAACATGCCGATTTTACAAAAAGCCCAACGACCATAAAACGGGTGACCTTGAATGTCCTGCTAGAAAAATGGCCGAGCAACGTTACATAAACTCGATTGATTACGAAGGGGTCTAAATTTAAGGTCGCCGCTTACATTACTTTTGTTGGACTTATTTTATATGTATAGATTTATTTCACCTATTTTAGTTACTCGGCATATCTTAACGTCGTCCTATACTAAACGCAAGGCTGCAACGCAAGCACTTATTTGTTACACATATTTTATTGAACTCAATTTACTTAAACTTGCTTGACCTAGTCTAACGCAATTGCAGATGCTGACACTGTAATTATCTATACCTAACGTAATTTAATTTCGCGGCGATTTATTGATTCCGATGTACTTTAAATAGATATAAGTTACTATGTTCTATATTCCAATTGTTTCTAAATGTACGATACTATTATATACCTTCCGTGTGCACAAATTGCACCAATTAGTTTGTAATTATTATCTTTGTCTGAGACACAGGATCATCCTAGTTCCGACGCACGTAATATTGTATGTACTATGTCTTAAGACGCAAGCACATTGTTAACATTAGCAATAAGGTTTTTATGAATAAAATTTATTATTTATTTATTTATTATTTACTTTGCATGAAACTAATTGGGTTAGTCGATTATTATAATCATTCAACTAAGTCGAATAATTCGAAAATCATTCGTTTATTAGTAAGCTAATCTAATGTGCCCGAATAGAACTTGACGTTGACATTAGTCGCTAATATGTACAACTAATTAGTTGTCGTCATTCGATTATTAGTATTAGTATACAACTAATTTCCAATTCGAATATTGACATTAGTAATCGCTAATTATTCGAATAGACAAATCATTCGAAGTCGCGCATCACTAGGTTCTGCAGGAACGAGAGACATACGATGTACATGTATCAATGTCTAATCGGCACCGCGCTACTGAACAGCTTCTTCAACTATCTCTCGTCTGACATGCAGCACAAGTTTAAGCTAATAATGTCTGAAGAGTTGAACGATGAGGCGTCCACATCTGCGCCTAGAGAGGGAGGTTCGACGTATATGGACCATGAGGCGGGGTCGGTGCTCGAGGCGCTCACCTTCTACCCGACTGCCGAGGAGTTTGCGGTAAGTGTGGACGATAGATATAACAAAAAGCATGAAACAAAAGAAATAACTGTGTCCCGACTACGGAAGAGTAACTGAAAAAAATAGTATTTTATGCAATGGTGTCACGTTTATAAGTCCTTGTGCTCCTATCAGGGATTACTAACGCCGGGGTTGAAATAAGGAGTCAAGGATTCGTGCAATAGATATAATTATAAAATCCGACTGTGTAGAAAGTTTAGGGTCGTGGGGTTAAAATAAATTCACACAGTCCCGGTTCTGTCCCACGGATTAGGTACTCTCGCCTGGGGGGAACGTGACGTAGGCTGGTGCTCGCGGGTGCTTGTAATTGTGGCCGACTGTACTCGTGCGGCGTCCCGGAGATGTCGGAGGTGGCGAAGGGCGTCGTTCCCAGCCTCGTGGAGTTTGAACGTTGGTGTAGGCCTGAGCTGCGGTGGTACCTCCACCCAATTCAGAAGCCCGAACTTTGGACCCTGGAACGCGCCATCGAAACGTATTAGGAAGGCGGGTCCGGATACGAATTGTGAGCATCCCAGCGAGCGGCGGAGGAAAAAAGGAAGTGCCTAGTGTAGCAGTGATGCCGTGGATGCTCACAATCAGAAGCGGAGATTACAATTCGTGTGGATGATGCAATAGCTAATCAACATTCAATGTTCACAAAATGAGGGTGGAATATCGAAACGATTGCGAATGTATTACTGTGATGGTGCAAAATAAATGGCAAAATGGAAGGAAACAGAAGCACCATGCATAGTAAGGTTAAACTAAAGTTTAAAATACTTAATTACTCAGTACAGTTCTAAAAGCGTTATATAAAATAATGTACCACTTACCCAAATTGGGGTTGCACAACACACGCGAATAACATTACATTAGGTACTAGAATGAACCCGAGGAACGTTTAGTGACGAACACTATAGATTTCGGTTACGTGTTTAACAATTAAAAAAGACTTGTCTTCACGTATATAGACCGAATTTCGAGATAATGTGACGTGCGTTCTAACTCGGTAGCAAATCGGGAGTGTCGCGAAGGCGATGCGCAAAAATGCATTGCTTCACGAGATAAGGACTTGTTAGCAAGGGCGCTAAAACTGCGCTTCGCGTGAGCGCTAAAACTGCGCTTCGCGTGAGCGCTAAAACTGCGCTTCGCGTGAGCGCTAAGATGTCGCCGATGAATTCATGTTACATTTTCACATTAATATATGGTTTTAAAGGTTGTAAATTTGTAAATATTTGATTATGACATTAGTGTAAGTAATGTATATATTTGTTTTTACTAATAAGTATTAATAAAAAAGTTATATATGTAACGATAACGTTACGCAGCGCAATCCCAAAATGTCCAAAAGCACTTTCAATCCACGAACACCTTTTAGCAGTAAGCTGTCAGCACGTATAGTTTTCAACAATGAAAGTAGAATGCGTCGGATTTAATTCGATTTATTTTGTTAATCAGCGGGGAGCTGGTCTTTTCACGCACACGGGAGAGAATCTAACTCGCAACTCGCCAGGTGGCGTGAGCGATGCGCGTACGTCGTGTATGAGAATGATAGCGCGATATATCAGTGCGCATGGGTGAAAGGGATGATTGTATAGGAAATCGTGGCTGTAGAAACGACAACAGATTAAAGTCCGACGGACAAACATACGAAATCCACCAAAGCGTTTAGCGCTTCTATTTATTAAATATTTAATAACCTCGTCAGTTGTATGGCCTCAAAATAAATGATTGATGTACAGGTTTCAGAAAAAAATGGGTAATAATGCAAACGACGGAAACAGATCGTATAACATCTGCCGTCGGCAATTACAAACAACGATCTAGGACAAAAATTATCTTAACAGAGCTTGCCATAATAATACCATTAGCTTTTATTAGTCCAGTTGGACTGTCTTTTATATAGGACAACAGGAACAAGCCTGCTCTGGTGGGTGGAGATATGAATGACACAAATTTTGCAAAAGTTAGATGTTTGATGTGGCTACCGCGAATTTGACTTGGCGGCCCCCTCCAATGTTTCTCTTCAGCCAACACGTCAATATGTAATTTTTAACCTGTTAGTGTTTTATATTATGGACATAATTCGGATGGTAAAGACGAAGTATAAAACATGTCACCCAGTCATAGCACAGGCAGTGGATGCCGATACGACCTGAGACTTCATTGTGGGAAGTTGGTGTTAAAATTTATAACAAACTGAGGCCGGAAGTCAAGGAGGCTACATCTTGTGAGCTGTGTGTACAGAGGTTAAAACACTTTTTAATGGAGTGTTTTTTCAAATCAAATAATTTATTTCGGAAGTGTTTCCATAATTCGTTAGTAATAAACAGCTAGTAGTAGTGTAGATTTTAGAGCGGGGATGAATTTTGTAGTTATAGAAAATTTGTATCGGGACATTTTATATATTTTTTCTTTTCTTAGATTTATATTGTAATAAAATTAGTTGTAATGATTTTTTTTGCTATTATTATTATTTTGCTTAACTTGTGCAATTTTTATCGCATTAAATTATTTGACTGATTTTACCTAGATCTGAAAATGTCATTCTATCGGAGCTCCGCGAAGTTGTCCAGATTACGAATCATTACAGGCCGAGCTGACTGAAGACTATACACCGTCCGCCTTAAAGGACTGCTCGTGGGCAAAAGACGTCAGACAGACTTTCGGGAAGGACGATGTTGACCCGGAGCCGACAGAGTCAGCCAAAGAGGCGACCTCCGAGGCTTCAGATGACTCTAGCCGACGAGGAAACGCGGGAAACCGGCCGTAGGCGCCGTAATAGTCGTGAACATTACTTCTATGTAAACTTTCAAGACAAAGCAACGTCTGCTTTCAAAGCCAAACATTGAGCGAGTTTTGAGGCATTATTACTTAAATCTACAAAATAATTAAAATGTAGGCATCATAATTTACAGCGAAAACCGTTTTCATGCTGATTTCTCAATTAGGAAAAAGACCTAGAGACTGAATATTTTCACTGGACGAGAAATTACTGCCGGTGTCTGTGTACTAACCATGCTCATAACAGCATATAATCTGTCAAAAGAATGTATTTTAGCTAAACGCCGTACCCACAATAAAATTGTGAAAAAGGTTACTTACGTGCGATGACCTGTTCGAGAATTTGAATAAAAAGCCCAGCCACCACAAATTATGTAGAGCCTTATGTGATGAGACGGCGATCGCCCCTCATGTCAACTTTGAGAAGGGCAAAGACCTCACGGCTTCGAACTCATCGGATGTTCTAGAGAAAATAAATGTTATGGCCATATTTTGGTATTCTTGGTATATCAAGGAGGGATATCATTAAAAAAATCTGCCACTGGCATTTCTGCACATTTTGCGTGGGTTACAATCAAAACCGTCGAGTAAAAGAGACCTATTTAAGACTTTTCTACACCTTTTGCGAGGGTACAAGTGGTACAACCAAAACCGATGAACTGAAGATTGAAGCTGAAGACCCCAATGAATACAGGTACAGACCAGCAGTAGGAATGATCGCTTATGACTGTGCCGCGAAAGACCTAATTGTAACGTCTATATAATTACCAGATACAGACCCTTGTCCGAATTACAAAACTTCAAACATCACTGACGCACTAGAAATCCAGGTTCTGCTAGTGATGCGCGACTTTACGTATTGTAGCTGCCAATGCGATAGGACGTGTTATAATTGTTTGCAAATTAAAATCGTGTGCAAAATATTGACCTACATCACGACGAAATCACGTACGCGTGTTATTTTGTTTGTGCAGTGCTACTATGTCAATAGTGTATGATTTTCTAACTTTTTAATAATGGGTGATGAAAGTAGTCGGAGCCCATTTGGCCGAAATGGTAAAATTGCGCGCAGCCCTCCATCAACACCCGTACCTTGAAATGTTATTTATTTCCCACTCCTGAAAGCCAGTGAAATGCTGTGCATTTGCCTGTAGGTTAAGCAAGGAAATCTCTAAGGTTTAAGAATGAAACAAGACTCTAGTTAGTACAGGTATATTTCCTCACAACACTACGCTCTTAGCTTAGGGTACATAAGGTCCTCGGAACCCTCTATAACAGCGCAGTGCATGTGGGGAACATCACTACTCTCTCTAGGGTCGCTTTATGTAAGTCCGTTGGTGATAAGTGATGATTTACCTACGATGCCTGAAGGGCCGTTAATAAGCTATGACAAACTCACTCAGACGGGGTTGCCAGAAAGGCGGGTACTTCCTGCAGGGAGTCCTTAAGCCCGAGGCTCCTGGGACAACTGATCCAGTTTCTCCTGCGCCTCTGAGTTCTCCTGGAGGAGGCTATCTGCGATCGCAGCTTCCCGGGGTCCCGCCGAGAGTATAGTGTCGTCTCGGGGTGAGTTCTTCACACACCGGTGTTCGCGCGCCGGTACATGGAGACCTCTCCGCCCACGAATAACCTCTTCACCATCACATGAAGAATATATCTTTACGATATTTCATATAATTAAATATAACATCCCACCTGAAAATTAGACCTTTATTAGTGGCGTTTTTCCAGGCTTCTAAGATTGGTCTAGTCGACGTTATGATTTCTTTACTGACCCATAAGCAGTGTTTTCCTCACTGCCCTCCCGTGACACGTCGGCAAAAGCTCAACCGTGTTGCAGTCTGTCAGTCTGTAACATTTACTTCATTAGAACGGTTTCGCCAATCTTCTCTGGTTCGAAGGTTGAGCAGAATGCCTTACGTTGATGTATTCCTTTCCTTATTCTGGGCCAAATATCTTATCTTCTAAACACAAAACATTTATAGAAGTCGCCTGCTGTCCTGAAACAATCGTAGAGGTTATATCACTTCGTATCTATTATTTCTTCTAAATCTTTTCAGGTTTAATGATATTTTACCTCTGTCGTCTGTCCCTTACGCTTCCGGCTCAATCGGGCGCCTCTTGCCACCGATGGCCACGGATTCTTCTCCTCGAGTGTCCTCTCACTTTTTCCTCAGCCTCCATTCTCATGGGAAGTGACTTTTGACAGTTAGTGTCACTCTGACAGCTCTCTGGATTGTTCCGGGTCCTTGCGTTTATATGCAGTTAATACAGGGCGTTTTTTCAATGTGCTCAATAATTGTGAGGCGTTTCCTTGAGTGTCGCACAGATGGCAGTAGAGGTAGGATTTGCCGTGTGACAATACCCCCTCCCTTATGAAAAGTTTTGAAACGTAGTGAAAAAACTACGCTGCCCTCAGCGCTGTTCAGAACTACAGAACCTATGCTACCGTTATTTAACCTATCTACCTATTTTTAACACAAATTAGTCCCCACAATGTCAAAATCTCTAACATACATCTTCTTTCGAAATGAAGCGATAGCTTTTCCTTAGCTATTCGCTGCCTACAAGCACACAAATTCCCGAGTTGCTCCTGTAATCCCAGTGCAGCTCAATGAAGTTCCCAAGTTGAGTACGCGTTTTCCATTTTAACGTTACTCTTTAAGTTAGACTACCTAAATCACACCTAAATCTAAACTAACCCTACCTTGGCGTCGTTAGTGTGAGAATATCACCCCTAACACGTGAACACGTCCTACGGTAATTGAGAACCCAGACCAAGATCTTGACAACAAGTGTTTCTTCTTCTGGATATCATATCTTGATATCCTTGATATGCCACTGTCCTAGGTGTTTCTCATCGTAACCCACCAGTTCATACACTAACGGCGATAGAACCTTCTTCACTATGCACTTCTGGTATTTGGGCGCTAACTTGGACGCTTTAAACTTATCGGCATCGCTTTGAATGTAGGTTTTCTTCCAGACCTCCTGGCCTTCACGCAATTTGACGTCTCTCCTGCGCAGATTGTAATATCTGGCATTTGTTGCATGAGCCTTCTCCAGATTATCCCTAACTTTGCTGTAAATCTCTTGAAGTGTCCCAAATTCTCCAGCATATTCCTCTCTCGGCATGGCTACCTCGTACTCCGTATCACTTGTGTCTTTATAAAAAGAGCCATTTATAATCGGTTCCCTACCGTGTACCAAGAAAAATGGTGTGAAACCAGTCGTCTCATTCACCGCGCTATTTAAAGCAAATTGAACCTTAAAAATATTATTATCCCAGGATCGATGATCTTCCTTTACGTAGGACGAGATCATTGTCATAACCGTCTTGTTAAAGCGTTCCACGCTGTTTATCTGTGGCGTATATCGCGGTCCATAATGGATCCGAGGGACATTGTAAGTCTTCATTAGTCTCCGAAACTCTGATCCAGTGAATTGAACCCCATTGTCGGTAACCACTGTCTCAGGAACTCCGTGAGCTAAGAAAACATAATTTTCTATATTTTTCGCCACATTTGCGCTTGTTGCGCGTCTTAACGGGAATAACATTGTATATTTTGAAAAAACACAAGTCACGACTAAAAGATGTACGTAACCGGATCGTGATTTTGGCATAGGGCCTACCAGATCCATACTTATGACTTGCCATGGTTTGTAACATTGTTTTGGTTTACCCATTTGCCCTGGAGTAAGCGTCGTCCTATGTTTATAGGCTGAGCATGTCGCACATTGCTTGATAAAGTGAACTACGTCACGGTACATTCCTGGCCAGAAATACCTCAAACTTAACCTTCTATGTGTTTTAAATACACCTAGGTGTCCCGAAGTAGGAGGTTCATGGTTCTCGGCAATGATTTTTGTGCGACTTGATTCAGCTACGACCACTTTCCAGTCAAACTCGTCGGTTAGTGAATATTTACCCTTACTATACCTATATAATATATTATTCTCTATTCTGTAGTTCGGGTAATTTCTTGGGTAAAATTTACAACCAGAGTATACTCTATTATACCATGCATCACTCGCGTTTGCGGCCGGTGTCGCGCTAATGGCGTCCACCTTAATCAAGCGCGAGAGAGCATCTGGGATAACGTTATCTTTCCCTCTCCTATGTTCGATATTAAAGGTGTATTGAGATAAACGACAACCCCAGCGAGCAAGACGACCCGTCGGATTTTCCAAATTCATGAACCATTTCAACGATGCGTGGTCAGTGACAACAGTAAATGGCCTAGTACCTAGGTACGGCTCAAATTTCTCGACGGCATGAAGAACAGCTAACGCTTCACGCTCCGTTGCACTAAAGTTTTTTTCATTTTTATTCAAAGACCTACTAATGTATGCAATAGGGTGGTCGTGGCCTTCCACTTCCTGTGTAAGGACCCCCCCTATTCCATAACTTGACGCATCGCAGTGGACTGTAAAGTGTTTATTAAAGTCTGGACATATTAAAACTGGTGCTGATACAAGACGGTTTTTTAAATCTTTAAATGCTTGTTCAGCGCTTGAAGTCCAGACAAACTTTGTTTTTGAGCTGGTTAACGCATTCAATGGGGCGGCTATGGACGAGAAATTTCGAATAAACCGCCTGTACCAAGAACATGTGCCTAGGAACATTTTTACCTCCTTCGCGTTCTTCGGGACAGGAAAGTCAATTACCGCACGAACTTTACCCGGATCTGTGCGTAACCCACACTCATCTACGATATAACCTAAGTATTTTAGGGATTTTCTAAAAAATTTACTCTTCTCCAAATTGATCGTTAAATTTGCTTCTTGTATTCTCTTGTGAAGCTTCTTAAGCAATATTAAATGTGTCTCGTAATCCTCTGATACCACTATTATGTCATCGACGTAACAAAATACTAATCCTTTATCTATCTCACTACAAAATGGAGTTCCAAAAAGCCTATCCATTAACCTTTGCTGGCGCGCAGGTGCTCCCGTTAAACCAAAAGCCATGACCTTGAACTTATATTGACCTTTACCGGCCACGGTGAAACTTGTTTTTTCCTGCGACGACTCATCAAGAGGTATTTGCCAAAAGCTTGCTTTAAAATCGATTGAACTGATATACCTAGCATTTCTAAGGCTATCTAATATCTGAGGGATATGTGGTATTGCGTAAGCGTCACCTTTACTGACTGCATTTAATTTACGACAATCCAAACAAAACCTCCATGACCCGTCAGGCTTTGGAACCATAAGGACTGGATTATTCCAAGGGCTTTCGCACGGTGTGATCACATCTAAATCCAACATTTTATCCACTTCCTTATGCAGTTCTTTCAGCTTTTCTGGTGACATGGGGTATGGTCTACATTTAATTGGCGGAGAATCACCTGTATCTATTTTATGTTCTATCAGGTGAGTTCTACCTAAGCCTTTATGTTCAAATGAAATTTCTCTAAATTGATCAGTTACTATTTCTGCTACCTGTCTTTGCTCAGAGGTCAAGTTATCATACGACAATACATTTTCTACCTGACTGTCTATGCTTGAATGTCCAATGAAATGTTTTGGCTTTTCTATGTATCTTATATTTTCAAATATCTCTGGCATCAATGAAAATTCCTTCCAAAAATCTACTCCGAGTATTACATTTGACACTATGGATGGTATGACGTAAAACTTTATTACTTTAGTGATACCCTTAAATGATATTGGTAACAACATGGTACCAACTGTTCTACAAGTTGAACCATCTGCTACTGTGACAGAATTGTCATTTGTTGAAATGGTGTATCCCAAATTTACAAAACGCTCGTGCGCGCCACATCCAATAATGGACACAGCGGCACCAGAATCGAGTAGTGCACATATTGTCACATCCAGTATGTTCACGTTTAAATATGGCCGAACATCATTGTCGTCTGGTTTGAAGAGAACCGTGCTGACGGAATTGTTTTTAAAATATTTAGTAACTAAATCTAACCAATAACTATTATCGGCACTTTCGGCCTTTTCTGCCGAGTAATAGTCACGATTCTCTCCACCTAGTTTTTTGACTGATTCATGTTTCTACACTTTGGGCATGACCGCGAGGTATAACCCGGTTCACCACATTTAAAACACAAAATGCGCTTGTCCCTGCAAGATTTAGTGTCGTGAGTATTTACTTTACACCTATAACAATAAACTGTATTTGTTTGTTGTGGTGATTGACGAAATTGAGGCGCGTGCGCGTGTTGTCCATGCTGTCGAAAACGTTGTGCCGACCCGTTTTGTCTTTGATGTTGGTATGTTTCAAAACGTTGAAATTGTTTCTGATTTGGCACGTGTGCGTAATGCCTGGACTGTTGTTGTTGTGTACCCGCGACACCCGCTACCTCTGTTTTACTACACTTGCCGTTATAGGCGAAATCCGGATTCAAGGTAGATTGTCTCGGTGGTTCCGTAAACAATTTACCTTGCTCCCGTGCAGCTTCTATTTTCCTGCAAACCTGCCGCAATGATTCGACCGTATCGAGTTCCTGCAACGCTAAGTGCTCAGAGAACGACGGTCTTATATTATGCAATAATATTTCTAATTGTTGCTTGTCATCTAAAGGTTTTAATAAGCGAGAGAACATTCCGCTCATCACCGCAAAATATATGTGTGTAGGTTCATCTACCCCTTGTGTGCGCGCATGTATTTCGCTCAATAGCCGATAATCAAAATCAACAGGCGCAAATTCCTGTTTCAACAAAATGCCTAACTCTTTCCAAGTGTTAAACCTATGCTTATTCCCCCTATACCATAAGAGACCTTGCTCAGTGAACAAACAACAAGCCGCGTTAAATAGTTGGTCGTCAGTGATGCCAAATGCTTGAGCCCTCTCCTCAACTGCTTCCAGGAACGCATGTACGCTTGTGAGTCCATTGAACTTATTGTTTATATATTTGAGCACATTTATATTCGATGACTCCTTTGGCTCCTCCATATGACTGCTTGCTGGTTCCTTCCCGTTGCTCTGGCTCGGTAGTAACGCATTTATTGTTACCCCGCATTGTTGAATCTTTGTTCTTAACGCAGTGTAATTATCTTTGTCGGCTTGTGTGCTCATAGTACCTAATCTGAACATTCTGTAGAATAAATGTGCATACAACGCTTTCGCGCGAATCAGCAAACGACGGTCCCTAGTTTTCTCTACTGTAATTAATTTACTCTGAAGTTCCTTTACTTTCTCCGATACTATAGCTAATTCACTTGTGTTCTGCAATTCCTCGCCAATAACCTCCTCCGGTAGAAATTCCAAGCTCAATTTCTTGAGTTGTCGTCTCATTTCTTGAACAGTTGTCCCGGGTGTCTCCGACCTAATGTTTATTTCATAAGTCAGTTCGTCTTTTAGCAAGGAATGATAGTAAATCGTTTTTAAATCCATGTTTACCACCGCAAGTGATCAAACAAGACTAAAATAGCAATACCAATACGAACTACAATAAGTCGCCTATATACCAAGAGATGTGATTAAGAGTGTGATGTATTTACCGTTTTTGTTGTGATAGTTACCTATATACTGCACTGTTATGTAGGTTTACACTTGTAAAGTTTTTAAAATATTTTATAATTTATGTTCAGTAGATACCTATGTATACTTCTATAATTCAATAGTAATAACTCTCTGTTATTATGTATCAAAGTATGAAATTATAATTCACTTTCAATTGTTGTAAAATATTGTAAATACAATAAAAATATTGTATGTACATTATTGTACTGATAACATATTTCACCACATCAATGGTGTAGTGTCACTCAATGTGTGTTTCACCTTATATTGTCTAATTATGTAGCACAACAACTTGATGTAGATATGTATGAAACCTTTACACTTTGTAATTATAACTCCTTGAAATGTATATCTTAATAGTTAACAAGCTGACTTCAAAATGTTGAAGCGCTGTTTATTTAATATTATTTTCAATATTTGTCTTGTTATGAGCGCTTGGTACAGTTCCAAAGGGTTGTCCAAAATCTCATAGCCAAACTATAAATCACTTGTAAGTATAATTTGTTTATTTTTATTTTTTAATATTTGTTTTGTTATGAGAGCTTGGTACAGTTCCAAAGGGTTGTCCAAAGTCTCATAGCAAAATATAGTTCACTTGTATAATCAGTTTAGACCGAGCAATCTAATGATGCCGGATAATTATGTATAGCTTATTGATTTGTGTACTTATTTTCCACAAATATTAATGTCATGCACATCTAAATTAATGTAATAATGTTTAACATATTTTGCTAAAGTTTCAAAACATGCAGAAATAACCAATAAAGGTTGGTTCACCTATTATTTTATTATATTAGTTATAATAGTTCAGCGACTACAATAACTCCCAACAAAATTATAAATATTGTCCGCTAATATGTGCTGGACATCAAGGAATAATCCACAAATAGTGTTTAATACACTTTAAAGAAATAAACAGTGTTATTGGCAATGCCTAAAATAACAATTATAATATTTTATTTTAGTGGGTACACCTATATGTGTGTAACTACCAACTAATTAAACACTCCTCACTGGACAGAACGACTTTGGGACTAAAACAGGACAACTACACTAATAAAACCTACTAATCCTAAATAATTAGCCAATTATTGCTAATGTTTTCACTAAGTAAATGCTAAAGTTACCACTTCAGCTAACCTGGCCACTAAAATGAATTATATGAAAATATGAAAAACTGTGTTCACTTTTCTCTCTTCCAACTCTGAGTTATGTAAATATGTATCCAACTAGTGTTCTTACAGTATATTACTTGTTTTTTATATGTGTACAATCTTATTTCAATGTTGTAGTTATATTTTTGTAAATTTATTTGTCACTGCTACTGAATTTTAACTTTACTTTCTTTCTCTAAAAATGAACTTACTAGTCATGATTTTTATGAAAGTCCACTGTCCTCACTAATCTTTAATTTTATTTATGCTTTTACCACAAGTTAGGAACCTATTATGTTTACTTTATATGTAAGTACTGCGTTACTTTCCACTTATGAACACTGTTTTCCAGAAATGAATGTTTTCCAATTTACTTATAACTACTAGTACTTAATAACTAAGGGTTTTTGCCAATATGAAAAGGAATAACACTTAAGACTTGTTAAGAATGTAGCTAACTACTTTAAACTGGATGAGTATGTTTGTAAATTATTTGCCAGTGAAATGTTCACTTCTATTATTGACAAATAATCACAAAAACATCTCAAAATCAGGACTTATCACCATCCTTGGGCGCCACTGAAATGTTATTTATTATTCACTCCTGTAAGCCAGTGAAATGCTGTGCATTTGCCTGTAGGTTAAGCAAGGAAATCTCTAAGGTTTAAGAATGAAACAAGACTCTAGTTAGTACAGGTATATTTCCTCACAACACTACGCTCTTAGCTTAGGGTACATAAGGTCCTCGGAACCCTCTATAACAGCGCAGTGCATGTGGGGAACATCACTACTCTCTCTAGGGTCGCTTTATGTAAGTCCGTTGGTGATAAGTGATGATTTACCTACGATGCCTGAAGGGCCGTTAATAAGCTATGACAAACTCACTCAGACGGGGTTGCCAGAAAGGCGGGTACTTCCTGCAGGGAGTCCTTAAGCCCGAGGCTCCTGGGACAACTGATCCAGTTTCTCCTGCGCCTCTGAGTTCTCCTGGAGGAGGCTATCTGCGATCGCAGCTTCCCGGGGTCCCGCCGAGAGTATAGTGTCGTCTCGGGGTGAGTTCTTCACACACCGGTGTTCGCGCGCCGGTACATGGAGACCTCTCCGCCCACGAATAACCTCTTCACCATCACATGAAGAATATATCTTTACGATATTTCATATAATTAAATATAGCATCCCACCTGAAAATTAGACCTTTATTAGTGGCGTTTTTCCAGGCTTCTAAGATTGGTCTAGTCGACGTTATGATTTCTTTACTGACCCATAAGCAGTGTTTTCCTCACTGCCCTCCCGTGACACGTCGGCAAAAGCTCAACCGTGTTGCAGTCTGTCAGTCTGTAACATTTACTTCATTAGAACGGTTTCGCCAATCTTCTCTGGTTCGAAGGTTGAGCAGAATGCCTTACGTTGATGTATTCCTTTCCTTATTCTGGGCCAAATATCTTATCTTCTAAACACAAAACATTTATAGAAGTCGCCTGCTGTCCTGAAACAATCGTAGAGGTTATATCACTTCGTATCTATTATTTCTTCTAAATCTTTTCAGGTTTAATGATATTTTACCTCTGTCGTCTGTCCCTTACGCTTCCGGCTCAATCGGGCGCCTCTTGCCACCGATGGCCACGGATTCTTCTCCTCGAGTGTCCTCTCACTTTTTCCTCAGCCTCCATTCTCATGGGAAGTGACTTTTGACAGTTAGTGTCACTCTGACAGCTCTCTGGATTGTTCCGGGTCCTTGCGTTTATATGCAGTTAATACAGGGCGTTTTTTCAATGTGCTCAATAATTGTGAGGCGTTTCCTTGAGTGTCGCACAGATGGCAGTAGAGGTAGGATTTGCCGTGTGACAACCTCCGACCGCCGTGAAAGAAGATGTGAGAGACCAAGAACCAGACCAACTTGTAGCCGTACCTACATCAGAAATTGATAAATGGATGGCCTATATTGAACAGTGTCTAAACGAAATTTGCAGCATCTCTACAGAAGGAAAGCTGAATTCTGAACAAAAATTGAAAGTCCACAATCTTTGCCGCAAAGTCTCCAATGGCACTTCAAGTATGGCTCTTCACTACCAGGCACTTAAAAAAACAGCTGTTGTCAACAAATGCACCCTTCAAGCTCTACAGGAAAGGCAGGATCTATCAGAACGTCTCCAAGCCCTCAAAGACTCCATCGATAATGTTCCTAAGCCTACCTCAAATGCCTACCTCAAATACCTTCGCTGATATAGTTAAAACTAGCGGTAATAATGTTATTCGGCCCAGCAACTTGAGTTCAGTTGCAATTTATCCCACCGATAAATT
Source organism: Epinotia ramella (assembly GCA_947578815.1). Classification (NCBI taxonomy): domain Eukaryota; kingdom Metazoa; phylum Arthropoda; class Insecta; order Lepidoptera; family Tortricidae; genus Epinotia; species Epinotia ramella. Next base: position 917,756 of record CANPUT010000122.1, read on the forward strand.
AAAATCAAGTGAGGACACAAAAAACCTGGTCCAAAAAATTATAAATCCCGAGCAAATGAAATTACATGTAAGAGCGCTGAGAAAGGTCAAAAATGGCGGTATCATTATCAGCACAGACTCCAAGAGTGACATCGAGAAACTCAAGCAAACTTTCAAAAATACCTCCTCGAGCCTCACCATCGACGAACCTTACAAACGCAAGCCCAGAATTGTGATAGTCGGCGTACCCTCAGATCTACAAGAACAAGAAGTTTATAAATGCATTTTTGAACAGAATCTAGCCGATAAACTGCAGGACCTATCTCGGGATAAATTCTTGACCTCCATTAGATTGAGTCATAAGTCGGGCAAGAAAGATGCTGAGACCTGTAATTACATCATAGAAGTGCCAGCCCTTATACGCAAAGCGCTAATATCCCAAGATCTTTTGTAGATAGGTACAAATTCTAACCGGGTGAATGAACTTCGCACCGCGCGTCATACAGGATTTTTCAAACTGAATTACCTTTTATTACTAAAATCTTAGCTAACTTATTTTTTTTCACGAATGATTAGTACGATTTGGATACTTTAAGTGGGCTTCGGCTCTAAGACGGTTAAAAAAACACGTTGTATAATTTACATCCATGTTTTGGCAATGCACGCAACTTTCAATGGGGAGGTCGTTCGACGGGCTCGTACCACGGGATGTTTCAAAAACTTACGTACGAAATATCATTTGATATTTAACAGCGGCTTTTCGGCGAAGGAATTAAGAAAGGAAAGAAAATAAGGTCTAGTGGTCCCTCTGGGTTGGGAGGTCAATTGGCGGTTGCTTTCGTTAGTGCCTATGTCAAATCTAGGGTTTATGTGGCTCTTTTAGGGCACAATCCGGAATAACGCTAGGAGGATGATGAAGACCTACGTCTTCGATGTGTTGCAGCACCCTCGACGGCAGCGAGCCGGCGGCGGTGAGAATCGTGAAGCGAAATCTAAAACTAGACATTTTTATTTGAACTGCGAGGATCGAGAGTGGTGCACTATGAAAAAGGACTAAAAATCGAACGGCATTCGACTATAATCCAATCACATCCGCTCGATTCTTAAACAAACATTTTCAGCGTTTCAACTGTATTTACACATTGTATAAGGCCGTTGTCACATTTCCAGTAGCTAGCAGTAGTTCCAGTAGCGCGCGCCAATAGGTAAGTATTGTGCATGGTAAGTTAGTTTTCGTTTTAGTTACGTCACCTTCACCTTATATAAAGATGCATAAGCCTTTAAACGCCAAGACCGCCAGAGAAGCATTCCTCTCTCCCTAGCAAGTATAGAGCGGGGAGGGCGAATGCTTTATGTCCGACATAAACGCGATCATGCTATAGTTAGGCTATTGTCGCCAAATTATGTTTTTAAGCACCCCGTTCAAAGAAAAGCTATTGAAATAACATGTGTTTTAATGACCTACGTACGTCGTAAATAGTCATGATTCACGATAGTATTTACATTGATGTTAATAATCATGTCTCAAACAGCCAATTTATTTCATGTAGCAACACCCACAATCTTTTTATAACAATGTTGACGGGTAGGCGAGTAGTCACAGTTCTTAACGGCTATATTGCGTACGAACAGTTAAGTGCAGATTTGTAGTGTTAGATTTGGAGGAAAACCAGGGTGAGCTCTTTCCATAATCACTTTCAATGCATCCTATGACATTGTAACGATTTGGTTCATTTACACGTGGGTTCACGTGTTTACACAGCTCGGACGATGATTGTTCATGATGTGATGTATGTATGTGCGTCCACAGGTCTTATTCTATTTGGGAGGCGTGACGGTATATTATGTATATGAATAAGGTTTTCCTGCATGTCACGTACATGCGATAACACAGTTCTTAGTCGTGGAGTTCTTTAGTGTGAAAGGATTAGTAACAAGTGTAACAACAAGGGTCTCAGGTTCGGTAGTTTCAGCCTCAGACCATGTCGTCATCAATCAAGGGTGCACCCGGGTAATTATAACTGGAACAATATAGTGTGTGAATTGGTACAGTATCAGTCGTGTGGTAAGGGATGTCTGTAAGGGGAGGTGGAGGACATTCTCGGGGACGAAGGTCCCCACATCTCAGATGGAGCTGCTACGCATAAGGCGGCAGCTCATATGTCAGATATATAAAGGATTCCGGAAGCTGTATGTGTAGGTTCATAGTTGCATATATGCTAATACAGATACCTAAGCTAGAGTGCTATAGGTACTATTTCGCGGCCATGAGAGTGACCAGAAGTGGCTTCGCGACATGGTGGAGCATGCTGGGATCTAAACCAGTCTTAGCTTAGTTTGTTTATGAAATTAACACTTTATTTGCCCCAGCTTCCTGATAATACAATGTAAAATGTACCATGCGCATGATGGACTCAAAAGCAGATTACTGTTCATAAAGTTAAACTAAAGATTTAAAACCATCCATGAGAAGAAAGAGCTTATCATTAGTAGAAACGTGTCTTAATCGGTTTAGTCATTTCTAACTTTACACAAAACATACATAAGAAGATCAAATTGCTGTGTATTATGTCAGTAGATGTTACTTATATACAAAGGTGACGGTTAAAACCAGGTTATTTAACAGAAAAATAACATTAATCAATATTTAGTGTGGTGCAAAAATTTTAGACTTTTTAGACAATATAATTAAGCTCCCATACAGTACATTTCAATATTATGTTACGATAAGTAACGTTATGGTTACTGGCTTAAAGAAATTATATGGCAATTAAAAAGAGTTGAAACCATTTGTATTTTTTATTGAAACAATGCCAAATTATGGGATTATATTACTAATATTAATATATCCTACACTATTAAATGAGCAGCATTGGTATATTTATTTGATTATCAATGGTTTTTAGAAAACAGCGCAAAGGATTTCGATATTTATTTACTGCACGACTTTACGGGGGTGAAAATAATCACCTCGTTTTCTTTGTAAAAACCAATGAGCAAGGCCCGGTCTTCCAGCGCTGAGCTCAACATTTTCTGGTGAATCGGATTAATTGTCCTGATGGCAGTCAAGACGTCAGATGGTCAAGAGTGGACGAACTTAAGAGACTATTAGCTAGCAGGCACAAATAATAAAATGCGAATGAGTTTTCTCAATTTGCCGATGCCGGTAACACTTTACCTTTTGAAATAATCTGTGGAGTGGAGGAGGAATATTTAGACGGTATACGGACGGACCGTAATGTTATTCTCAAGTTTCGTTTAGATTTGATCAGTGTATTTGTTTCTAGGTATTTATTACAAAACATCTTCATCACATATCCATCACGCGATAGATTAGATGGAGTCTTGGAATATAAATCAATTAAGATTCATTGGATACGTTGAAATATTGTAAAATTCTCTATTGACTATAATCAGTAGGTATTAATCATTCAAATTTTTCCCATCATAGTAGAAAGAAAAATTAAATCGTAAAATTACCAACATATGAATCATGAATATATACACGCGTGACCATAGCCGTAGCTATTTGGTAAATACAACAAGATCTACACCTAGAAGTTGTAAACACTTACCTTCGTCGACTCCGATACTATACTCTGAATCAGGATCTAAAATGGTTATGTAAAAGGTTGATGTTTCTGTTAATCCGTTACTTACAAAGTAGTTGTATGAATTCTTGTATAAGTATATTCAATTCTGACTTGAAAGTAGAAACTCCGATAACTCACGTGACTTTGTCAAGTGATCTCCAAGAATAACATTTTGTAGGTGCAACCGAAAGTTCGGCTCATGGGTAGAATACGTTCAGACTCGAGCATCATCTAATGTTATGGCTTCGGTAATGTTAAACAAAGATTTACTAATCCGGACTATTTTAATATTTCGTAATTGGACTTTCATACAAAGGCAAATATTAGATTTCAGATTATAGATTATTTATTGATAAGTGCATCACGTTTACAAGCCTATGGAGTCCTAACTTCGGTGCAGAATTAATAGACGTAGACTTCCATATAATTAAATATAATCAATTTAAAACTCAGTTACTGATTAACATGAAGTTTAGCGTGAACGGAAAGACGTAGATATTAAACGGATACAAAACAAGACGAGATCGCGCGTAAGCTAGTCGCGGAGCAAGGTGACGTGCGTTCGGTGCGAGTCTCGTGGAAGGTCTGTCAGAGCGGCGGCGTTGGAGTGAGCTCCCGGCGGCCGGCGCGCTAACGAGCGCGTGACGTCATCCATTGTCCGCCGCATCGCAGCGCCAGGGCTGCATACATACGCGGCCCGCTTTGGCAGTGGTGAACGCAGGAAGGGCAGCTGATGATTTTCTAGTGTGGTGCGATGATCACCACACCACCCCCCTGGGAGATTTATGGCCCTGCGACATAAAAATCAGGAAATTTTACTCTTCTGCCTGAACGTGTTGTTTTGACAGCCGGAGGTGGGCAGACGTTGACTTGGAGCTGAGTACGTGGTGAGCTTTCATCTGTCAATACATATGCAGGTTTGACCCTGTCAATAGAAACTGTTACTGGTCCTCGTTGCAAGTCAAGAGTAACAGTTTTATCGGTTCGCTTCAGAACCTTCAGTGGGCCCGTGTAAGGAGCCTCCAACGCCCCTCGCAGATGATCCTTTCTTAAAAATACATGGCTTGAGGTAATCAGGTCTTTGTGGACAAATACTGACTTTGAACCATGCCTCGAAGCAGGAACAGGCCTAATATTGGCAATATGTTTCCTCAATTGCGAAACAAAATTGACTGGTTCGGTCTTATCCAAATGTACTGGTTGCAAAAACTCACCAGGAATCCTCAGTGGCTCACCATAGACCATTTCTGCTGCTGAGCACCGCAGATCTGCCTTCCACGCTGTGCGTAAGCCCAGGAGCACGATGGGTAGAACATCCGTCCATCGTATCTCGTCGTGTGCCATGATAGCTGCCTTCAAGGTTCGATGTAGCCGTTCAATCATGCCATTAGCAGCTGGATGGTAAGCTGTGGTGCGTCGCAGCTGGGTACCGCACAGCTTGGCAAGCTCCTTGAACAGGCGTGATTCAAATTGGCGGCCTTGGTCAGTAGTCAGAACCTGTGGACAACCAAACCTTGAAATCCATGTATCACAGAATGCCTTAGATACCGTCTCAGCGCTGATGTTTTGCAGCGGTACAACTTCTGGCCAGCGTGTAAATCTGTCTATGGCAGTTAAACAATATTTGTAGTCACCGGAAGATGGCAGAGGTCCGACGAGGTCTATGTGAACATGAGAAAACCTGGTTCCTGTCAGTTTGAAGTCTCCCAATGGTGCAGAAGTGTGTCTCTGGACTTTAGCGCGTTGGCACGACTCGCAGCTCTGGACCCAGGTGCGGCAATCCTTGCGCACAGAGGGCCAAACAAATCTGTCTGTTACCAGTTTAATCGTGGACTTTGCTCCTGAGTGACTCAATCCGTGTACAGACTGGAACACCTGCTGACGAAGTTCCTTGGTGATGAATGGTCGTGGCTTTGACTGAGAGACGTCGCAAACTAAATCAAAGTTCATACCTGGTACCGGTATACTTTTCAGCTGTAGTGACGAACCGCTGGCTAACAAGTTCTTCAACTCGTCATCGACCCGTTGCAGGTGAGCTAGCTTCTCAAAGTCCACAGGAGTTGAAATGGCTTCAATTCTGGAGAGGGCGTCGGCAGTCAGGTTATCTTTACCTGAGATATGCCGAATGTCCGTTGTGAACTGAGAGATCAGGTCTAGGTAGTTAAATTGACGTGGAGAACAGGTTCGGTCCTTCTGCTGGAATGCATACGTGATCGGTTTGTGATCCGTGTAAATGACAAAATGACGTCCTTCGATCATGTGACGGAAGTGTTTTATGCTCTCGTAAATGGCCAGCAGCTCTCGGTCATAAGCGCTGTACTGCTTCTGTGCGTTGTTCAGCTTCTTTGAAAAGAATGCCAGAGGTTGTGACTGTCCATCTACCAGTTGCTCTAAGACCGCGCCCATGGCTAAATTAGAAGCGTCAGTTATGAGGGCTAGCGGAGCGTCCTGGACAGGATGAGAGAGTAATGCTGCCTGAGATAGACTGGACTTACATCTTTCAAAGGCGTCCCGCAGCTGTGGGGTCCAGGTCAGGATCTTGGAGTCCTTGACGTGTGAACCGGCCAACATATCGTTAAGCGCTGCTTGCTCCTCTGCGGCATTCGGTAGGAAACGCCTATAAAAGTTAAGCATCCCGAGGAATCGCCTTAATCCCTTCGCTGTTTCAGGCGGTGAGAACTGCTGGATGGCTGTGACTTTTGACTCCAGCGGACGGGTGCCTTCTGCTGATATGCTATAGCCCAGAAAAGTGATTTCACTTACACCGAAACTGCATTTGGCCTCGTTTAACAGGATGCCGTATTCGCTTAGACGACTGAAGAGCTGCTCCAGGTGCTCTTGATGTTGGTTTTGGTCCTGGGAAAATATTAAAATGTCGTCTATATACGAGAAGCAGAAGTCCAGGCCCCGTAAAACTTCATCCATGAAGCGCTGGAATGATTGAGCAGCGTTCCGTAAGCCGAACGACATGTACGGGAATTCAAATAAGCCGAATGGTGTCGTCATGGCGGACTTGGGAATGTCAGCAGGATACACCGGAATCTGATTGTAGGCCTTGACCAGGTCTAGCTTCGAAAATATCCTACAACCAGCGAGCCTGAGCGAGAAGTCTTCTATGTGCCTGATGGGGTACCTGTCAGGTATTGTGCGTGCGTTTAATGCTCGATAGTCGCCGCAGGGTCTCCAGGTGTCTCCTTTCTTAGGTGCCAGGTGTAGGGCAGATGCCCAAGGGGAGTCCGAGCGTCGAGCTGTTCCGTCTCGAAGCATCTCGTCAAATTGCTGCTTGGCTACCTTTAAACGGTCGGGTGCTAATCGGCGAGGACGGCAGAATACAGGTGGTCCAGGTGTGGTTCTTATATAATGGACGGTTGAGTGCTTTACCTCTCTCGTGATGCCTGACGGCTTGGTTAGATCGGGATACCGCGCCAGGAGCTTGTGGTACTCTGTGTTACCAGAAATGGCTTTGATGCTCGGCGGCTGGCACGCCTTGACCACTCCAGGAGTTGACAGTGAGGTGATGCTGTCCAGTAAACGTCTGTTTCTGCAATCAACAAGCAACCCGTAAAAAGAAATAAAATCGGCGCCTATGATAGGCTTATCTACCTCAGCCACTACGAAATTCCAGGCAAAGTCGCGTCGCAGACCTAGTTGAAGATGCAGCTTAATTGTGCCATACGTTCGGATCACGGTACCATTTGCAGCAGTCAGGCTGTAGTCCATCGGCTTCTTGTGATCTCGAGCAAACCTGCGCGGCAGCACGCAAAGATCCGAGCCCGTATCAATTAAGAATTGCACTTTAGTATTCTTATCTGTGACGAATAAGCGGCTGGTAGAACCGAGACAGTCATTTGCCGCTTCTACTGACTGTCCTTGAAGTTTCCCGATTTATAATTGCACGGAAGAGTGCATTTTTCAGCTTTATCGCCAAATAAATTATGGTACCAACAAATACCTGGAGTACGGCTCTGCGAACGTTGACGACCCCTGCTTTTCGAACGGGAATACCGTCTACCTTGTCTACCTGCATGCGGCGAGTGGCTGCGACCTTCTCGAATGTTCAGCTGGGCGATCTGTTGGTTAATTTCAGATTTAATACGGCTCGAAATTAATTCTTCCATTTTTGCAAGCATTCCCTCAAAAGATAACGGACCCGTCGGTGCGCTGGTAGCAATATGGCTCGTGCTAGCTACTTGAAGCGAATTGTGCGGTGAAATATCCATTATTTTATCGGCTAAATCAGCTAAATCTGCGAGGCTAACATTTTGCGAAGCAATTATTTGCTGAACATTAACAGGCAAGCGGCTTGACCACAGCGATCTTATAAATTCGTCGGAAACCGACGACCCTGCCAGCGATTGCAACTTGCGAAGAAATTGAGATGGCTTTTGATCTCCTAATTCTTCTTTTACTAGAAGCTTCCGCAAGCGTTCGTCACGTGACATCGACAGCCGTCGCACCAATTCAAATTTTAATTTGTCATACCTGCCTTGTGAAGGTGGATTCGTAATGACGTCACGTACTTCTCTGGCGATATTCTGGTCTAGCTGCTGGATTACCGTGTAGAACTTGGTAGCATCTGTCTTCGTTCCGGAGACCTCGAATTGCGCCTCCACCTGGGCGAACCAAATTTCTGGATCGTCCGGCCAAAAGGGAGGTAAGCGCACGGCAACACGTTCCACCGCGCCACTACCCGACGTCGACGCGCCGTTACTTGCCGCGACCTTTGGACCGCCCGTCGATTCCTTTGTCCGCTCGTCGTCCGACATGGCTCTAATATCTTTCGTAAAAACGTCGCGCGGTCACCAGATATGGAGTCCTAACTTCGGTGCAGAATTAATAGACGTAGACTTCCATATAATTAAATATAATCAATTTAAAACTCAGTTACTGATTAACATGAAGTTTAGCGTGAACGGAAAGACGTAGATATTAAACGGATACAAAACAAGACGAGATCGCGCGTAAGCTAGTCGCGGAGCAAGGTGACGTGCGTTCGGTGCGAGTCTCGTGGAAGGTCTGTCAGAGCGGCGGCGTTGGAGTGAGCTCCCGGCGGCCGGCGCGCTAACGAGCGCGTGACGTCATCCATTGTCCGCCGCATCGCAGCGCCAGGGCTGCATACATACGCGGCCCGCTTTGGCAGTGGTGAACGCAGGAAGGGCAGCTGATGATTTTCTAGTGTGGTGCGATGATCACCACAAGCCTAAATACATATCATTTACAGTTTTTGAACCGTGTTAGGGTCAGTGATACGCAAGGTTCGCTTTGGACAGATCTACCCCTTGAATTAGAATCCAGTGAAAATTACTGAAATAAGCGTTACTCAAGTTACTGGGAGACAATATACATAGATGCGATTCTAGACAGTGTGTAGCACGTAGCGTAGCGGACAGCCTTTCATATACAAAGTCAATCTGTGATGGTGAATGAATGGTGTTGTTGGTGGTTATGTTTAGTAAGCTATGTTTTGTTTAAACTGCATTAGTGTAAAATGCATAATGTTTATTATCAATCAGGTTTATCAGACACAGTCGATACACGATGGGGAGGCTGATGAGTCTAACGCCTCTCTAGGAGGCAAATCACAGAGTGTAGGTACATAATGCTGCATCTAGCACTTGGTTTTAACAGCTCACAATCGAGTTCAAAGCAGTGTCTAGGAATATGGCTAGTCGCACACCTAATACTAAGCCCAGAATGAACTTTGTTTGTGATTGGACCGGTTTCCTCACGATGTGAACATCAGAATCCTATGTGAATAATTTCAACATGTCACCTTGAAAAATACGTCTTATCCCTAATGTAACTAAGCATCATTCGAGCATATATATGTATAGACACGCGCAGCGGGCGTTGGATATATTGCAAACATGACTTTAGACTTGAATCTGAAATGGAAAACATTCGTTAAGGAAAACAAATAATGCAGTATCCTGCAGACAATGATCATACTCAATGTAATATCGTGACAACAGCTCAGAAAACTCGAACTTGTAAGTACATTAGCAGACAGATAGCCTCGGAGCTGGAACAACTATATTCTAGACAAGATTGCTGCAAGACTGACCACCAGTTATTAGTGTTACCTCAAGAAGCTAAAGTTACGAAGCACCACGCTTCCTTAATCAGAAAAATGTCAGCAACTGGCGATTAGTAGCAGAAAGAGATCAAGGATGATAGTCCTATTTCGTGTGCACAGTCGCAGAGCAGCATCTCATGTCAGACGCATGACACTTCATATTGTTAATTCTTCTTATTTAGTGTTTCTCTACTTTTCTTTTATACTTAGTTTTTCAGTCGGTTCTATATTCGTATGTTTTATAGTCAGCATAAAGACCGGTAGAGACAGATATACCACATACTTTAATTTAATAAGACCAGTGGGTGAGTGGTCTGCTACGTCTACGTGCACGTCAGTTCAGAGATATCCCGATTTGATCTTCAGTTCATAGAGTTTTCTCTAACTCAAACGCACTGCTCATCTCAGTCTAATTCAATTTTGGTTGAAAGCTTTAATTTTGTAACTAACTTGTAAGAAATATAGAATAGAACAGAATTAATTTATTTTGGAACAACAACAGTAATACACATCACATAAGGCTTAAATCTAGAAATGGAATTTATTGTTGCTTCTATAAAGGACTCCACTCAGGATGAGTCGAGACAAAGAGTGCAACGATGCTGATTTTCAGTGGATCCGATAAAATAAATATATGGATGTCTCAAGAACTCAGAAACTCAACAAACCGTCAAAGCAAAGAAGGTCCAGTTCAAGACTTAATTTTCTAAAATCAGAAACACGATCGTCAAAGGAATTCAACACTAACTAAAGTAACTAAGGACCTGACCATCCCCATGTTACTATAAGTCATAAGCTTCATATGGCGAACATGCCTTGCGATATGAATATACCTGATGCCCGTCGCATAAGCTGACGCCAACAGTATGCAAGCATCAAAGGAATTTATGCGTTAATAGGCTAGGGTTTAACAGGATGTATTGTATCGTTTGAGGTACCTTCCGAGTTGATATATAATCCTATTGTGGACAGCTACGAGCTAGAATTCAATCAAGAAACTTTCTTCAATCCATCCTAGAGCAGCTCTTCAAATGGTACTTAATTACAATTAATACGTTTTATAGATTTTGAAAAGGCGTTCGTCGGTATCTCGGGAGGCAGTTCTCAGACAATAATAGGCACCCGTGTTCTATAGGTATATGCGTTATGGATCTCATTATAAACGACATCAAAACCATCACCTTGGATAATTTTTTAGAGCAACGATTGTTGTTCTAATCTTGGGAACTGCAGAAAAACTAGTGAAAATCTTTGTCTTCTTGATGAAAACACTCAGAAGAGATATCATGCGTGCACGGCAGTGATAATGACACTAACAACATAACGTTATGTCGACGGAAGTTTTAAAGTAGCTCCAATCAAAGACAAACTTCTCAAAACCCGTCTGTGATGGTTCGCAAAAAGAGAAAAATACCGTAATATCGACAATATCGTTATCATTGCATTAAGGCTTCCCGAACACCCGAGATGAAGAGGTAGACCAAAATCCACGTGGTAGCCCAATATTAGAAAAGATGTAATGTAAGGAACCTGGTCATATATGAACAGACAACCCAGAATCGATATCGTTCTAGTGCAAACTGACAAGGATACCTGACCTTACATAGATGGTAAAAGATAAGGAAAATAAATTGAGACTAATACCGTTACTATAAAAAATTACAATGGAAGTAAGTGTACTTCCATATAAGTGTATACTGATAGTAAATGGTCGGTATTCAATATAATATTCAATATTGGGCGATCAACAGGCAGCATTAAAAATAAGCTACCATGTTAGCGAGCGGGCGTCACACTATTTGACTAAATTCGGAATGAATACAGTAGGAGAATAATCTCTACAAACATAGATAAGTAACTGAGATTTATAAAATCTGAAAGATTCGAAAAACCACTATAAGGACCAAACTGATCCAAAGCTCATAATGAAGTATTTCCGTATACCTAGTACAAAGACCTGAACGTTGCGTTAGATGTCGCAAACACTATGGAATGCACGTCACACCAAATGTATATAAACTCGGAATCATACAGAGACTATCCATCGATAACGAATGAAATACGAACTGCTGCAAGTGACACTTAGTTAATAGCAGGCGTTAATTTTATATCGTTAACTTTTATTTGTAATATCCGAGAAATAAGTTACAAAATAATTTAATTTAGTCACTGATGTTATTTTATAGACAATGTTGTGACACAGTGCATGATTATGAACTAAAGAGGTGGAGTTGTATAGCGAATAGTTGAACTAATTAAGCATTAATAATAACCGATACACTATGGGATTGGACATCATGTGACATTGCACGGTCATAACAAGTGTTGTACCTATGTACTGGCGCCTATTGTCCATGTGCGAGGATTGAAAATAAGCAATATTCAGTCTCCGAAACATGCATATCGCTTAACATCTCATCGAAAAATCACATGTTAAAGAACAGTCGCCGTACAAAAATGGCGCCCTCGGTGGCTCTTGGCAGAGGTAAAGAATATGAGGAATACAAGAAATAGTTGAAAATAATGATTTTCATGCCTTCAGCTCAGAAACAAAGTGTTTATTTAAAACTCAACCAATTTAATCACGTAGCGAATAGCGATACTCAAAATGTTGACTTTTAGTATCCCTCAAAAATCATTCTTCAATATATCATTGGTACACTTTGGAAGTGCTCAGAATACTGGTTTGGCAGTGCTCAAAATAGCTTCACGGTCCTCAGAACAGTTTTGTGACGCTCAGAAGCCTGAGTTTAGCGGTCCTCAGAACAGTTTTCGTAGGGCTCAGAGGCCTAGGTTTAGCGATCCTCAGAACAGTTCTCGTAAGGCTCAGGAGCCTACTCGTAGGTTAAGCAGTCCTCAGAATTATTTTCAAGAGTCTCAGTGGCGTAAGATAAGCGGTCCTCAGAATAGTTTTCATGGTGTTCAGAATCCTGGTCTTGGCAGTCCTCAGACTCGAGCACAATTTTCAACACAGTTTGCAATAGTGCTTCAATGTTTCAATACACGAATGTTTTGCACCGTTTCTTTGGAAATACTCATTTAACACTGCTGGTTTTGCTTGACTGGACCACTGATCACCGTTGTAGATACTACTGTCATTGTTGATTTAAAACGTATATAACTGCGCATAAAAATAGGAAAGATCCGATAAAGAAGTAGCCAGATATATACAGTGACAGCTTGACATAACTGGGACTTAAAGGGACCGGCAAATGTGTCTCGCTTAAAGAGGTGTTCCACTTATCCAGTGTCTTAATTAATGTCTGTCTCATGTACAGAGGGTTCCATTAATACAGGTGAATCAAGAAATAATGTTTGTTATAAAGGTGCGATTTTTAAATGTTAATAAAAAAAGTTAATAGAATAGAATAGAATAGAAATGTATTCGGATAACACATCATTACACATACATTCACAATATAATGCACCTTAAGAACTAACAAATAGGGATGTGCTACCGAAAAGGTCTCCACTCAGCAATGCAGTTGACACAGCAGTGCCAGCGACGCTGGTTTTCTGTGGATTCAGCGAGGTGTGCGGGACAGCATATAGCGCGACTCGTATTAAGGCCGGTATAAATACATAAAAATTACAAACAAGATAATATTGAACACATATAAGATATAAGTTTATAAATAAAATTGTGGTTAAATTAATTTCTCTCTAATAATAAACAGAAATAATCAAGCACGTTTTTATGAACAGTACAAAAACGCATACAGAATCAGTCAATCAAACTGTTATTTTACTTTGAATTTTGGAAGTAACTTGAGGTCATTTAGGCACAAATCGGCCAAGTGCGAATTTTACGGAATAACTAAGAATAAGTGAACAAGACCAAAGTATATCACTATCACTACATAGTATTAAACAAAGTCGCTTCCCGCTATGCCCTATGCATGCTTAGATCTTTAAAACTATGCAACGGATTTTGATGCGGTTTTTTTTTTAATAGATAGGGTGATTCAAGAGTAAGGTTCATATGTATAATTGCCTTGTGAAGCCGGGGCGGGTCGCTTAGTCAGCAATAAAGTCCGAGTTAAGTTAAGAGGTATGAAATAAAAGAAAACAATTCACTAAAAAATATTCTTAAAATATAGTCTTAGTAAAAGAGATAAAATACACTTGTCTGTCTCAATTATAGAAGCAATTATGAAGATAAAATCGAAAGCAATAATTCCAGATAGATAGGGTTGGTTTATGCCACTAACAGAGGTAATTCAGTGCTTAAGCATGAGATCCAGCTATCGAGGTTTTTACTTATCGAGGTCCCACTAAACCAAGTTTACTGTATATCAAAAGGTTTTATATCAAGTATGAAACATTACTAATTTTATTTATGTACCTATTGAGACTGCAGTGCTCACTCCACGGTCAAACTTAGTTTGTGGTGGTAGGTACCTGTACCTACTGAAATAATTCATTTTATTTTCGGTTTTATAAAATAAAGTGTTATCTTTTGAGGTGTACAATAAAGTTTATTTGTTGCATTGTCAAGAAAATTAAAATTCAATCACACTGAGCTGCGCAGAATAATTTTTAAATAGTTACATTCGAGGAGGAATCAGGGAAATCAAGTAAATGAGTACGCAGATAGATTAAGATTAGTGGTGGTAATGGACGACCGTTTAATAATTATGGTAAGCAATTTTGCCCGTCGTGGAGGATTCCATACCATGGAAAAAGTAAACGAATATTAAGACGATAGTAAAATCAGAGGGGCTACCGCGAAACGAAAACGAACTTCGTTCGTGTATCTTTCCCTCTGTCACTCGAATAAGCAAGTGCGATAGAGACGGAGATACACGAACGAAGTTCGTTTTCGTTTCGTGGTAGGCCCTCTGTCCAGACATTCGTTTTAATCTAGCAAGGTAAAGTAACTCCTATTGCGGCAACCTAAAAGTACGTTCATGAATCAGCAATGCACAATTTATAGAAGTATTTTTTCAGTTCTTTGTCGTTTCGTAACTTTCAGTGTCGTGAGAGTGAAAGACGTTGATGCATTATGTACTCGGTATGCATGTGTCTCAGTTCGACGTGGATCATACGTAGATTCGAAGAAGTCGTGATGTGTTTGCCACCATGGATAGATAATTCACGTTAACAGCAAAAATACGCTAGCAAATCCAACATACTGTTTACGATATAGTATATAGGATACGACTGATTGCTTATTACAAAATGAAATGCCACAACACGATGAAGCTTGGTTGGCCTAGAGGATAAAGGACCTCGCAGTTGGCACGTATACCTCGGGTCTCACGAAACGTTTGGAACTGATTTAGAAAGTGCGTCAAGATGAGCTTATCAGACTTTACAGCTATCAGAAATTATGTAGATCATTATTCCAGCTAATCCATTTTATTCGATGTTGCAATCACCTACAAAGTCTGCATTGGCCAATCAAGGCGAAGGACAGGATCCAGAGCTTGTCAAAATTCACAATGGGAAAAGAACGGTTATTTCAAAGATCTGAGGAAGACTTCAATAAAGCTGTGAATGATGATTATATTAATACTCTACTGGAGATATGATCGCTAGTTTTCTGGGGGGCCGGGAGTGTCGTGAATAGTCATGATTCACGATAGTATTTACATTGATGTTAATAATCATGTCTCAAACAGCCGATTTATTTCATGTAGCAACACCCACAATCTTTTTATAACAATGTTGACGGGTAGGCGAGTAGTCACAGTTCTTAACGGCTATATTGCGTACGAACAGTTAAGTGCAGATTTGTAGTGTTAGATTTGGAGGAAAACCAGGGTGAGCTCTTTCCATAATCACTTTCAATGCATCCTATGACATTGTAACGATTTGGTTCATTTACACGTGGGTTCACGTGTTTACACAGCTCGGACGATGATTGTTCATGATGTGATGTATGTATGTGCGTCCACAGGTCTTATTCTATTTGGGAGGCGTGACGGTATATTATGTATATGAATAAGGTTTTCCTACATGTCACGTACATGCGATAACACAGTTCTTAGTCGTGGAGTTCTTTAGTGTGAAAGGATTAGTAACAAGTGTAACAACAAGGGTCTCAGGTTCGGTAGTTTCAGCCTCAGACCATGTCGTCATCAATCAAGGGTGCACCCGGGTAATTATAACTGGAACAATATAGTAAGTGAATTGGTACAGTATCAGTCGTGTGGTAAGGGATGTCTGTAAGGGGAGGTGGAGGAAATTATGGAGCTGGTACGCATAAGGCGGCAGCTCATATGTCAGATATATAAAGGATTCCGGAAGCTGTATGTGTAGGTTCATAGTTGCATATATCCTAATACAGATACCTAAGCTAGAGTGCTATAGGTACTATTTCGCGGCCATGAGAGTGACCAGAAGTGGCTTCGCGACAACGTATAATAAGTTGACGTTGGTTAGTTTGTATGTAACGAATTGTGTTGAAAAAGCTAAGCCCTGACAGTTCGGCAGTGCGCCATACGAGATCGGAACGCGGCCTCGCTCCACCGTACGATCTCATGCTCCCTGGCAACCCCACTCTCTGTATTGCTATAGGAGACGCTACACGGGCCGATATCCGCAGGACTGTATGCCGGCCGACGCGTGATTCGGCCCGTGTGGATACGTGTCGGAAGCACGGCGACCACATCGCACGCGGCGCCGCATTCGGTCCGCCGATTTCCTATAGGTGAAAATGTAACGCGTAGACTTCACTTTCCACAAACGATGACTCTTGACTAACGAATCATTGGTACCGATATAGGCGCAGTCGCTAAGACCGTGTACTTAAGTGTGGAGGTAACATCAGTATTGCCGGAGGTCAGTTTGGTCCGCGGGGTGATTGCTGTCCGTGTATAAGTGATAAGTGCCGTAAGCAGGGCGGCCGGCATAACCAAGGTCATTCCCTACTAGATTTACTGTAACCTTGGTTGGCCGTCTGCCGATTCCGGGGCGTTTGGAGTCGCCTTATTAAGTACGAAAGCTCTGTTTTGGCCTGGCCGTCTATATATCACATCATTTGAATCATCGAAGGTCGAACCTAAACACTTAACATTGTATGAATGGGTAGAGACCAAATTCTTGGCCAGCTTAACTCACTCAATTAAATTTTCTATGAAAGTTTTCCGTTGTGCCACGTAAATTGACCATACAATTCTATGGTTAACTACCGACTAACCAGGCTAACTACTAACTACTATTAACTACTACTGGCCAATAACTTGGTAGCTACCCGAATATTGTACGTTTAGTGGGACGTGAAGTGAATGATCAATAGGGGTGTGGTAGACAGTAGTAGACACTAAATAAAATGCAACTTCATATGAAACGGTGACGCTCGT
This sequence comes from Epinotia ramella, assembly GCA_947578815.1. Lineage (NCBI taxonomy): Eukaryota > Metazoa > Arthropoda > Insecta > Lepidoptera > Tortricidae > Epinotia > Epinotia ramella. Next base: position 934,711 of record CANPUT010000122.1, read on the forward strand.
AGTTAGTGACGTCACTAATAGACGGCAACGTGCCGTGCCCCATCGTGTGCGGCGCCGCCATCGACGCGGCCCGCTCTGCGGCAGCCTCGCAGTTTGTGACGTCACAAACTGTTTGCGTTTTCTCTCTCTACCAAGCAATATCAAAACGGTTGTAGCTTCGTGTTTCTTTGAGATATCTGAATGGGATTTTCGTCACTAATTAGGCATATTTTCCTCTGTGATTTAATCTTCGTCTGGCCGGGTTCCGTGTATATATACATTTGTATGGCTCTTGGCGCAGGGCTCCGCCGGTTGGATGATCCCTGATTGGACGCAATGGGAAACTTTCATGCACCATCCACCCCGTAAGTGCTAGTATAGTTAGTAATTATGTAAGTAGTTGTAATTAGGGATCCACCTGATAATTCACAGTTAGCAAAATTTCCACACCTCCCATTAAAGTTGCACAAAGGGTCATCTCGCCGGTTAGCGACCACCTAATTTAATGTGCCGGTTGGCGACCACTTAGCTGAGTTGGTGAACTGAAAGGATATTTTCTCGGTTTTTAGTAGATTTCTATTGTAAAACACCAAAAAAAAAAGCATCTACAACTAATTGTCTCAATAGGGTCTGTAGAATTAATGTTATCTTCAATAGAAAGAAAACCTTCTTCAGGTGGTCGCTAACTGAACGTGGTCGCGTAACCAGCGTAATGACTACTAATGACCCTATGATAATGTACATTGACATGATTCCTTCTCCTGTGTCACTCTTTAAGACTACTACTACATTAGCAGCCCAAATTAAGTAAATTGTTTATGGTAAGCCATCAGCCATTTTAAGACCAGTTATTCATTTAGTTGCATAGTAGCCTTCCCGTTCCTCATTGTGGCATCACGTATAGCTTATCCTGAGTATTGTATAGGTCCATGCAATTAACCCATTCAGCGCTGATCATGCAATATAACAAGAGGATATATAGTTTACCATAATGTTACAAGATATGCCTGAAGCATTTAGCTCTCAACCCATTCACCGCTACACTACATCTACGTCGTAGCAGCAGGTCGTAGCAGCCTAAACTCCAATTAAATGTGTAGCGCAACGTAGCGATTTAACACATATTATGTGTTAAATCGCTACGTTGCGCTACACATTTAATTGGAGTTTAGGCTGCTACGACCTGCTGCTACGACGTAGATGTAGTGTAGCGGTGAATGGGTTGAGAGCTAAATGCTTCAGGCATATCTTGTAACATTATGGTAAACTATATATCCTCTTGAATTCCATTGTAAATAACCCAGTCTCGGGCGCCGCGTACTTTACACAGGTTTCATGTGTCGCTTTGAATTCAATGTCTACTCTACCTACTTTCACCAGTAGGTGCCTATAGCAATACTATTTGAAGATAGCGTTTTTCTTAACCCATTCGGAGCGTGATACTACCTTGCCGTGCCCAAATATCTATTGCAAGCAAAATCAATTAATTATTATTTATTAAAAAAAAACTATGTATAAAAAAATTAAGGATTGGTGGCATAGGCAGATAGAGACTACTTATATAAAGTATCTATCAAATTTAATGCTCAAATGTTCTTATACCTAAAGTACATTTATTGTAGATTCGAAGAAAATAATGAAATTGAATGAACCCTTCATGCGGCTTTTGCAATTAACTCGCCGCGTCAGGGTCTATTTAAGTTAGCCTTAACGATAGCGACAGCGTTCAACACACTTTCACTGCCAGGAACCCGGCTACCCCTTTCCGCTAATCGGATCGGCTGCGAGCGTAACGCGCACTAATTCCTGGCAGTGATTGTGTTAACCAGTTAGGGATTACCCGTATTAACGTTTGTTGACGTCACAGTACCCGTGGAGCACGCCCAGCACCCACCAACGTCCTCCGTCCGCCCCCGGTCCGGACGGAGGACCAAATTAGAAAAGGTTCCTCCTCACCCATATCATCGGGCCACGTAAACGTAAGTGCCAACCTTCTTACCTTATCTATTGATTCTTCTGAACGTATCAAGTCTCAGCACAGACACAACACTGGTCTCAACGCTTCTGACCCACTGTTGAGCTTTTTGACACAATAACCTACTAACTAACCTACTCTGGTCTCAACACTAACTCTTCAAAAGCTGACAATGTAACGTAAAACTTTCAATGCACCCGGTTTTTAAACAATGTCATGGCCTTCGTAGAAGTTTGTGAGCAGAGGGGGTTACGTTCTGACTGTACCTACTGACGGCTGTTGTTTTAGGGCTTGTACTAATAATGTGTTTTTTTTTATATAACCTCAGGGCGAGTTGCACCGACTTCCTCGTACGGTACATAGAAGCTTGTCGAAAATTCCATACATTCTGTTTTTAACTATCACCGCTTCTGATTACAGGGTTTGGTGCAACCCATCCCTAGGATATAATGTTACCAAAGAACTCCCTAATTATTTTGAACATTTTTTACGCTAATTGATTTAAGGGGATGCCTTGATTCGAGTCGACCGCGCCCCCTTGACGGAGACACGCATATGCCTTCCGCGCTCGAGAAAAAGAAATGCAACACTCTTCGGGAATGGCTTTTACAGTACATATGGTGCTACTTTCCCGCACTAGTGCGGAAAAGAGCACTTTTCGTGCATATGTCGAAACTTTAAAGAGCCATATGTACAGTAAAACGTTGTACGATACACGTGCGAATAGGTAATTCTCAACTCGTGTCGATTTAAAACACTCCCTTCGATCGTGTTTTAATTTATCACCACTCGTTGCGAATTTCCTATTTTCGGCACTTGTATCGTAAATAACTATTTTGGACAAATATCGATAGATACCTAACTTAGTGAAGTTTTATTTATATTTCATTTAGCGAGATTTTAGATGAGATGAAATGCCTAACCCCCAATGCCTATGCCTAATGTATTAACTTGATTGTGTCGTAAAATAATGTATTGTTTGAGTAGGCTGAGTAAAACCCAACTTAACCCCACCAACCAACCCAACTTATTACCTAAGACTTAATAATAATGTATTATAAGGAGAATCGAGTTTTCGTCGTCTACACCTAGCTAGTTAGCTGTAGAACCTGAGCGCGCCGAGCGCCCAACCACCACTCCCGATCATTGACTTCGTGGCGCTTGTGGCGAGTGGACGTCTCCCGAATCTCCTTCTGTTAAACGGTCGCGTGAGCCATATCTTTTGTCTTTTGTTTTAGTGTTTAGCAATTAGCAAATCGGCAATCATAATTTTAGTTATCGTTGTTAAGTTTGTAATTGCTTTAAGTGTATTTTCGGCTTCTACAGTTATAATCATCGCTTTAGTTTAAAATAAAACGGTTTTCTTGGTTTAACTTATTTTTATTCAGTGCACTTCCGTCATTTTCCTAACATCAGAATTGGGATAAAGGACTTTTTATAGCCCACATAAAGAGATATTTAGTTCAGTTTCGAATTGAGAAAACCGTTACTGCTCATTTTTTGAATAATAGCGATTGCTCGCCCGTTTTGCTGATTGCTTGCCTTTGATTTTATTCTTATCCTTTATTTCTGTGAATTTATTTTGTGAAGTGAATTTCGTAATGGTACGTAGTAGAACACGTAGCCGTGAACGACCACACACTCGAGGTAGGTCGCGCGTTCGCAAACGACGTTATTTTCGGAGTAGGCGGGTTTCGCGCAGTAAATCTAGTGGTTCCAGTAGTGTCGATTCGCGACGTAGCTCGAGTGATGGAGGGCGTGATCCACGGAATGGCTCACGTGTCCCAGATCGAAATGATTCGAGGAGTACCGAAGAACGCCGTTCACGAAGTAGGGTTAGGCGTCGTTTGCGCGGTAGGAATAGACGTCGCTCGCGTAGTAGGACAACTCTTCGCTCGAATAGTAGGACTAGACGTAGTCATTCACATAACGTTTCCCGAATCCCGCGGCGCGACCGTTCGCGCAGTAGTTTACGTGGCGAGCCGCGACGTATTTCGCATAATATCTCGAACAATAGGGAGAATCGTGAGGTCACAGAACGTGTATCTATAGCTAGGACACCAGTCATGCCCGATTTGGCGGATATTCCACCTCGGCTGAACTCTGCGGAATCTCGTGAGCCGCGCTCTGAGGCATCTACTCTTGCTCATGCTTTGATGCAAGCTATTCAATCGGTGCAACCCGTGAGGTCACACCATTATTACGTGTCGAACTTTGACCCGTCGTTACATGACATCGAAGCATGGTGCGAAGAAGTAGATCGTGCCAGAACCGCTAACAATTGGAACGATCACGAGTGCTTATCACGCGTAGCTTCATGTTTAAAGGGTGATGCTAAAGTTTGGTTAAGCGAGTGGGTCACCAATGATAGGACGTGGTCGAATTTCAAACGGGAGTTTAAATCTCTCTGCCCCAATAAGCTAGATTACGCTAACATTCTATTTGACGCCATGAACGTCACGTCTGATAAATATTCGACTTTTGCGGAGTATGCGCGGCGTACGCTGTTACGTTTGAGAATTGTTCAAGGCCTGAGTGATGAACTGAGGACTTTAATTGTTATTCGCGGCATAGATAGTCCCCAAGTTCGTGCAGCCGCAGCTAATGCCAATCTTACACCTGAAAACATCGTTTCATTTTTATCAATTTACACAAAGCCTAAATTACCAAAGCGAGACAACACAAATAACAATAGAAAACGATTTCAAACAAAACCGATTGTCAGTGCGGGTCAGAAATGTTTCAATTGTAACCAACGCGGACATGTCAGTCGCGATTGTAGACGTCAAAAACCTTCCACTACTTCTTCCGACACTCAACCAGGCTCTAGCATTTCATGCACATTTTGCAAAAAACATGGACACACCGAGGACAAATGCTTTGCAAAGTCACGGTCAGAACAGCGAAATCAGCGTAATATAAATTTTTGTTCTCACCGGCAGAATTCCTGTCAAAATAATGACATAACTGCCGCAGTAATAAATGGAGTACCGGTCGATGTACTCATTGATAGCGGCGCCCTTGATGTGTCCTTGATTTCCTCAAATGTTCTTAGATACATAACTTGCCAGCCTAAACCAAGACGTTGTGTGTTGAAAGGCATAAGTGACAAAGAAATTATCACTACATCTTATGTCACACTAACCGTTGAATTCAGTGACATATCTGTCGAAGTAGAATTATAAGTCGTGCCGTCGCAATACATGAACGCGCCCGTTATAATAGGCACTGATGTACTTAATCGCGACGGAATAACCTATATTCGAACCAAAGACAAGCAATATCTCACCCACACTCACACCGCTCTTGCCCGCGTCAATACCATTCAGTTAGACGATGACTCGAAAATAAATACACCCTTACAGGGTGAAGACTTGGCAAGCCTTATGACCGTCATTAACAAGTTCTCTAACTGTTTAATATCGGGTACGGCCGCAACAACCGTTCGAACAGGTGAGATGGAAATAAAGCTTACCAAGTCTACACCGGTGGTATATAGACCATACAAGCTTTCGTATCAGGAGAAACTCAAGGTTCGGAAAATTACTAATGACCTATTAGATAAAGGTATTATTAGACGATCCAAGTCTGAATTCGCAAGCCCAATATTGCTTGTTAAGAAGCGTGACGGTTCCGATAGGCTCTGTGTAGACTACCGAGCACTTAATCGCATCACAGTTAAGGACCGGTATCCTCTCCCACTCATAGACGACCACATTGATAGGCTAGGCGGTTGTATGTATTTCTCTAGTCTTGACATGGCAACAGGTTTCCATCAAATTCCTCTCAAGGAGGAATGTATCCACCTTACTGGTTTTGTAACGCCAGAAGATCATTTCGAATATGTCAAAATGCCGATGGGATTAGCCAATTCGCCTATCGTGTACCAGCGTATAATTAACGATACCTTGCGTGATCATATAAGTGAGGGGAATGTCCTAGTGTATGTCGATGACGTACTCCTTTTGAGTAATTCGGTAAATGAGGGAATCGCACTGTTAGACAAGGTTCTAGGGACACTTACTGCAGCCGGCTTTTCGATCAACTTGCGCAAATGTTCTTTTCTTGTAACTGAAGTCGAGTACTTGGGCCGAGTTATATCCCAGGGTCAGGTTAGACCGAGCCCAAGAAAAATCGAAGCTTTAGCTAACACCATGCCCCCACAGAATGTTAAACAGGTTAGGCAATTACTAGGTTTAGCGGGATACTTTAGACGCTACATAAAAGATTATGCATCCAAAACTGCTCCCATTGCTCACCTGACCCGTAAAAATGTCAAATTTAATTGGACCTCGGAGTGCGAAGCTATCCGCCAAGATCTCATCAAAATACTAACCAGCGAGCCCGTTCTTGCAATTTTTAACCGGGAACTTCCCACACAAGTCCATACGGATGCGAGCAGTATTGGATATGGGGCTGTTCTTTTACAAATTGACCCAGACTCAAAAAAACACGTCGTAGCATATTTCAGTAGGTCTACTCATGCAGCTGAAAGCAAATATCATTCCTACGAGCTTGAAACCCTCGCTGTCGTTAAAGCTCTCCAGAATTTTCGACACTACCTTGTAGGCTTGACATTTGTTGTTGTCACTGATTGTAATGCCCTAAAATCCACTGAACGTAAAAAGGACTTGTTGCCCCGCGTTGCCCGATGGTGGGTTTACCTTCAGGATTTTCATTTCTCGATTGAATATCGCAAAGGGGTTATGATGTCGCACGCGGACTACCTTAGTCGGAATCCTATAGTTCACGCCAACCATATTAATAAACCTCGTAACTGGGCTCAAATAGCACAGTCAGCCGATAATGAAACTCAAGATCTTATACAAAAACTTCAAGATGATAACTTAGATTCCAATCGTTATTCAGTCCAAAACAACACTCTGTACTACAAGTACATTCCGGTAGGAGGGCAACCACTATTGCTGTGCTACATTCCTAAGGGTCACCGACTCAGTCTTTTAAGAGTTTTTCATGATGAGCACGAGCACATCAGCGCGGATAAAACTTTACACCTTATCATGAGGCACTTCTGGTTCCCAGGTCTCAAGCAGTTTGTCAGTAAATATGTGACCCACTGTCTCATTTGTATTTCACAAAAAAGGGTACCCCGCGCTCCTTTACAGAATATAACTTCATGGGAGAAACCCGATACCCCATTTCACACCGTTCACGCTGATGCACTAGGTCCATTGCCGGTATCAGAAGGATACAAATTCATTCTCCTTATAGTAGACTCGTTCACAAAGTTCACTCTTTTGTACCCCATTTACAAACAAGACGCTACTGAACTGAAACGTGTTGTCACCCAAGCTATTTCTATATTTGGGGTACCTAAGCTCATGGTTACGGACAAAGGTCGCATGTTCGAGTCTAACGATTTTGTAACATGGATAAAAGAACTTGGTTGCAATCTTCACTATATCACACCGGAGATGCATCACGCTAACGGCCAGGCTGAACGCTATATGCGAACCGTTCTTAACATGTTGCGTATACAAGCAAACTACAAGAAGGTGTCCTGGTCAGATACGCTATGGAAACTTCAGCTAGTGTTGAACATTACAAAACAGAAAACAACACAAACTTCTCCGATGAATCTTCTAATAGGCACTGAAGCAACAACCCCCGCTATTCGCGCTTTGGTGCGTGATGTGGCCATTGAAGGTGGCTCTCCCAACCGGGAAGCGCTACGCGAAATCACAAGGAGTAGGGCACGACTTTTGCTGAAGAGAAATCAGACCAAACAAGACGAGCAAGTCAACCAACGACGTCATATACCTCGTCAATTCAACCTTAACGACTTGGTGTTCGTTATAAAGTTTTCTCAGTCAACAGGAAAGCTCGATTCAGGCATGCGTGGCCCTTACAAGGTGGTCGAGGTACTGCCGAGTGGACGCTACACACTTCGCCTGCTTAGCGGTGGCTATGGCAAGACGACGCAGGCTGCGGCTCAACATATGGTGCCGTGGCGAGGCGAGTGGTGCCCTGATACGTGTGCCGCCTTTTTTGAAAGTAAGTAATTTCGTTGTGACGCATTCATCATTGGGCACTCTGTGGCTGCTCTATCAACTATAGTTTGATTGGCGGCAGCTCCACACGTATGAATACGGTCTGCGTGTTGGAGTGACTTGCACATGTATGATTAAGGTCTGCTGTCAAGTAACTTGACGTTCGAATATGGTCTGCGTCATGTGCTAAACGGTCCACACGTTTGAATATGGTCTGCGTGTTGGAGCTCGCACGTACGAATACGGTCTGCGTGTCGAGCGGGCTTACACGTATGAATACGGTCTGCGTGTCAAGCAGCTTGGTGTATGAATACGGTCTGCACCAAGCCTGTTTCAGGTCGAGGCTGAGCTTGCGATGTCCAGGGACAACAGCAGTTTCTCCTGGCATCAAATCGTCAGCTGGGTTCGATTTTATAAAAAGAGACGTCTCTGTTTATCTTGAGAGTAAGGAATGCGTGTGGGATCTGTTCAGATTGATGAGTGAATTAATTGAATGATGAATGAGCGCAAGTTTTGAGAGTTTGAGTGCTGGTAGCCAAGACTGTCGAACTATTTCTGATCTGGCATTGTTTTGGTATTGTTTTCAGGTGAAAACTTTGGGGATGACGAGACTACACAGTCAACATCTACTGCTGCTGCCGATTCCTCGTTGCCTCAAGATGACATACCAGAGGACGATGACCTTCGCCAGGCTCCAAGAACCACAGCGTCACCACTCGAAGAGCGTGTATGTGTCGAGGACGACACTCGGTCAGGAGAGGCCGTATAAGGAGAATCGAGTTTTCGTCGTCTACACCTAGCTAGTTAGCTGTAGAACCTGAGCGCGCCGAGCGCCCAACCACCACTCCCGATCATTGACTTCGTGGCGCTTGTGGCGAGTGGACGTCTCCCGAATCTCCTTCTGTTAAACGGTCTCGTGAGCCATATCTTTTGTCTTTTGTTTTAGTGTTTAGCAATTAGCAAATCGGCAATCATAATTTTAGTTATCGTTGTTAAGTTTGTAATTGCTTTAAGTGTATTTTCGGCTTCTACAGTTATAATCATCGCTTTAGTTTAAAATAAAACGGTTTTCTTGGTTTAACTTATTTTTATTCAGTGCACTTCCGTCATTTTCCTAACAGTATAGTATAGAATAGAAATAAGCAAAACTGACATGTAAATTTTTTAATATTTTTATCAATAAACGATCTATCTATCTATCTATCTATCTATCTGACTAACTTTGTTTTTTTTTTCTATCGAGGTAGTTTTAGGCAATCATTTATCGATTAAATCAGATAAACAGTCATATAGTCAAGAATCATATTTCTGTAAATCAGACCTTATTGTTTCTTAATGTAGTCCGAACGGCGTTTCAAAGCACGCGATAATTTCAAATTCACCCCCTTATAATTTCACGATTTTCACACATTATTTTTCTTAAGTTCGGGGCATAATCGCTCAGACAGTTAAATAATTAAGTTAATTATCCGCGATTAAGTCCCGTTTAGTGAAAATAATTATTTAGGATTTTTTGGTCAATTTACATCTAACATGAAAGTGTCCCTATTTACACGGCGTCTTTCAACAGGTTTCCAGGAATGGCCTCCTCTTTTTCCAAGCTCTTGAGCTTGAAACTTATGAAGACCTTCTATGGATCCAGTACACGTGCATCTTCGGCTATTCGGGTTTGACTTCCTACCTATCGCAGACGTCTAATATTTGTCCATGTACCCCTTGCTTTAGGATTCGGGACTATTGGGGTTTTATTTAGATGTTGTATAACGTAGATAACTATAGTCTCTCGATTGAATGTATTACAGCAAGTTATACTTATGTAATAAAAACTTAAGAAATGTCCCTTTCGAATCTTTCAGCTTAGAACCGAAGCTTGTGTTCGGATAAACATTCCATACATTTCATAATTAACGTAAAGTTTGCAAACCAACGGCAACGGCCACCTTGTAATATTTTGTATTATACCTTAAGATTCAGCATAAATATTATGAAAGAAAGATACGTATTTTTTTTTTTTTTTTTTTTTTTTTTAATTTATTTATCAAAAGTACAAAACAATTAACAATGTTATGTTACTCGCCAAACTGCGATAACAGTTTGTTGGCGAGACCGCGCTCATTTTAATTAATGTGTTAAGTACCTATGTTAAAACTATGTTAGGTATGCTATATGAACTACATACTTATAATCTTAAACACTAAATTACACACTAAACATGATAATGCATGAACACTTCACTCCTGCACTTACAGTGCTATACTTTTACAATTAGGTGTTTATTTGTGAAAAGATTCTTTTTTTACCTATGTAAGTATTAATGTAATTTTTCCAAAAATGTATTTTTAATCTACTTTTTAATTCAACTTTGCTGCACTTTTTTTCTTCTCTTAACCAATCAGTCTCGTTATATATTTTTGGTATCATATATATATTAGCTCTTTTGCCATAGTAGTTTTTAGCAGAATTCTGTACATATTTCTTTGCCCTTACATTTTTAGTTCTATATTTATTTTGTTTTAAAACCTTATACTCATTATTAAAATAGTTTTCTACAGCTATCACATATTGCACCCTTTGATGTATAGGTAATATTTTACATATCTTGTATAACCTGTCATAATCGCCTCTAAGGTTATTTTTAGTTTTTTTACTGACAAGGTATTTCATAGATCTTATTTGTAATCTTTTAATTTCATTTAAATATGTTGGGAAAGTTCGACCATAAACACTAAGCCCATAACCAATAACACGTACGTACGTTTATTTACAAACACACAGGACACACATTAAATATGTAAGTTTTTATATGCGTTTAATGAACTACTAAACAAGAGTGGCATTATACCCTTTTCACGAAACAAATTATTATCGTTTAAGAGTGGCATTCCTTAAGTTTTTTACCGATGTTAGTGTAAATCTTTCGTAGAATTAATGCACCATGCGCGCTGTACGGACTAAATTATAGTTACATTCTTACTTATTTTGTTACCCGTAGTAGGTATACGTATAAGATTTGTTCGACTACCAGTCCGCAACCAGAACGGGAATAGTAGTGAGTTAATGGGGTTTTCAGATCAGAGCTCTGAAAACTGCCCATTAACACTTATAATATTCAAGTGATATTTGAAAACCTCCGTCGGGTATTTGTTTTCGAGCCAGAACAAGACGGTCCTTCTAGAATATAACTACTAATTGTCTTATTAATCCACATTATTCAAGATAAAACTTTCCTGCTAGTAACACGTCTTCTTTTGCAGAAATATGAAATTTCGAAAACAATCTCACAGCATGAAATTGGATGTGGTTTGTGCTGTTGGTAAAAAACGCAACTTTCGTCATGGTAAACTTTTACCTGACACTATCCGTTGTATAATTTGTGGACCCTCTAACTGTGGAAAAACGAATTTAATAATTGGACTTCTTCTTCACGAGCATGGACCGCGTTTTGAAAATGTTTATGTTTATTCTAAAACTCTTTTCCAACCCATGTACCAGTATTTAGAAAAAGTATTAACATTAGTTCCATCAGTCACTTATCAAAAGTACACTGAAAATGATCAAGTAATTAGCCCTCATGAAGCTATTATTAATTCAATTATAATATTTGATGACGTAGCGTGTGAGAATCAAAATAACATTCGGGATTATTTTGCTATGGGAAGGCACAAATGTATTGATAGCTTCTACTTGAATCAAACGTACAGTAAAATACCTAAACAGTTAATTAGAGACAACGCAAATTTAATAATTATTTTCAAACAAGATGACGTTAATTTACGTCATGTATATGATGAACATGTAGGATGCGATATGACATGGTTACAGTTTCGAGAAATGTGTGCAAAAGTATGGAGCATGCCTTTTAAATATTTGGTTATAAATAAAGATTGTCCTAAAAATTCAGGATGTTATAGGATGGGTTTTGATACCTTTATTGTATTTGATTAATACATCATTTAAAGCAATGTATATAAATATAGCGCTTATTGTTATCAAAGAAACCATTGAGATCAGACATGAGCAGCAATATGAGTGAAGAGAAAAATGTTAAAGGAAAGATACTCAAGTCTACCGAGGCTGTTAAAAGAAAAGTCCAACTTATTCGAGACCTACAAAATAACAATAACATGATTTTAGAGTCTGTTTTCAAACCAATTACAGAACCACTTAATAATATGGTTAATCGTAAAGTCAATGCTAATTTAAATTCTGAAGATGATGAATTGAAATGGGATAAAAATACAATTAAAAAATTAAAATTCAGTCCAGATAGTGCAAAAAAAAGCGATAGAAGCGTGACCGATAAAACTGTTTTGCATAAATCATTTGATTCAAATATTTCTGATGACAATCTATCGAAAGTAAGTGATGATACTAATGATGATGATGACGACAATCTATCGAAAGTAAGTAATGATTCTGATGACGATGATGGCGATGATGATGACATTCTATCAAATGAAAGTCAAGACATTGAAGGTCACAATAAGACATTTGAAAGCGTTAATAGTAATGTAACGGATAACACTAACGATACAACATTTTATTCTCCACGCAATGATCCAGAATTTGCTAAAAAGTCAAGTACCTTTGATAATGTTCCTTTTGGTGTTCGAACAGAACGTGGTAGGCTTATGCTTGGATCTTCTTCAGTTCGTGTTGCTAATAAGAAACTCAAAGTCAGTGGACGTATACTAAATATGACACCAGGATTAAAAGAATTATTATTTAAGAAAGTACCTGATATGGGTGTTATAACAGAAGAAGATAAGCGCAATTATAAAATACTTTTACTAGAAACTAATGCCCACAGGCGTGACTTTAATCCAAACAAACCAATCAAAAGTAACAAAGGCATGAAGTATTTACACATTATAAAACCGCTTTTTAAGTTAGCAAAAGAGCGAACGACTAGCACTGAAAGCTGTACTATGGGTGAAGGATTACCTACATTAAAAAACGTTAAAAAGGATACAAACTATGTTTATTGGGATGATCCTAACGAGCTTGTAGATAGGTTGAAACTGTTAATTGCTTCTCGCGATGCTGGTAATACGGGTTTGGATAACGAAATTATATCTATTATTGAAGAGTTACGAGAAGCTGGTCACGTGAATAATATATAACTTTGAAATTCATTCTTTACCAAACAGTTAATGAGAGGCTTTTCAGTTAATAACAACTAACAAAATATAAATGAATATCGATAAGTTTGGTCATCACGTACATAAGCGTTTACGTTTGATGACAGTTTCTGATAAAGCACTTTTGAGATCAGAGAATGGAGATTATGATTTACAATTTTCAAGATTGAAAGGCGTTACAAAACCACTGACAGGTGATGATGCAGTTAACAAGCAGTATGTCGATCAATCTTTCTCGAATTTTTACGACAAAAAAGAACTTGATCAATTATTAAACACTATAAAGGTTCAGATTCATAATCTTAATGCGCAGTTAAGAGTTAACTTTTATACCAAACAGGAAGTAGAGACTATCGTCAAACATACTAATAATGACAAAGGAACAAATCGTTAATGAAATTCATCGAGCAGCTCGTAAAAATTTCAAACGCAGACCAGTTATTTTAAAGGGAATTGATCATTTATGGCAAGCAGATTTATTGGATTTACAAAAATTTCACACGCTCAACAAAGGATATAAATATATTCTAGTTGTAATTGACGCGTTTTCTAAATATGCGTGGTGTGTTCCATCAAAATCTAAAACTAAAACTGAGATCAAAAACGCATTTGAAAAAATTATAAAATCATATCAAAGAATTCCAGTTCATTTACAAACAGACTTCGGTACGGAGTTTTATAATACTGAATTTGAGCGTTTTTTAAAATCCTTACACATTAACCATTATTCTACGTATTCGGTCAAAAAGGCTTCTATTGTTGAACGGCTGATAAAAACGCTCAAAGGAAAACTATTCAGATATTTTAGTTTTATAGGAAACTATAAATGGGTGGGAAGACCTTTAGCCGATATTGTTCAGTCTTATAATCATACTGTACATCGTACAACTAAATTTATGCCTCATGCCGTGAATTCTAAAAATGAAAATGAAGTTAAGGAAAACATAGTCAAATCACGAAATTATTTACATCAAAAATCCAATAAATTTAAGGTTGGAGATAGAGTTCGCATCAGCAAATACAAAAGTGTCTTTCATAAGGGGTATACGCCAAATTGGTCGACTGAGCTCTTTACTATAAAAAAAGTGAACAATACTAACCCTTTCACTTACCATATAGAAGATCTACGGAAAAACCCTATACTTGGTACATTTTATGAACAAGAATTGCATAAAACTCAGTGTCCAAACATATATCTTATAGAAAAGGTTATCAGAAGAAAGGGTAGAAAAATGTATGTTAAGTGGTTAGGACTTGATGATAGTGAAAATAGTTGGATTAATAGAGATGATATTGTTTAATAATATTTATACACTTCGTCTTACGTAAATTTATCATTAACTTAATGGTAATGAGAGGAAGCGGACTTGTAAATAGTGTAATTAATCACTTACCGTTTGAACTGCACCTGCCTGGGTATAATTATTGTGGACCAGGTACAAAATTACATAAACGGTTGCAAAGAGGTGATAAAGGAATCAATCCGTTGGATAACGCGTGCATGCAGCACGACATAGCTTACGACAATCATTCTAATTTAAGTGATCGTCACAGTGCAGATTTGGAACTGTATAAAATGGCTAAACAAAGATTACGGTCAAAAACTTCCGGGAAAGGAGAAAAACTAGCCTCATGGTTAGTTAGCAAAGTGATGAAGTCTAAATTAAAGGCTGGTGCAGGAATTAAATCATTCAAACATTTTGTTAAAAAAATACGTACGGAATTTAAAAAAATAAAATCGAAAAATAAATCCGTTGCAATCAGTCAAGCATTGGATGCAGCAAAAAGAATAATCTCTGTTCACAATACGAGTAAACTGCGTGTACCACGCTTACTACCCATTCCGAAGTCTGGAGGATTCCTTCCACTCATTCCTATATTTGCGGGTCTCTCTGCATTAGGATCATTGGCTGGTGGAGCTGCTGGAATCGCAAAAGCTGTCCACGATTACAAAACTGCTAGAAAAAACTTTGCTGAATCTGAACGTCATAACAAGATGATGGAATCTATCGCGTTGGGAAAAGGGTTACATATTAAGCCGTATAAAAGTGGAAAAGGATTATGTATCAAAGCTTCAAAAAACTGAATGATCGGTTACCCAGGCGAGCACTCACTAATTTCGACATTTTAAAACACTCGACGGACATTCCTCACTTTAGAGGTGTTTTTATGAGGGATAATTTACCAAGACGGTCGAAAAGAGTAGAATGTGCAATCCTAAATTTAGATAGTTCTGAAAACCAAGGAACTCACTGGGTAGCCTACGTCAAAGTAAACAAATATTGTGAATATTTTAATAGTTATGGTGATCTTCAACCACCGTTGGAATTAATACATTATTTAAAAGACTGTAACATTTCATACAATTATGCAACTTACCAAAAGTTAAATACTGTGAATTGTGGACATTTGTGTATACAATTCTTGAAACAGTTTTGGTGTAACCATTTAAATGTGGATGACATATAAATAAAATTACATTCATACAATGTCTTTCACTCTGTCTATAACTGGATGCTCCTCCTCTCTTATAACAAATCACTCACCTGCTCTAGAACTAGATGACGATTATGAATGCGGTTTGCTATATATGTCAACTTTTAATTCAATACCGAATATAGACAAGAGAAATAATAAGTTTTATTACGGTGAAAATGAAGTAGTAGAAATACCTGAAGGCTCATATGAACTGCAAGATATTGATGATTACCTTAAAAGTCGTCTCCGAGATTGTTCTTTCACAATGACATGCAACAACAACACGTTGAAAACCTCTATATTGTGTTCTAAAACCGTTCACTTTAATAAAGAAGACTCTATTGGTAAGCTTCTGGGTTTTGGGAAAGAAACTGTTCCAGCGAATATATTAACCGAGTCCGCTTTGCCAGTATCCATTCTGTCTACAACCATAGTCAGAGTTGAATGTGACATCGTGAGCGGATCTTTTGTGAATGGGAAATCTTGTCATATAATCCACGAGTTTGTACCTAATGTACCGCCTGGTTACCGAATAATAGAAACACCAAAAAACGTTATCTATTTTCCTGTTACTCAAAAAAGTTTGAACTCTCTTAAAATAAGAATTTTAGATGAAAAAGATCATTTGGTTAATTTACGTGGTGAAGAAATTCAAATATATTTACACCTTCGAAAAAAATGATAGACTTTAATAAAAACGTGAACCTATACAAGAAAGCTACTAGTACTCTTTGTGCTACTAAGAAAAGAACACCTAAAGGACAACTTACGAAGGAAAATAAACAGTTTTTAAAAATAATAGGTTTATTAAAATGAGTATATTATCAGTAACAGATAATTTCAGCTTCGACAACTCTATAGAAAGTTTCGAATATCATTCTTATAAGCCGTACGTTACAAGTTTTAATTTAAATGATGAAATTCGTATACCTATTAATCAACAAGATCTGTATGTGCTACCGTCGGAAAGTACTTTATACGTAGAGGGTTCAATTGCAGTATTCAACAGAGAAACGAAACAGCGAGTGAACAGTGTTCTTTTCACAAACAACTCAATTCTTCATTTATTTCAAGATATTAGGTACGAGCTGAACGGTATTGAAATTGACAGAATTAAGAGTGCTGGGGTCACAACAACAATGAAATCTCTCATATCCATGAATGAACTTGAATCGTCGATGTCAAAACAGTGGGGCTGGGATATCAAAGGCATAAAAAACTCACACGGATCATTTTCAGTGTCTATACCGTTAAAAAAGATTCTCGGTTTCGCTGAAGACTATGGCAAGATTATAATAGCATGCAAGCATGAACTGGTTCTCTTGCGATCAAATACTACTTTGAACTGCGTAAAACTGAATACAAATGAATATGTAGATAACCTAACTATATCTAAAATAGTCTGGCGTATGCCTCATATTAAGGTTTCTGATCGAGAAAGATTGAGGTTACTGAAATATTTGGAAAAAGATCACGTTATTCAAATGGCCTTTAGAAATTGGGACTTGTACGAGTATCCACTTTTACCTCAAACATCAAAACACTCGTGGGCCATCAAAACATCATCTCAAATTGAAAAACCTCGATTTGTTATAATTGGATTCAAAACGAACAGAAAAAATGATACTCTCAAAGATATAACTGGCTTCGATCACTGTAATTTGAAAGACGTAAAAGTGTTTTTAAATTGCACCTATTTTCCATACGAAAACTTGAATGTTAGTTTTTCATCAGAAAAGTTTGCTTTATTATACGAACAGTACGCAAAATTCCAACAGTCTTATTACAACCGTAGCCAAGCGCCGTTGCTTTCTCCACAAGAATTTAAAGACGTTGCACCTCTATTCGTTATCGACTGTTCACGACAAAACGAAACCTTAAAAACAGGGTCAGTAGATGTTAGAGTTGAATTTGAATGTGAATCAGATTTACCTGACCATACTTCAGCGTATTGTCTTATTTTAAATGACAGTATTGTAGAATATAAACCCTTAAGCAATATTACCCGTAAAATTTCGTAAATGGCGGACTATTTGTTTGTAGACCTCCAGGGTTTTAAATCCTCTGAAAATGAGTTTATTGTTAAAGAATTTGGATACAGTACAAATAATTACACGCAATCATTTTTAATAAAACCTCCATACGCATTCTTTACTCTATCGGAATTGGAAAAAAGACGTGTGAAGTGGATAGAAAAGAATCTGGGTATTTTGTGGCGTGAAGGTTATGTTGATTTTAGAGAGTTCAAACGAATTATTGTAATTCATTTACAGCACAAGAAAATATTTGTTAAAGGCAACGAAAAGATTAAATG
Organism: Epinotia ramella; assembly: GCA_947578815.1. Taxonomy (NCBI): domain Eukaryota; kingdom Metazoa; phylum Arthropoda; class Insecta; order Lepidoptera; family Tortricidae; genus Epinotia; species Epinotia ramella. The sequence continues at coordinate 952,609 of CANPUT010000122.1, forward strand.
GGTTAAAGATTTGTGTGCTGACTGTGATGTAATTGATATAGGAGAGATGAATGCTCCCTCGTTTGGTGACCTATATAAAAAGTATTGTTTAAATGGTAATGTGAATTGTGTTGATCATAAAAAGAAATGTGTGTTAAAAAACATTATATGTATTAAAACATGGTGTTTAGATAATGTGTGCAAAAAATGATTTTTATGGTTTAATAAATTGTATTTTCAATACCTTCGAATTTTTATTTTACTTACTATCCACTAAACCAAGTGACGAGTGAGGTCATAAAAGTCGGTACCTATTTTCGTTGCACGGCTCGCTCCATAATGCAGTGCAGGTGTGAAAGAGATAACATGATTCCTATAATTTACGACCTAACTCACCACTTGGTTTTAAGGATAGTTATAACCAAGTGAACCTGCCTTAATACACACAGGATAGCTATAGAAATTAAATAAAACACCTAGTTACGAAATATATGTTTATTAGAAACTGGCACAAAAACATTTTTACATCTTTATTCATAATATTTATACCTTAAAACTAACTAATTAAATAACATAACATCTATGATGCCTAATTTTGCTATAGCAAATTTTATAGGCGATACAAATGCGTAGCTAGTGAAGTTAATTTACAATATCAAAACATAGACTCATGACCCCAAGATAAGGTCGATATTCGGTCCTTCAGCAAGATACGTTTGTCATCATTAGACGACAGTGCAACTTTTTTGACGGATTGCGTGAAAATAACATGTTTTAATGATTTAAATACAATGTTTGTCTTTCTCAACCTTTCATTATTTAACAATACCTTTTTATATTTCTCAAAATCTAAATGACGCAAGACATGTTTCTTTGTACCCTTGGCTTTTTTCAGTTGCTTTTTTTCTGTTTTGATACAGTATAATTTGGACCTGAGACCTACAAACTCATGTATTATTTCGCCTCCCAGTTCATCTTTGAAAAGGCCCGGTACTTTATTATGTTGACGAGTAATGCCATAAACATTATTAGCAGGATAATTACTAGTGTCAAAATAATGCTGAAAATTCAATTTAATGTCTGCGTATACATCTTCTGTGCTTATAGCGTATAAAAACGAGTCCGTATCAGAGTAACATAAATTTATATTAGGCCCGTAAAATGTTTTCATCGAAGAATAATGAAAATTATACATATGAGACTTAGATGTTTCCAAAACAGTAAAACCAATATAAATGGGTCGATCGAGTTTAACAGACTCGGGTTTCATTTGTACAGCAACGAAATTTTCAGAAAAAATTGTTGAGCTATGATAATTCGGTCTAGATATCAGGCATTCGGCTCCATATTTCTTTTTTGTATCATTCCATATGTTAACCAACATAACTTTTAACCTCTTCTCAGGGTCTTCTAATGTCTTTCCAAAAATAGCATTGTTAAATAATTTAAACAAGTTTTGTTCGAATACAGATGTAGCTTTTTGTCGTAACTGAGTGTTTAAATCTATGTACTGTTTTAAAAATTGACTCTGCTTAAATTTTATTACTCTATGAATTTTTTTAAGTACTAAGCCATGTTTCAAGCATGTTTTTAAATGTACATAATGAATAACGTACTCGTATTTATCATATAAATTCGGAATCAGTTTAGGTTGCTTTGAACCAGGAGGTACGAATTTTTGAGGACAGAACGGAATGTCGTTGTGCAAGTCATGTAAGTATTCTGGATAGTGTAAATCCACTTCCAAAATATAACCAAAATCAGAATCATCTGGTACTAAGCGAACATCTAGGTCTTTAATTTCACCTTGCTGCAATAATTCGAAGTCGCCATAAGGCAAACTGGCACACATCGCATACCCGTACAGATTATTACAGTCTATATAAAGTAAATAATTATTTGGTATACTAGGATCATAATCGTGCATGTATTTGTTATTTGCCTTGACATACCGTGTTGAACATAAGCAAACTCCCCCCCGAATACCCTTTTGTATCATTCTAATTATTTCTAGGTCGTTAATAAGCTGTAATTTTACGTTGGTTATTCGTAACATAGCATCAAAACTTAAACTTGGCGCGGTCAGATAAAAAGCAGGATCTAGCCTATAGTTAACTTTACAAGTTTGACGGAATTTTTCAAATATGTCGGCCAGTAACAATACATCAGATTTAAGGTAAATATCTGTGTATTCCCCTAAATTCTCGACTCCAAATGATTTCCAAACAAGTTTCGCATGCTCGTAATCATATTTCGATATCGTTTCATTAGTTAATGAGCTGTAAAAACAATGTTGCTGAGGTAAGCTTTGCTCTTCGTAGCGAGCCCAATTATTCATATACTCATAAGGGTAAATACCTTTACGTTTCAGTAGGTCGAAATGTACCTTTAGTGGAAAAAAATGCGCAAGGTTAACAAAATCTCCGTCGTCTAAAGTGCTTACAAGTTCCTCTAAACTAGCTCCTAAAAATTTAAATGAATCCACAAACCGAACCGGCATCACTTGATCAGGATTTTTGATAAAATACTTTGTGAATGATATGTAATTTTCTTTATTTTTAGCAATAACTTTAATTTGACCGGGCATTTCCCCTAATTCACGTAAAAATAAATGGGAATCATAACCAGACAAATTGTGAAAAAACACGGGCACGAATTCAGGTAAACGGAAGCGTAAGTTGCAAAAACTGTGGCTGGCCCCCCGAAATTTTCCAGTCACATGCGAATGATCTCGAACTGAGTCCCCAAGCAATAAATTGCCACAAAGAAAACAATGTTGAGCATTTAAAAAATCCTTTTCTTCAGTTTCAGTAATAACCATAGGCTTAGGATTCGAATAAATATTGTTTATTGTGGATATATCCCTTTGCAAATACTTGAGAAATTTAGCAACGCAATCTTCTCCACGATATGTAACGAACTTGTTGAGAGAACTATCGTACGAACATACAACATAGTACGCAAAGGCAGCAGGCACGTGCTCCTGTAGTTGAATAGTATTTTCTGATCCCGTTTTTCCATTTGTGTTAGGCACCAATAAGGATTCAAAGTCTGCATATATTACGAAAGGCATATCTTGCATACGTTCGAAATTTTTAAACTGTATTTCCTCATTTTGATTTGGTAAAACTGTTTTTACACCACCACATATATGAGCATCCCTCTTTGTTTCGTTATTGAAAAATATCAAACATTCTTCACAAAGATAAAGTTTACCCTTGTGTTTTGTTAATTGATGTTTAAGCAGACGACCTAAATCTTTAATCAGACAATAATGAGTTTGCCGACCGTTTTCTAACATTAATAAGTTAACATGATGCTGCTTACGGCATGCGGTTTTGTACAGCGGACCTACGACTTCCAATTTATTATTTATCGAATATACATTAACACTTATATGTTGATTATTTTTCTCAAATATTTTGATATCTTTTAAACCGACGGGAAAAGTCATGTTTTTGATATTGAGAACGTTCTCATAATGAGGATACGAAGATACTCTTTGAACATTATTTTTAGCCGGAAATAAATAAGCCATTACACACCACAGAAAGCAAAACGCGTCATTATTTTTTATATTGATACACGCGCGTTTTAGTTTTATACTTTTAGGCAAATCTATGAATCCAGACGCTCTCAGAGGATTGTACTTGCAGATATTAATTTCTAGGTATAAATTTTTCATAAACGACCACCCGCTGTCTTTGGTTTGAAATTCGTCAATTTTTCGACAAATCGTCTGCAAAACATTTAAAAATATTTCGTTGAAATCGAAATTTGGATGTATTACAATATTCTGCGTTGCAAACGACTTAATGCCACACGTATCGTTTTTTAGCAAAGAAAACTCTGCAAATAATTCGAAATTCACTTTGACACTACCGAAAGCTGATTGCCTTGCTTCACAAATACGACGGACGCGGGCGCGTATGTTGCGTATAAACTGAATAGGAGGGCACGCACAGTCAAGGTCATCTTGGCTTCCCCGCACTCGGTATGATGCAAGCCTACTACGAAAAGCGCTACCAATTTTTTCAATGCCTTCAATATTGTATATAGAGTTGTTATTTTTGTGGGCTGTGCTACGTAAATGGGCGGAAAATGTACGACTCGGTACAGCTATTTCGCAAACGGAACAGAAAACCGACCGGCTACTCATATTCGATAGATAATTGATTAAGAGTAAGTGAAGTATTAGAATAAAAGGTATAGTAAGAATAATTAATATGACTCACGGTAAATGTTCTTTTTCGGTGCAATGCTTTATCCTATAAATCTTTCGATGCAATTGGTATTACATCAGCAACATTATATAATTTCAACTCAACAAAAATTATAAGGTCAAATATTACAAATAAAGGTATAGTAAGAATAATTATTAATTATTCACGGTAAAATGTTCCTTCTTCGGTGAAATGCTCCTTACATATTTGTAATGCGTTTTTGATATGCGAAACCTCTGGTGAATTAGAGTCTACCTGAATTTTGAGGCTAACAAGTGCTTTCTCCCATCTGCCTTTCGAAGCGATTGATGCTATATCAGCAACTTTATACAATTTTAAATCTAAATAAAGATCACCGGACAACTGACCGTAGCGATACACCTTTCCGCCGGGGACTTGTCGTTTTAGTACAGACCGCAACCCTGCAACATGTTTTTCGGCACAGAAGTCGTCATCACTATCGTCGTCAAGAGCCCAGCCTGAAGAAACGCTGCTTTGTTGATCCGACAATGGCTTCGGACCGGCTTTTGACCTGTAAACCATAAATAAGTTTGTTAAAAATAAACAAACGAACTTACATATAAGACAAAACTAACGACATCTTTGTAGGTAAAAAATATTATATATTATATATAATTAGTAAATTACTTACCGTTGAGACGAAACTTTGGACTTCAATTTAGTAGATCTAAAAAGAAAAAATAATATATATTAATACAGGTAACAAAACAAAATTAATTTCATTTTCTACAAGAACTACATAAGCAAAATTAAAATATATACCGTGGTATCGGAGTTGCGTCATCAGATTCATATAGTTCAGTACACTTTTTAGACGCCTTTTGCTTCTTATACCTGAAACAAAATAATGTTATATTTAGTATACCTTATTTTTATTTTTATTTATTTATTTTTTATTTTTGGAAACAGAATTTAAAACAAAATAAAATATAAATTACTGCAACTCACCGTGTTAGCTCCTGCGTTCCAACATCGGATTCACAAAGCGCCCTCTTCTTACTCGCTATTTTTTTCGACCTATAAAAGAAACAAAACTAAAATTAAATACACGTCTTTAAAAATTAAATCGCTTACTAAATAAAACAAAACAAATTAGTATAAAGTGATGTTTACCTCGAATTTGGTGTTGGTTTTCTGGCCTCGATTTCGGTAAAGGACTCGGAATCAGACCTGCAATAAAAAGGTTATTTTATATATTTGCTATTGTTGTTTGTTGAACTTATATTGGTTCTATTTATTAGTCACGTAGAAACGATAAAAAAATAAAATTTATAAAAACTTACGCACATAATTTCAATGCAGTGTTCCTTCGCTTGTGAAAACCCGTGAGAAAGTGATGAAGTGTAAATCGAAGTCTGGTTTGCATGAATATCGCTTCACAGTAGTTGTCAACCTTCGTTAAGTTGATTAATCAATAAAACTTAATAACAGTAATGGTAGAAAACATGCAGAAGACAAGTTTTCACAGGTTTAATACCTCAGATACCTATTTCGAAACATCAGCAATTATTCAACAAACAAAAGTATCATATTTATTTTAAATCATATACGGTTCTATCAAAGCGATCGCTCTAATTGCAAAGAACGCCGACATTCTGTTCCCTTCAAAATAATGGAATACGACTTTCGTCTCCTTTCAACACATTATGCTACAAAGAGTGCAAGTAAGAGGAAACGAGTATAGGTAACCATATGAACGGAAAGAATTGCTCCACTGAATGCGATAATTTGCAAGGATGTAACTTTTAAAATCTATTATTAGGTATATGAAACCTGTAATTATAACATTCGTACATAATTCTACTTTATGAAACACATGTGTTAACATGTTCTATCTTGTACTGATTACATCCACGTTTCTCGATATAAACAGTTTACATACCTAACAATTAAAAACGCAATTGTAGAAAATCATTCTGACTGGAAAACTTGTCATAAACGGACGTCGTCCGAGATCGATAAATCGTATACCTCATACTTCAGTGAAAATGGTAAGTTGATTGAATTTCTAATTTAATATTTACATTTATTTATTTATATTGCGGTTACAGTATTTAAAATGTTTTGTGCTTATTTTCAGAGTAAATCCAGTTCGCAGCCATTACCCATCTCCAAAAGTGTTTATGAGCCGAATATTTCCACTTTTTATTCACAAGCAACATTCGATGACGTGTTACCATGCTCACAAGATGTAAATGGATACCTAGAGTACCAACAGGATTGTATGAATAGACTGAATAACGTTCAAGAGGTAAAAAAGCCTTCGAAAATATCGAAGAAATCCTCGAAGAAAAAGGCGAACAGCGGAAAAAACAAAGCCTGCGGCAGTGGATTTAATTCCTATATAATTAAACAAAGTAAAAAAGGTCAGCGTCTTATTAAAATAAGCATATCCAATCTTGAACTGGACAACGAGTCTGAAGACGTCGCCGTGCAGTATGTCGTCGAGAGTGAATGTGATGACGTATTGAATTCCACAGAAGGACTAGTTGATAAAATTGTTAAAAGATTAAGCAATGCAAATTATTAGATTTAACCTAGATTTATTTTCGTATAATTTAAGATGATGTATGATACTAAAAAGTGAAAGTTTCTTTATTATTAAAAAATATTGTGATAAGTATACAAATAGAATATTAAATATACCTACAGATTTGTTTTATTTTAAGCTTACATACTTGCTTTCATTATTTGTAAGATTATTTAAAAATATTGGATAGTTATAAACGAACCAAGTTTTAAATAGCGTTATCATCCTCCCCTCCCAGGAGGTAAATAATTTGTTTGCAAATGCATACTAAATTCTAACGCATACATGGGTCAGCGGGAGAGAAGTTGTTGATTAGTATGTTTTAATGCTCCTTTGACAACGAGCGGACACGTAGAATGACTCAAGTTACAACAAAATGCATGATGACAAGTTAGTTACGTCGATCAACTTTGCTATGTAATTAAAAGCAATATGAACCAATTGTTCAATTCTAATATGAATCTAATAGCTTTGTTATAGCCTCTATTTTGCAATAAATTGGTCTAGAATATAGGTCATCAAACGGTTTACAATTGAAAGCAAAGAAATATTATTTTTAATTTGCCTTATTTTAAAGTCTAGATTACTAACAGCTTTGTAAAACATGACGCACGAGCACGTCATGAGTTATAGCCAATGAATAAACAGGACCTGCATCGCGCTATTAAAGTTTTTAACATTTGTTCATATAAATAAAAAATCAGACCTAAGTCTGTCGGGAAGTTGCGACCGGACGACCCCAGCACGTAATTCAGATACATTGGACTGGCCACCCTCTGTGTGTGTTGTGTTGAATACAGAACCTTGAAAACTAGGGTTTTCTATACCTAGGCGGTCGATAGGTATGGATACCCACACCCGGAGGGGGTCAAACTCAACACATGTAAAACCGTAGCCTTAAGCCAGGGACCTGCTTCCTGGGGGTTGCGACCATGTCTGACGAGCCTGATCAACTTGTTAGATGTGTTATGTGCAAACGCCATAGCCGTTCTGCGCTATGAGGGTTTATGCCAGGGACCGGCTTCCTGGGACCCTTGCATGCAACTGAGGGTTGGCCTCCTTAGACTGCATGTTGTGTTAAGCTTTTGCTATTTGAAATAATGTCCATTATTTTACGACTTCAAAACAATACCCGATTGGGACTTTGAAATATCACTTGAATAATTAGTAAGTAAGTATTAATGGGTAGATTTCAGATGGCTGATTTTATTGAATGTTAAATATAAAAATGATTATGCATTCGTTTCATTGATATTTTACATACGGATCTCTAAGTAGTAAGCGTGCATTGCAATATGAATAAGTGACGACTTGAAGGGTTCATATTTCTACTCAGTCACAAGTGCATTGTGCATAACTTTTAATTTAGATTTTAATATGATATGATTATGATTCAAGTTATCGAACTACTTTCATGAGTGATCTTTAAATACTTGAGTAATATTCTGCATTATAAAATCCTCTGTACGTCATTTGCACGCCGGATGAATCGACCAATCAGAAAATCTGGTCTGCATCGCGCTATTAAAGTTTTTGAAGCCGTTTGTATAAATAGAAGTTATAAGGTTTTCGAACGAAGCAAATACCCGACAGCGGTTTTCAAATATCACTTGAATATTATAAGTGTTAATGGGCAGTTTTCAGAGCTCTGATCTGAAAACCTCATTAACTCACTACTGGGAATGACCCTGTAACGTCAATTCTATATATGAAGGTGAATAAGGAACCTATATCGCAAACTTAGTCTCGGCATTGAAGAATTCGAGGATTTATATTAGTACAATGATTTTTCATCCCAGCGTTGGGTCAATCAACTTTTTTCTGTCACTAGTTGCCATGGTTAGGTACGTCTCCTGGGACACTTTTTAAAACTGCGATTTTGTCGGTTCAACTTCACCAAATGTGGGTTTTCTTGTCATGTTCAATGTTCACCCCCATTTCGTGTGAACCAACTTCTTGGAATGTTAGAAGTCGGTGTTGTAACAACTTTTAACAGAATACCATCAAGAAATAGTTGATTGACTCAAGTACATGTGAGCATTTAGAATAGTGTTCGGTACATATCTCTCTCCCGCTTGCTCGTCCACGTCCTTCGAGTCTGGCTAATGAAAGATGAGCCTGAGATTTATTGAAAACTTTTTATATGGCAACAGTTATTATCATTGTCAACGTCTTAAATTAGTGTGTCCTGAATTGATACTAGTTTAGTATGTTAAGTAAGAAAGTAACTGTTCTGAAAATATTAACCATGTTAAATTGGTCAGTTTTTGCTATTTATGTAGTCCTCAGTGACGACGTTGTCATGTTGTACTATGCGAAGGGCGTTACTAAGGGGGTTAAAAAGGTTGCATTCCTTACTATTAAGATTATGTTTCTAACTGACGATTTGAAAGTGCTTGTTACTAGGCCTACTTGAATAAATATTATTTTGAGTTTGAGTTTGAAACTAGAAAAATACTTTCAAGGTTCTTTGAAATTCATCACCTAAGGGGGTAAAGAGGGGGTTCAAAGTTTATACGGATACTAAGGTATTTTTTACTTAGGTTTTAGACTGTTTCTTTAAAGTATAGAAAATGATCTCAGCGTTTTTGTTTAATTCATCCCCTAAGAGGGTTGAAAGTTGGTTCGAAGGTTGTATAGAAGGCAAGACATTTTTAAAGTAAGAGATTTGTAACATCGGATTGAGACTGCTTAAAAACTAGAAAACTTTGAGTCCCGGGATAGGACATAACATACTTTTTATCCCGGAAATCATCACCTAAGGGGGAAGTTTGTATGGAGCTACGATATAAACGAGTTCCACGCGGTCGGAGTCGCGGGCAGAAGCTAGTATTCTATATAGTTAAGATTAAGACGCGATATTGCGTCAGCGGCAACTAAAATCTTAAGTTTGTCAAAATGTCAATGTACATACAGCGATTTACATTTTCTGTTATGTTATCTCCTCACAAAAATACTGCAAGCCATAAATTGCAATAAAAACGAAATCAAATTGATAATAGAATTTGAATGTCAAAAAAAAATTACAACTTAATATAATATACCATCTATATTATATTAAGTTGTAATTAAGTTTCTGGAATCACACCTCTAAAAATATGTATTAAATAAATAATTTGTTCATTAAACCGTAAAAGGCTAGTAAAGTAAAGAACAATGACTTCATTACTTTCATTCTGAAATTTGCCACCACTAGTCCAAGCGCTAATTATTATAATATATATATATATATATATTGAATTTTGATTACTGTCTTGCCTTCAGTGACAGAAGCAAGAGAAAAAAAAAAGAATGGCGTATCATCATCATCATATCAGCCGAAAGACGTCCACCGCTGGACATAGGCCTACCCCAAAGAGTGCCAAAGCGACCGGTCCTGCGCCACCCGCATCCAGCGGACTCCCGCAACCTTTACCAGGTCATCAGTCCACCTTGTCGGCCTACCCACGCCGATCGATTGGCGTATGATTAATTAAAATCAACCCACGCGTTTTATCTCTAGAATGCTACAAAGAATCAACATACATAGACTGGTAAACACATAACTCTCCTTAGCGTCGTACAGTCGGGTAAAAAATACGACTTATTTTTTCCAGGCATCCACGTACACAAGCAAGAGCTGCTGGTCATACTCGAGCGCCTTCGGGAAGAGGAAATACCCTCCCCGCCCGCGGTCAAGAAGCGCCCGCCCGTCAAGGTCAACAAGGACATGTGCTTGCGCTCCGGCAAGCGCAAGGCGGACGCCGCCAAGGTACGTCGCATAGAGCACAGGAGTCGCTGCTCGTACTCGAGCGGCTTCGAGACGATGAGACACCCTCCCCGCCCACGCCCATGATGCGCCCGCGGCTCCAGAAGCGCGGGGTCAAGGTCAACAAGCACATGTGCTTGCGCTCCGGCAAGCGCAAGGCGGACGCCGCCAAGGTACGTCTCATAGAGCACGGGAGTCGCTGCTCGTACTCGAGCGTCTTCGAGACGAGACTCGCCCCCCGCCCGCGCCCATGATGCGTCCGCGGCTCCAGAAGCGCGGGGTCAAGGTCAACAAGGACATGTGCTTGCGCTCCGGCAAGCTCAAGGCGGACGCCGCCAAGGTACGTCGCATAGAGCACAGGAGTCGCTGCTCGTACTCGAGCGGCTTCGAGACGATGAGACACCCTCCCCGCCCACGCCCATGATGCGCCCGCGGCTCCAGAAGCGCGGGTTCAAGGTCAACAAGGACATGTGCTTGCGCTCCGGCAAGCGCAAGGCGGACGCCGCCAAGGTACGTCTCATAGAGCACGGGAGTCGCTGCTCGTACTCGAGCGTCTTCGAGACGAGACTCGCCCCCCGCCCGCGCCCATGATGCGTCCGCGGCTCCAGAAGCGCGGGGTCAAGGTCAACAAGGACATGTGCTTGCGCTCCGGCAAGCTCAAGGCGGACGCCGCCAAGGTACGTCGCATAGAGCACAGGAGTCGCTGCTCGTACTCGAGCGGCTTCGAGACCATGAGACACCCTCCCCGCCCACGCCCATGATGCGCCCGCGGCTCCAGAAGCGCGGGGTCAAGGTCAACAAGGACATGTGCTTGCGCTCCGGCAAGCGCAAGGCGGACGCCGCCAAGGTACGTCTCATAGAGCACGGGAGTCGCTGCTCGTACTCGAGCGTCTTCGAGACGAGACTCGCCCCCCGCCCGCGCCCATGATGCGTCCGCGGCTCCAGAAGCGCGGGGTCAAGGTCAACAAGGACATGTGCTTGCGCTCCGGCAAGCTCAAGGCGGACGCCGCCAAGGTACGTCGCATAGAGCACAGGAGTCGCTGCTCGTACTCGAGCGGCTTCGAGACGATGAGACACCCTCCCCGCCCACGCCCATGATGCGCCCGCGGCTCCAGAAGCGCGGGTTCAAGGTCAACAAGGACATGTGCTTGCGCTCCGGCAAGCGCAAGGCGGACGCCGCCAAGGTACGTCTCATAGAGCACGGGAGTCGCTGCTCGTACTCGAGCGTCTTCGAGACGAGACTCGCCCCCCGCCCGCGCCCATGATGCGCCCGCGGCTCCAGAAGCGCGGGGTCAAGGTCAACAAGGACATGTGCTTGCGCTCCGGCAAGCGCAAGGCGGACGCCGCCAAGGTACGTCTCATAGAGCACGGGAGTCGCTGCTCGTACTCGAGCGTCTTCGAGACGAGACTCGCCCCCCGCCCGCGCCCATGATGCGTCCGCGGCTCCAGAAGCGCGGGGTCAAGGTCAACAAGGACATGTGCTTGCGCTCCGGCAAGCTCAAGGCGGACGCCGCCAAGGTACGTCGCATAGAGCACAGGAGTCGCTGCTCGTACTCGAGCGGCTTCGAGACGATGAGACACCCTCCCCGCCCACGCCCATGATGCGCCCGCGGCTCCAGAAGCGCGGGGTCAAGGTCAACAAGGACATGTGCTTGCGCTCCGGCAAGCGCAAGGCGGACGCCGCCAAGGTACGTCTCATAGAGCACGGGAGTCGCTGCTCGTACTCGAGCGTCTTCGAGACGAGACTCGCCCCCCGCCCGCGCCCATGATGCGTCCGCGGCTCCAGAAGCGCGGGGTCAAGGTCAACAAGGACATGTGCTTGCGCTCTGGCAAGCTCAAGGCGGACGCCGCCAAGGTACGTCGCATAGAGCACAGGAGTCGCTGCTCGTACTCGAGCGGCTTCGAGACGATGAGACACCCTCCCCGCCCACGCCCATGATGCGCCCGCGGCTCCAGAAGCATCGCCGGTATATACTAAACCATATCGATTACGTACTCACAACGACCAGAAATACAAAAACAAATAGAACAAATGCTAGAAAACGATATTATCGAAGAATCACAGTCGGAATGGGCAAGTCCTTTACTCCTTGTTCCCAAAATATCCGATTCAAATGGAGAAAAAAAATGGAGAATAGTAATAGACTACAGAAAGGTCAACGAAGTCATCGAAAATGACAAATTTCCTTTGCCAAACATTACCGAAATATTAGATTCGTTATCGGGTGCAATGTACTTCACCACCCTAGATTTAAATCCAGGGACCGGACCGCTATCCCTTTCAAAGGGTTTTAAATGGGTTTTTCATAAGGTTAAACTTTTTTTTTTTTTTTTTTTTTTTTTTTTTATCTTATATTTTAAAGAGGCTTTTGAACACACGTGGTGACAATGCCAGCCTAAGGTTAAACTTACCGTACCCTTTCCCGTCGAAACCCATTCAATTTGCTTATAAAGCCCTTATCAAAAAGGTAACCCATTCGATTAAAAGGTATCCCACCACCTTTTGAAAGCCCTTATCAAAAAGGTAACCCATTCGATTAAAGCCCTTATTATAAGGCTAGCCCATTCAAATATATGGTATCCCAATACCCTTTCAAAACCCAAATCATCCGCTTACCAGTTTATTGTAAAATGGTTTTAATGGATAGCCTATCATAAGGGTTACCCTTATAATAATAGGCAAATAGATTGAAACCTTGTACAGTCGACTACAAAGAGATCTATACGGCCAATGTTACAAAAATATGTATACACGACCTTAATGTCAAGGCAATACAGTCGTGTATACATATTTTTGTAACTTTGGCCGTATCGATCTCTTTGTAGTCGACTGTACCTACATAATAAAGTATTCATTACTTTACGTTCCACAACGAGCGTTGGTCAAACCATTACGTAGGTATATTTGTTCCGAATAAAATCCCATCAGGTTTAAATAACGACTAGTTTAAATTCAAAAAATTCAAAAATTCTTTATTTGTTTAAAGTACATATTTTTAGCAAGGGATGGGGCCGCCCAGTAAGCATTATTGCCTGTGTTGGGAGACACCGCTCTTTCAGTGACATGAGACATATCGATGCTTATCTAAAACAACTCTGTATCTCAAAAACTGTGTTTTTTCAGGGCAGAGGTTTAAAAAAAACACAAAAAAGATATTGTTATATTTTTTTATTAAGATAACCAATTTAAAATCTTCTTTTAGTCACAGTTTCCTCTGTCATCCAGTTATTTAAACCCAAGAAAATGAAAAGAAAACAACAAAAAAACTACACAAAAAAAACTCAAAAATGTACTACAGTTTAGAGTTGTGACACGATATTTATATACTTTGGATAAGTTTTTATGTGTACTAACGTCTCAATAGAAAATAATTAAAAAAAATATTTTTTTCTTATGAATAATAGTGTATTATTTGTCTTTAAGACAAACGTATATATAAAATATTAAAAGAATACTGACTTATTTTGCTTTGTTTCTCAAATATTATTTTTTAATATGGACAATAATGGCCTTAAACGACATACATCACAATAATACTTAAACTATATAGACAATAACGGTATAGTTTAGTTTACAACACTTGGTATGGATGTAAATTAGTAACTCTTTTTTAAAGATTCAAAGATAGATAGATAATATATTATTATGGACTGTAAGGCTCCATAAAAATGTTTTGCACGCCTGCACGCAGGCTGAATGCACTGGACGATTATGTTGTATTTTTAAGAACTATGTAACTGCATTCCGAGCAAAATAAAAATCTGAATCTTTGAACCTCGAGGGGGGCCTACCTACGATGCGCCATCCGGTACGTGGTCACATCTCCAGAACCTTTCCGCCCCAACGGCCATCGGTTCTACGTGCAATGTGCCCAGCCCATTGCCACTTAAGTTTAGCGATTTGCGATTGCGCAGAGAAACTTTCAGCATAGCCCTCTCCATTGCTCTTTGGGTGACTTTGAGCTTTCTTATGAGGTAACCGTCTACGTTTCTGTGTCATACGTCATCACACAGTGAGGTAGTGGCAACACACACTGGTGAAAGACTCTCCTCTTGAGACATTGCGAAGTATTGGACGAAAAGATGTGCCGTAGGCTCCCGGATGCTGCCCATCCGAGTCGGACTCTTACTCAAAGTTGGACCTATCTAACTTGAAAGTCTGAAGAAGTCTTGAAAGTGTCCGATTGACATGATCTTTGTCTTATCCATGTTCATCCTTAGACCAACTCGCTCGGAGGCTTTACTGAGGTCATAGAGCATAGTACTCAAGTCCTCCATGATCTCAGCCAAGACTACTTATATCATCAGCAAACCAAAGGTGATTGATGTACTCGCCGTTGATGTTGATGCCTAGCCTTCTCCAGTCTAGAGTCTTGAAAACGTCCTCCATTGCAGCGGTGTACAGTTTTGGGGAAATAACATTCACTTGCCTAACACGCCGCTGTAGCGGAATACGTTTGAAGCTCCGATCCTGGAGTGGGACTGACATAGTGACGTTCTCGTACAAACACTTCAGTACTTCGATATAGCGGCAGTCTACTTTTCGCCGCTGGAGAGACTGTAGTACAGCCCAAGTTTCGATCGAATCGAAAGCTTTCTCCACGAACGCTAAGCAGAGAGGCAAGTTTTACTTTCCAGTCTTCTGTATAACCTATGAATGTGGTCTACGGTACTAAAACCTCTTCGAAAACCGGCTTTTTCGGGAGGCTGGAAGTCACTAAGCCTGCATGCGAGGCGATTCGCAATGACTTGAAAACAGCTTGTAAACATGGCTCAGAAGTGAGATGGGACGGTAATTCTTCAGCAGGGTTTTGTTCCCCTTTTTGAAGAACAGCACCCCTTACCTCTGTTCCACGCCTTTGACGTTCTCCCTTCCAGTAGGACGGTGTCAAACAACTTCTGAAGGGTCGTAAGGATCGGTTTTCTACCCGCCGTCAAGAGTTTGGCTGTAATTCCGTCTTCACCGGGTGCCTTGCTGTTCTTAAGCTGTTTCAGAGCCATTCTAATCTCGTACAGGCTGATGTCCGGGATATCGTCGCTAAAGTGTCGGGTTGGTCTAGCTAGGGTCTTCCGCCAGACCAACTTCGGGTCTGCGAGTTGACGTGTATACGATATGTATGACGTGTAAAAACGCACTCAGTCAAAAGCTCAGGTTTGGAAAAAACGACTCTCCAGTCCTCAGTTTTTTACCTTGCGAGCTGGCTCTGCCCAATAGACTCGATCGAGATCTCGTGCGAACACATTAGAGCCCTTATTTCGCTCGATGGCCTCTTCAATACGGTTCGTAGTGAATTGGCGCAGATCCCCGCGGGTAAAGGACTTGGAGATCTGTTTATTTCGCTGCCGGTATAAAGTCGCATCGTTTGAAGACTGCAGAATCATTTGACTCCTTTCCTTAATGAGCTTCTGAGTGGAGCAAGAGAGCCTTTTAGTCCTGTTGGCCCGCTGGGCCTCGAAGAACATAGACCCAGTGGCACGGACAGGTTCCACAAAACCTAGGCAATGGAGGGATGGGTTTTGGAGTTCCAGCTGAAAGCTCTCGGGGTCACCCAAAGGGCACAATGGAGAGGGCTATGCTGGGAGTTTCTCTGCGCGATCGCATCAGAAATGAGGCTACCCGCAGCAAAACCAAAGCAGATTTCGGATATTTTTTCCAGTTCTTGTGTTCATTTCTATAACCAAAGTATAATATAGTCAACTGAAAGAGTTACTGAATCTTTAACACAAATTCATCCACGAAAGTGAGGCAGGACAAACCCTTAAAATTAAATAGTGTCCATAATAAAAATATTATTATTATTGTATTTTGTTAAGTATTGTTACAAAAACTATCGGTGCCAGCTTTGCGGTGAAAAGGGACATCTCAAGAAAATATGTACTTCCAAGAAACTGTCCAAGTGTCGTGTACATAACGTCGAAGAGCGAGAAGAGAAAAGTGAGTGCGACAATTGCAAAGAGTGTGAGCTTCTAAGCCTCAGGTACGTTAACTATAAGCCGATATTACTTCATGTGTCTGTTAATAATATGCAATTAAACATGGAGCTCGACTCTGGTTCCGGGACAACTATCGTATGTAACAAATTGTATGATAGATTGTTTTCTAGCTTTCCCTTATCTAAAAGCGATCTAAGCGTGTGCCTGTATAACGGTCATAAAATCACACCAATGGGTTATTTCGTGGCTAATGTAATGTATATGGAAAAAACACAAACGTTAAGAATTTACGTTATAGAAAATGGCGGTCCGCCGTTACTAGGTCGTGATTTTATGACAAAGTTTAATATGTCATTCACTGTAGATAACAAATTTGTCAACATGGAAGCCTGAGCCTGAATCGTATCGAAACATTAGAGGAGAGACAAATACGCCTGACAACCAGAAGGATGGACTTACCTCAAACTATATTCACCAAACTCAATATTGTCAAGCACTCCTCGGGCTATCAGGCAATTACCCTCTTTAATAAGTTGCCTGTTGAGTTTAAGTCCATTACGAGTTTACATATGTTTAAAAGAAATCTCAAGGCTTTTTTGCTAAGGAAGTGTCTATATTCGGTAGACGAACTTTATCTGAATGACGTTCAGTAATTGAGTTGGTTATAAAGTTTGCGTAGTTATTTAAATTAAGTACTATTATTAAATTGACGGGAACCTGGTATAAATGACACATTCTATTTTATTGTTATAATTATATTGTATACATCCAATTTAATTATGTATTAGGAATTATCTGCATTAAATTAACTTGACAGGAATCAAATTTTAATGGTAATTATTGTTGTATTCTTCTTTTTATTTCTTTATGTTGTCATAGTTTAGTATGGTAATTATATTTGACATCAGGTAATTTTAATTCAACTGTATGTAAGAATAATAATAGTAATTGTGTATAACATCATATTCATTATTTAAATTTGGCAACAATGAAATTGTATACTTATGTACGGAATCGAATATGTAATTGTAAAATTGTAACTGTGCCTCACCCTACTTAATCATTTCAAACACAATGTATATTGTTCAATGAATAAATGACTTATGACTTATGGAACAGAGCTCGAGTGAGGTAACCAACTTGTTGAATCGATTCAGAAGTTTATTTGAGGATCGTTTAGGTAAATTTAACAAGTTCAAAGTCCATTTGCAATTGAAAGATAACGTTAGGCCTAAGTATTTTAAACCGCGGTCAGTTCCTTTTGCGCTTAAAAAACGGGTAGAAGAAGAAATCGACCGGCTTGTTGATCTAGGTATTCTCGTGCCCGTTAACTCTTCCGAATATGCGACACCTATTGTGCCCGTTCTAAAGCAAAACGGTAAGATAAAAATTGCCGGTGATTATTCCGTGACATTGAATAAAGACATGATCATTGATAAGTATCCGATGCCACGCATAGAGGAGGTTTTTGCTAACTTAAGCGGAGGTCAGAGTTACAGCAAGTTAGACCTTAGCAACGCGTACAATCAGTTCGTTTTGTCCGACAGCTCTCAGGCGCTTACGACCATTAGCACGACGAAAGGTTTGTATATGTATACGAGACTTTTATATGGATTGGCCAACGCACCCGCGGTCTTCCAGCGTGCTATGGAGTCACTGCTGGTAGGTATTGATGGAGTCAGCTGTTGGCTCGATGACGTCTGTATAACGGGACCTACGGATGACGTACACTTGGCGCGATTGTGTGAAGTCTTATCTAGGCTTAGCGACGCAGGTTTAAAGTTGCAAAAGGAGAAGTGTGTTTTCTTTAGTAGCAATGTAACTTATTTAGGTTATGTAATAAATAAAGACGGTTTACAAACTTGTCCAAAGAAAGTGGAAGCTGTATATAACGCACCAAGGCCCTAGTGGGCCTTGGTGCGTTATATAAGGACGGAAGTCAAAAGGTTCCTAGGAGTGGTAAATTACTACCGTAGTTTCATACCGAACGCGTCCAACCTGTTGAGTCCATTGCATGAGTTAATGCGCGCAGAAGCCAAATGGGACTGGGGGCGTCGACAGGAAGAGGCGTTTGAGGCCGTCAAGCGGGAGTTGTGCTCCGAGCGCGTGTTAGCGCATTTCGACCCGGAGGCTCAGTTGGTTCTCAGCGTAGACGCGGGACCCGGGGGCCTGGGTGCTATACTGGCTCAGCGCGACCCATGCACTGGCGCTGAGCGTCCGCTGGCGTTCGCCTCTCGTTCGCTCAACGCCAGTGAAAGGAACTACAGTCAGATACAGAAAGAGGCAACTGCCATAATATTCGGTGTGAAGAGGTTCCACCAGTATCTGTACGGGAGACAAGACCCTTTTATCTTAAAAACGGACCATAGACCTTTATTGTCTATTTTCGGCAAAAAGAACGGCATATCTGTTATGACTGCGTCACGGTTACAGCGATACGCCATCATATTATCAGCGTATAATTATTGCGTACATTACATAAGTAGTGCCAATAACATAGTTGCCGATTATTTTTCGCGCGCGCCATTGCCTGATATGGATAATGAAATAGCCGATGACGAGGTTGTGTCCTATTTAAGATTTCTCGACGAAAGTGTCGCACCCGTAACAGCTGATAAAATAAAAGAGGCTTCCGAAAATGATTCGATTTTTAAAAAAGTGTTTAAATATATGAGTAGCGGATGGCCTCGAAAAATAACTTGTGCATCTATTTTCCCCTATTTCAGATGCAAAGCGGACCTGCAAATAGATAACGGTTGTTTGTTTCGAGGTCACCGGATAGTTATTCCTTCGGTATTTCGAACTCAGCTGTTAGGCGACTTGCACGTCGGACATTTAGGCATAGTAAAAACGAAAAGTATCGCGAGAGGTAAGATGTGGTGGCCAAACATTGACGCTGATATCGAGCGTTGGATCGGGTCCTGCGCGGCCTGCACGGCCGTGCGTTCCGCCCCGCCCCGCGCTGCGCCTGCGCCGTGGCCGCGCCCTCCAGGCGCCTGGTACCGGGTACATATCGATTACATGTCTATTCCAGCTTTATCTAAAATACTAGAAAAAATTATGAATAAACGGCTGATTAATTACCTTGAACACAATCGAATACTCTCTGACCACCAATTTGGTTTTAGAGCGCAAAAGTCGACAAATGATGCAGTTTTTGGCCTTACTGATTATGTAACCTCTAACTTGGACCAGGGACAGAAAGCGTTAGCTATCTTCCTCGACCTTGCTAAGGCTTTTGATTCGGTATCTGTCCCAATATTAATTAGCAAGCTGGAGCAGATAGGAATCAGGGACAAGCAGCTATGTTTGTTCAAGGATTACCTCAGCAACCGCTTGCAGTGTGTTAAGGTTGCCAACTACATAAGTGCGGACCTCATGGTCGATTTTGGAGTCCCCCAGGGTAGCATTCTGGGCCCGACCCTGTTTCTCATTTTCATTAATGATCTGTGTGACCTTCAATTGAACCATGGCTCTCTAATATCATATGCCGATGATACAGTGCTATTGTTCTCGGGTAGTAGTTAAGCGGATGTATACAACTATGCTCAAAAAGGTTTCTGTAAAGTTACTAATTGGCTAAAGCGCAATTTACTAACCCTTAATGCTGAAAAAACTAAATATATGGCTTTTTCTATGAGAAGATCTGTGCAACCATCACACAATGACACAATCCGTGCGCACCATTGCCTTCTTGCTAATCAACAGGTATGTAAGACATGTCCTGCTCTATCAAAGGTCGATACCATAAAATATCTTGGCATAATGATTGATTCGAACCTGAATTTCCGAAGCCACATAGACGTTCTTGCGGCTAGAGTACGTAAACTTATTTTTGTCTTTAAAAAGCTAAGAAGTGTTGCTAACAAAGAACTGATACATCGGATATATTCGGCTTTGTGTCAATCTATACTAACATACTGTATAACGTCATGGGGTGGGGCTGCGAAGACCATTCTATTGACACTTGAACGTGCTCAAAGAGCCATTTTGAAAGTGGCTACCTTCCGTCCGTTTTATTTTCCGACCACGGAATTGTACCGATCATGTAAAGTACTAACAGTTCGACAACTATTCATCAGGAGCGTAATTATAAAACAGCACAAATTGACTTGTTACAATCCTAATAGGCACACCAAAAGACGAATGGATATAATTTTTAGGCAATTTCACACTAAACACGCTTTTACTAACAGTTTCTTCTCTTTCCTGGGCCCTTTTCTTTATAATAAAATAAATAAACAATGCCCCGTGTACGATCAAAATAGCAAAGTATGCCAAACTAAAATAACAGCATGGTTGCTAACCCTGACCTACGACGAGACAGAAAATTTGCTTACTATAGTGAAATAGTTCTGCAATCGCAAGCATTCTTTTGTTAAATATAGTTTTGTTTTCTTGACGCGAGCTAACAAATGTTTAGACAGGCAATATATATGTAAAACAAAGGCCATAATGCCTAAAACACAGATTACAACTGTAACCTAGTTTAGGCAATAAACTTGTATATTAGTCCCCTAAGACCATTTCTTTTAGACGCATTGGCGTATTAATATTGTATACGAATAATCCTGCTAGATATAAGTTTTGTTGTTAATAACTTAATTAGATTATATCCACTTATTGTACTATTCTTTCCTGAATAAATACATTATTATTATTACTATTATTATATTATTCACAACAGGACGTACTTAATAATCGTAGACGCGTACAGTAAATGGTTGGAATGTTTGTTGATGAATAACGGGACCACCACTCGAGCTCTGATTTGTAAATTAAAAGAGGTATTTTCGAGATATGGCGTACCTAATGTAATCGTATCCGACAATGATGTTAAAATAAATTCAACAGAATTTAATTCCTTTTGTGCTATGAACGGCATTCGTTACGTCACATCTCCGGTTTATCACCCGGCCAGTAACGGCCAAGCCGAAAATTCGGTAAAGATTGTAAAAAAATGATAAAGTGTATAAACAACACAAACCAGTCACAAGTAGAAGATAAGCTATTAGGATTTTTATTCCAATACCGAAATACTCCACATTGTTCGACGGGTCGGACTCCTGCTAGTCTTATGATAGGGCGTAATTTAAGATCACCGTTAGACCTCGTGTTGCCTGGAGATAATAGCAAAAGTAGTATTGTTAACGATGAGAAAAGCACGTGTAGGGAGTTTAATGTCGGAGAAAAAATTTGGGTAAAATGGTTTACTGCAAAAAAAGAGATATGGACCCTAGGTACAATTCAGGATAAAATTGGAAATAGAATGTATTTAGTATTCGTGCATGCTGGCAAATCTGTATGTAGACGCCACATAGACCAAATTTTAAAGTATACAGGAGATAATAATGTAAGCCCAGCTGACGATGCTGACGATGACGAAGACACGTGGTCTCCGCCACAGGTCGAACTGCCGCCAGCACCGACACCTGCCTCATTCCCGGCGGCGCCCGCGCCTTCCTCGCCCCCCTCCCCCCGGACAGGCAGTTCCGTACAGGATGATAAACAGCCGCATGACGCCCTGAGCGATGAATATGATACAGGGATGTCCGGGGAGGATGAGGAGAGTGAGGAGCCGACTGCGGAGCTCACGGAGGTCACGGCCGAGCCTACAGCTGAGGCCGCGCCCGCGCCCGCCGTGGCCAGCAGTGCGCGGTCACCGCCGCCACTCTCAATAGTCACTAGACCTACCCTAAGGCCTAGAGATAAGAAAATTAATTATAAGACTTAATCTTGTTATGGTATACCTATTTCATTTAATTAATAAGTGTTTTCTTGTTATGGCAGGTCTTACAATTAACGGTGGAGGATTGAGGTGTATTTGCATGTGTGCGTGTCAACGCACACAGCAGCCATTGTACGCATGTATATAGTTTGGGCAGTAATAAACGAGCATCTACCAGAGCCGGTTGTTTCACTTAAGAACCTATATATACGTCAACGTCCCAACGAGGTGGAAGATGCGGAGATCGCGGAGCTCGACACCTGATCACTATAAGGAAAAGCACTTACGGCATCATGTGAGTCCAAAACGATACCGACGCACGGAGAGAAAGAGACACTATTGTCATAGCAGTAGTTCTGATGAAGACTACCATTTAACTAACCGCAGAAAGTTGTACTCTCGCTCTCCAAGCGTCGAATACGTCAGAGACTTTTCAAAACGTAGTCATAGATATTTGCGTGACGACATTATGGCAAATGCACTTCCTAACTCTAGTGATAACGTCATAAGTAAATTTCTAGATATTATAAAAGCAATGAAAGGTCAATCTACATCTAAGTTGTCATTAAATAATGTGTTACCGGAATTCGATCCAATGTCAAAAGACCAAACCATTCTTACGTGGCTCACTAAGGTAGAGGAGTGTGCTGAGATTTACGGGTGGACCGAGAAAGAAACTATACACTTTGCACTTCCCAAACTCACAGGCCTTGCCAAATCTTGGTACCAGGGTCTCAGCACAGTTCTCTACACATGGCCGGAATGGAAAAGGAAACTAATAGAATCATTCCCATGTCGTGAGGATTACGCGGAGCTTTTAATAACCATGCTGGCTAAGACGGCTCGGTATGGAGAATCCCTTGAGCACTATTATTATAGTAAAATCAACTTGTTAAACAGATGTGAAATTAGAGGTCGTAAAGCTGTTGATTGTCTATTAAATGGGGTAGAAGATCGTGCCCAATCGTGCCGTACGCGTAGGTGCCCAAGCTGCCCGTTTTCGTGAACCTGAAGAGGTACTCAAATACTTAAAAACGGTAAAAGTGGGGATAGCCAAAGAACTAGGAGGGGGATCGGATAAGCAAAGGCAACATAGAAAACAGCTAGGAAACTCCACTGCTACAAGATCGCAGCCCCCGGCTAAAATCATATGTCACAATTGTAACGAGGAAGGACACAAAAGTTTCTTATGCAAAAGGACGATAGTTAAGTGTTCTACCTGTGGCAAACTGGGTCACCTTCCGGCATTCTGTCGGTTTAATTCTAGTGATAATGGTACAAATCAGGCAGCGATGACAACGAGAGCCTAAACGATTTTTAGAGTCCGAATAGTCGCCACAACTGCTATTATCGAAGATTATGATTAGTTAAAGCTATAAGAGTACCAATTAATTAAATTAAAACCGATGTTTTAGCTACTAGTAAGAATACAAGAAATTCTTATGTCCCTTTGTAGGGTACTGATTAAAATTACTCATAAGCATTACTTACGGAATGTCAATTGTAAATGAGCAAAGGGACTTGCTCTAGCAGGATGGCCGAGCTGTTAGGATACCGAATAATTTACATATAAATATTTGTAAGCACAGCACATTTTATTCGATAAATAAACTAAATTATAAAATATTAAGTATTTGTAATGACCGATCACGTGATTGACACCTGATCGGTCACCCCACCTCGAGTGGCTAAGCGGCCTTGCTAAAGGGGCGGATGGCATTCGTCTATGGACAGTCAGTGAGAGTGGTTGTGCAGTCTCTGGAGGTACTAGGCGCTACGAAGTTTGTGTAAATTGGGTAATTTGTTGATTGCTGATACGTCAGCGTACTGTATTCAGGTCAGTCGATTATTGTTGATTATAACGCTTGTTACAGGTCCGGTGTAGTTAATAATTCTATTCATTGTGCCAATAAACGTTTTTGTAAAACAACTACCGTCGTATCAATGAAACTACTTTAGTTACCTTTATATAAGCAATACGCCCGTCCTACAGTTAGTCCTTGCCCGGCGCGCGCACCGATCACTACTCTACAATAAATCATAATAACTACGCACCGTCGTTTCGCTGTATCATATACCTACGCCAAGGGCACAACATTCGCCACACGGTCAAGTATATGATGAAAAAGAGGGGAACAAAGCAGGATAAATTAGCTAATTGGCATTATTACATTTATATCAATCAAACGCTTGGATCATTTTACACCCAGCTTCCTTACTGGAACATTGCTAAAGTTCTTTTTACACACGGTATTTTTTATTTTATTTTTCACAACAATATGTTTTACACATAGCTTAACAAAAAGCTGGACATGCTGAAGTCTAAATAAAGACTTTAAGCTGTGTTCAGCCACCACCTTCAACAAGCCATGTGTGAATTATATTCCGTTACGTGACAAATACTGTGAGGAGCATCATAAGCTCCTCAGAGTATCCTGCCATCAATATCACTTCGTTAACACTGGGTTGAATGTAGACGACGCTACATTGGCTGAAGTCGAGTTGTCAATGCGAAGGGAGTATCAACGAAGATTCGCGATTACGACCGACTCAGGCCACGCTCGGTGAGAATGAGTGTTAGAATGGATAATTTCTAGTGCAAGTAACAATAGTGGTAATCAGTGGACTGAAAGAGACAGATTGCTGAGTGAAATTCGGGAACAATTAAATTTTGATGAACCTGACATTAGTTTACCAGTTGTTAATAAATTAAGTTTAGAGATAAGAGAGTCAGAGGTGAGAAAACCTGAAATTAGCAATAATTATTATATTTATCATATGGATAGATTGGATAGATGGACACAGGGAGATATAATATAAATTTAAGACATTTTAATTACAGCTATGGTTATCCATAAAATTGTAATGTATTAAAATTATATCTCATCGACCACTGTCGACCTCACTACTACATTTATCGCCCTTCCTCCATCCCCAACACGCAATTTTCAATTATTTTTCCTGCTAAGCGCTCTTGTGTTGAATTGTAAGTTTATTATTGTTAAATAACTAATAAAACTTGTCCAATTATGTCTCTTAACGATGTGAACGACACTGGAAGCAAAACTATAAAGTGGGTTCGTGTAAAGGACCTACCTATCAACACGCCTCTGCCGATCGAGTCCTGCGGCAGATGGGGCTCGAAATTTAACCCTGAAAAGGGTCACATCGTCGTGGTGCTCAAAGATATTGGGCACTGCTCCTTGCCGAGTCGCTTCAGCGATCTCGACGACTCTGCTTTTACGAGTTTGAAGTTAATTGATGTCAATGATTTTATTATAATACACGGTGGAATTTAATCGGTGAACAGGAACCCATTTTTCTAATTCAGTAATCGATGGCGGTCACGTTTATGTAGTACTTAAGTGGAACCAAGTTTTTTTTTTATCATAACTAATTTTTAAGTTGAAATTAAATTTTAATTAAAATTTATTGTCACCCTACTAATGGTTTAGTCTGAAAAGTTTAATACCTCTTTTCAAACTATCAGCCATAGAAACTTAAAACATAAATGAGCAATAAGCTGTCAATTTGTCATTGTAAAATTCATAACAAACGTCTGATCTGTCTAGTTTCCCGCCAAAGCCAGCAAGCACTTGACGTATGTACACTTACGAGTAACTTCCCTTCAATAAAAGTAGGGTGTCCATTTATTCAGTCAGTGTACATTTTACCGATGTTAATTAAGTGTGACTAATTAGATTGTGAGCTATATTGCACGAGATTTCACGTATGATGTTGGTTTCTGTGTAGATTGATAATTAAGATTTTTGGATTCCTGATCACCGATTAAATTCCACCGTGTATAATCATTAATAATAGCGCTACAATCTGTTGCCAATAACAAATTTATGAAGAAATATAACCATGAAGAGGAAAACACATTCATCACATACCTAGATGTCAATAACCTTTACGGATGGACGATGATACAACACAAACCGCTTACTATACACTGACACACCTTCATTTACGAAATCAAAACAGCGCAGCATCAAATCGCAAATGTCTAAATTTAACGAACGAATTTTAAGATACCATACATACCATAGCCAGCGATAAACAAACTGTACACCCAGAGCAAGAGGAAAAAAACACTGCGGTTTAGACGATAAAAGGTTTATCAACAATGATCGCATAACAACGCTACTTTGGGGACACTATACGTTGAACAATTATAAAAGTACTTAAATAAATGAATGTGTTTTGATCAATCGATTTAAAAACACCTCTCAATCCAACCAGCGCGTCAACGGCACCGTCAGCGGCCCCGCCATCGACCTCTTCAAAGCCACCACCAACGATCATGACAGTCAACGACCTCTTCACACACACACGATGACGTAGGACATACTTAATAGACAGAGTCTGTCGCCAACGATCTCCCCAAAGCCACCACCAACGGCCTTGGCAGTCAACAACGTCTTCACGCTATGCCGAGGTTTGCCTATTAATCCACGTGTCCTCGGTTCGACGTGTTCCAAACGCTATGTCACTATGGAGCGCCGTTACGCACATCCCGTGCTCCCATAGTGATTTATGTGTATATACATTAGATGAGTTTTTTAATGATAAGAGCGTGAACTGGATGGAGAAATAATAATATAAAATAAATTATATCTAATTAATAATTATGTACAAGACAATTTGTAAGATTTCATTAGTATAAGATAATTAGAGTCTGTAAAAGAAGAGGAAGATCTACACAATGTTTAACAGTATTTTTATTCAATTGCTTTGCCCTTCCAGGGTTCATGTTAACCTGTTGACATTACTTTACGAACTGTATACTTAACTTACATGAGTGCAATAAATGATATGAATATGAATATGAGTATCATGTTTTGAATCAAAGGACGATAACAACGAGTGCCGTGCATGTGGCAAAACACCAACTTTGGTGGTTAAGTTTTGTAGTACGGCATGTGAACAGTGCCATGTTCAAAACTGACTAAAACGATGCAAATAAAGTCTCGTGCTGGTGTCGAGATAGTAACTCCCCGAGAATTAGTAGTTACAGAGGCAGAAGTTGATATAGCTCCTCCATAAAATATAGCTGCTTGTGATGACGAAGGTGTAAATGAACAGCTAAATGCTAAATAAAAACTGCCTCCTGCTTCCTGCCTCGCACTGCTAAACTGTGGAATGGATTGTCGCCTGCGGTATTTCCGGACCGATACGACCTTCAAACCTTCAAGAAAAGAGCGTACTCCCATCTTAAAGGCCGGCAACGCACTCACAACACCTCTGGTGTTGCAAGTGTCCATGGGCGGCGGTAATCGCTTACCATCAGGTGATCCGTCTGCTCGTTTGCCTCCTATATCATAAAAAAAAAAAAAAAAAAAAAAAAAAAGACGGCAATTCAACGCCTCAGAAAAATGAAAAGCTGAAAAGGGACATTTATCGTAGTATCTGTAGCATTATGGAGACGATATCACGGTTTAGCAGGAAAATGGACTGACGATTGTACACTGGACTCGGACAAACCGTGGGGTTACAGAGATAAAGAAGTTAAGCTTACAGAGATAAACTAGTTTTGGCTCGTTTGGTTCGACAGAACGGTGCCGACGCAGAAAGAGCTTGTTGCGAATCAACCACACCACGACAGTAAGGGGGAATTGGCCTGTAGAAGACATTTAGAAAAACGTTTGTGTGAAATTCTATAAAATTAGACCAAAATGGCTACTGAATCCCATTACCACCACAAGATTGGGTAGACCGATATATTTAGAATTGGATTCTTTCAACGAAACGGTAAAGTTGCGGTAGAATATAACGGTAGACAACATTACGATTACGTTCCCAAATTTCATAAAACTCGTAACGATCTGACTACTCAAAAACAAAGAGACCATATAAAAAGACGTCGACGAAGAATCGAAGTGCGAAGTGCAGTGCGGTACACTGTACCGTTACATCAAATACCAAAGTATCTAGATACGAAACGTATAGCAGTGGGAAAATTGAAGGCAGTAGCGGATGGATCACCGGTGCCGGTATGGTAATTGTAAATAATAATGAGCCACACTAACGATGGTGATGCTGACGGACGAAAGCGTTCAGTAAACATCACTAGACACGTCAGCGAAACGTTACGCAGCACTATCAGTATTGTGACTGTTACCACGTTCAATGACATAATCCGAGCTTGCGATCAATCGTACTGTAAAGACTACACGCTGCCCTACATAAGGTATAAAACGTTAGATTTTTTTTTCAACCAATCACACAGCAATTTTTTTGTGGCGCGCGGCCAACTAGATTTGCTTACTAATCAGATCACACACAAGCTCATTACTCCCCTTGGTACTACAAACTAGCCATGACTACCATGGGAATTAATTAGGCCCTCTGTATACAGGCATGGAATAACACCATTTACGAGCAAGTGTGATAAAAATACGTCACACATGATGACTTTACTGAAGACCATATTGAAAAAAGAAATCCCTCAACCACTGCCATCCAACTAGAAATTTCAGCTTTCCAATGGCTGCTGGTGAAAGCGACATCGTCACCGAGGATTACGCCTCATTATGCGCAAAGTCACATGTCTTCGCCAAGAATGTGAGCGCATCGATGTACGCTTATTATACGGGGACGCACTTGTACAAGCGTCTCTTAGACGTCCACAGAAAGAAAGGGAACCAGCTTACTCCCGACGAGGTGGACTACTGTCATCAGCTGGAATGTGACCCTTATACGGTCACAAAAGTCACCGAATTGTATCTTAGTGGCTTTGGGAATACTACTATTCCAGGTTCGGCTGACTCTGAATTTGAGTTTCTCAAACCAGAGTTGGTAGCTGGCGATACCATATCTGGATTCTTTGGATCCGTTGTGGACAGTGCGGCTGATTATGCCTCCTACCCCTCACCGGGTGTGCTCGCTCAGCGAGTAGTGGAGGACATCGCTCCCACTAATGCTCCACCACAAGAGCCGCTACCGCCGAATTGGGCTTTGGAGTTAGACCTGCCTGTCGCTGAGGAAGAGAGGACCAAGGCACGAGCATCATCAAAAAATACGAAATTCGTATGTTTATGTTGAAGGGTAAGGATGGAAACTCTACGAAAGCTTAATCTGATAAGGTTAGCTGCTGATGATATCTCTATTTTTGCTACTCGAGATCGATTAGTGAGTCAGCAGTTTGAAGAAACCAGTGACACCACCGTTAATGAATTTTGTATCGAATACATTTTTTACCCAAAGTCCCGTGCGTTAAAAAAAAACCAAACGCGTCACCGCAGCCACTTTCGGAATGAGCCGATTTAATAACTACCGGGAAGTCTCTATCGAACTCATTATATGATAGCACTCATACAACGACCAGCGACAAATATAAACACTCAAGTCAAGAGTAAAACACATTATGCGGCTCGGACGATAAGAGGTTTATCGCCGGAGACCACATTAAATACAGCGACGACTGTACAACGTATAAATAATACATTGGACGATTTCAAAATGTAACAAAATGTTGAATAGCTGGAGGTCAAGTCAAATAATGTCGCAAAACGGCGATTAATTAGCGTGTTCATGTAGTTGCGAATTATTGGTTCATAGGAATTACTTGTTGTACTTACAGTATTAACAAATAACTGATAATTTTAATTATGTCGCTTTGTTAATAACCATAGCCCTAACATAACCTAACGATGTATGAACAGGAAAATAAACAACTTTAGCATGATAACGTACAATAATTTTTATACCCTCTGCCCTGCTGGCAGCGCAAAAGTCGATAAACTTATCACATCCGCTCACTCAGTTAATGTTTATCACAAGCGACGCCTATCAGTGAGCCGCGCCAGGAAGTCGGTGAAGCAACAACTGAAGCGTCCCACCCTCAACTTGCAATTACGATGTTTTTTTTATTGGTTTACTAAAATGCCATTGAATTCTAAACTCTCAACTCGTAATGACTTTCGCCACATTCTGAGGAAACATTAGGTGACTACAATGTAAATTGTACGGATTCATGTCGCTTTTCAAGCACGAAGATCAATTTTCTACAGTTAGAATGAAGCTAGCTGCGTAATTAATAGGCTTAAAATATTAGCCTATACTGTTTTAAATATTCACATTCAGAGATCAACGTTTACGTGTTTGACGGAGGTATAACGAGCGTAATAGTTAGTATGAAATAACGACAAGAACAACCAACGATGCGATTTTTGTTTATTCGACCACTCCCTAATCAGCAGAATTCACCAATGAACATAATTAATTTGACAAGAACGCAACATTTTTTTTTAACAACATTAAAGACACTCATAAAACCCTTATTTTTTCATACTACTCCGTAATCAGCAAATATTTCCTAATCAACAGAATTTATTTCAAACCATGATACGGAGATATTGTTAACACATTCAATACCAAGACACATAAATCAGTCTTTTTTTTTTGTACACAGACTAGACTACAATGCAATACTAGAATAAACACCAAACCAAAAAAAAACTCGTTAACTGATTGGTAGTTATTCCGGTCCGCTTGAGATACATTTTTTTTTTTTAATACAATCAATTGAGTATTGTGGACGTAACAACTTAATGAATTAGAAATTTAAGACCAGTCAAAAAACTTTAAATAACACGATCCTTGAAGTCCTCAACCGTGAAGCGCAACTCCTAATGTTGTCAAAAACTAATTTTCGATGGGAATTAAATATTACAATTGAAAGCACCTCTACTTCATAATGTTTTCTGACTAGAGGCCTAGCAAGGTTAACAACGCCGACGCGCGGATCAATAGCGGCTCCCGTTACTATAACACGTACCACGCCCACGTGGGCCGTGGGCGTGGTACGTAGAACGGAAAATCCAGAGTATATTTTTACAAAGATATATTATATTAGTAGACCAAATACGAAAAACGTCGCTTACGCAAGATGCCAGATTTATAATATAACGAAAACTCATTTAATTAAGTTAATTATGATTATTAAACCATTGCACATGAATCAAAATCAGGATTCATTTTTTGGTGATCAAGTAATTTATAAATATATTATGAATAGAATATTGAAATCTTAACAATAGACGAAGGGCAAATTTGATTTCTAAAAATCCAGAATGGATGACTGTAACAAAACAGGTAATTTTTCCAATGAAAATATGGAAATTAAAGGTTCAGTCAGAGGACAAGACAGTAGTATAGAGCCAGTGGACCAGTTAAATGCCTACTTTTTTGCAGTTT
The DNA here is from genome assembly GCA_947578815.1 of Epinotia ramella. Classification (NCBI taxonomy): domain Eukaryota; kingdom Metazoa; phylum Arthropoda; class Insecta; order Lepidoptera; family Tortricidae; genus Epinotia; species Epinotia ramella. Next base: position 983,973 of record CANPUT010000122.1, read on the forward strand.
TTTGGTGATAAATATATGTGTTTACTATGGATGTGAACATTAAATAAGAGTTTACCAACTGCAACAAACAATAAACATGTCTTAACTAGGCAATGATAAATTATTATGCCTATGAAATGTGCAATGTACAATTGTGAAAGATGAAAATGAGTCAACTAGAATGATGGACTCGTATCATATCAGTGTAGCGGCTGGCCACATCCGTAAAGGATGGATTTTTCTGGATTAGGTACCGTTCCTGTTACTTAGCCGTGACACACGTCTCTCCTATTCATTTATACTTGACCGACCAATTGAACCATGGATGTAGTTGTCAATGTTTGATCTACGGGGTAAAGAACACACAACTTCGATTGTGGGGCGCCATAAGAGGTGAGCCTCCATTTCATCACCATCTGACATCAGCATGTGAGAGGTGTACCATTTCCTAATGGCCGGCAATAAACACTTTTAATTCTTTTTAACTATTGAAGTATTCACATATACCAGATCAATACAAAAAAAAACAAATGCACCATTTTTTTAGCAGGAATGAAGACACTAACTTTTGATTTTATTTGTCAACTCCCAACCAAATTCTAATATTTCACAACGAGACTTCATAGAAATTGCGAGCACAATATTTATGTTATTCACTATTTTTTTCGAGTTTTAAAATGGTTCTTTGACAAAACTCATTTAGTTGAAAATTCAAGACCATCCAAATTTAAAACCATGACATCACAAAACCCTTAATAGCAGCATCCTAGCTTCCAATATCTCATAGTCGGACTTAAATACAGACTTTACACAAAAAAGACCATTGATTCTTCGTAAAAATTTCAACACCAGAATGAGTAAAAATTTATCAGCATTTTGAACCAAGAATAGAGACTATCATTTATTTTTTGTAATCCCCTAATCAACAGAATTCATTCAATTCATTTCGCAACAAGACCAGGAATATTGCTAGCAAAATAATTCACGAGAAACACATGATACAACAGACATGAACAGACTTTAATTATTATAATAAAATGTGTTTTAGGTAAGAATAGAAGTAAAGACCATATCAAAACCCAGAAATTATAAACCAATATATCTTTTACTCAATATTACTTTGCTTCCAATTTTTTAATTTTTTTTGTATCCATTTTAAATGGATTTTTCGTAGATGTTTGACCACAATTTTATCAAGATGAAAACGAGACATTGAAGATATTAAAACCATGAACCATTATCACAAAACTCTCTGACTGCATTTTTGCGTCTAATTTCTAATTCAGACATCAATACACACTTCATAGTGGATGACTCACAATTCTAGAGGTCGAACGCTGAACGAGACCAAAATAGATTCACCCAATGCCTGCATTAATGCGATGAAACAACAAGAAACCAACTAACAACTGCATTTGGTGTAAACAAGTTAACATTGAAGGAGATAGAACCTCTTTCCTTACCGCGGGCAAACCACACAAGTATAATTTAAAAAAAATCTTTAAGATCAGAGCACAAGACCGTCCACAACGAGCCAATATCAAACGCAAATGAAATGAATGAATAATCAATAGTCTGATGTTATGTATTGATTGGGTTGGGTGGACGCTAGAGCTGGGCGTTTTTTCCCATAAGCGTTTTCAAAAACGGTTTCTCGTACAATAACGGAATAACAGTTTGTGGCTAGAAACACAAACTGTTTTTATAAAAACGATCGAACGGTCACACGCAACGGTTGCAATGCAAAACGTGAAAACGTAACTCGAACACTGTAACCTGTTTCATCCGTTTTTTCGTTTCACTTCGTTTGAATTTATAGTTTTAAGAATTTTTTTATTTATATTATTAATTTTGAGTTATATAAATTATATATTAATAACAGTTTGTGGCTAGAAACACAAACTGTTTTTATAAAAACGATCGAACGGTCACACGCAACGGTTGCAATGCAAAACGTGAAAACGTAACTCGAACACTGTAACCTGTTTCATCCGTTTTTTCGTTTCACTTCGTTTGGCGACCGGCGACGGCGCCAACGCACGGAGAAACTAGTTATTTTTGAAACTGTTTTTCAAAACAGTTTTGTGAGAGAAAAAAACGGTTACGTTTCGTTTCACGGAAAAGTCGAAACGACCCAGCTCTAGTGGACGCCATGTGCAATCTGAAATCTCCCCGTCTTGCGACCGCTGCCACAGAGTGTATAACATATGTCACACATATCATGATTAGTCAGCCCCAATTTATCAGAATCTGACTAATTGCTATCCTCTGGAGGCATGTTGCGCTGCTGATCCAATCAAACTGTCAAACGAGTTGTACTGACAAATTGTATGCACATCACAATACACATAATTTGGACCATGGAAATATTTATGATCACCTAAGTTTTCGGTCAGATAATTTTGAAAATATTAAAAGTATTAGAATAGAATAGAATAGAATAGAATGGCATTTATTCAGGCAACAACACATCATAAGTAATAAAAATAAAACACATTAACAAATACATCGAAAAAGTAGATCGGGATGTGGACCTGAAATGGCCTCCACTCAGCAATGCAGTTGGCACGGCTAGCGTGATCAACGGCAGTATTATATAATAATGTGTAATAAGCCTTTCCAAAATTTAACACGCATTTATTAAATAGTTTGTATTTTAAATGTGTTGTAGAGCTACAAAAACGCGTTTTATAGTCGATTTGAGTCACGCTTTGATCTTTGTTTTTTTTTTAAATCACATTTGCGGCTTACCGTGATAAGCTAAATAATATCACAATCACGAGACAGTGCTTTGGTATGGCAATTTTATTTTTACTAAAGGGTTTACCTAAATTGCCACAATTTGGCAGAAATTGGATCCGACAAATCAGAAGTGATAATTGTTTGTAGAGCACATGACCTTGCTTGGCCGTCCGTCGCAAAGATTAAAGAAAAAGGCAGATACTTAGGCTCTAATAAATTCAACGTATTAACGTAACGTAAACGTATTCTATATACTTTTGTACTTAATAACGAGTAAGAAAGGGATAGAACTATGTGATCTGCCAAGTTTTCATACGTCATTGTCCCCGCTTTCTCGCTCGCGCGATGTATCTCACTCGCGCGATGTATGCTCTCTCGCTCGCTCGAGATTTAGTGCAGCGAAAGAAGTTTAATTTAGAAGTTATCGAAATCGATATTACTGTTCATATAATCGTCATCTGCGCCAATCCTAAATAAATTGTATCTCCTTACTATACAAAATGTCCTTTACGGTATATACCATATTAAAACAAAAACCATTAAGCCTTAACTTAATTACACAGGACCTGTTTCTGAAACACAACTACCTATGGAGACAAGTCGTTAATAGACTCAAAATACCGTACTATTCGTCTCATTCTAACTCAGCTTAGCTGCCCATAAGAAGTGACAGAGACAACTATATGAAACAACATCTTGCTTTATACTGCGGGTCTGTTTTAGTTTGTGGTCCGCCGATATCGGCCCGTGTAAGCGTCTCCTATTCAAAGACAGAATAAGCGCCGCCAGACGACCGAGCATGGCGGACTGCCGAGGGAGGTGCACCTTCACTGCAGACCACCGGAGAAGTGCCGGAAGCCCGGTGTTAGACGAACCCAACCAAAGTTACTCCATACTACATTTTTTTTCACCTTCATCGGTCGTCCGCCGATTTCTCTGCACTCTCTCATACTATCCGTCTCTTTCTAAGTTTTCTATTAAGAGAGAGACGGATAGTGCGAGAGAGATCGAGAGCGCTCGCGCGTCCTTGTGCTTATTTACTTATTATAGTCTGGAAACTTATAGTAAAGTGAAGTATTGTATAAAGTAGAATACCGGGCAGGTATTTATGTAAACAAGACTTCTAAAATATAATGTTACTTTCATTAAGGAACAGACAATTTGGGAGTATCAGTGACATGTACAAAAATTGTTTACTTAGGAACTGTTTCAACATTGATAGTGCTAACCGTGCTGGTCTGGCAGTGGTTCATCGACGGACTGCATGCAGTACACAACGTGATTTCGACCCATGTGGATGCGTCTGGCTCTATCTTATAACTTCGTACCGCTCATGCCATCCGCCGCGCTCGGACGTCTAGCGTTGCCGATACTTGATCGTGCTGCACAATATTAGCTAAGTCCACAGCAATGCGCTTTCCCATCACCAAGGGCACGCCTCATATTGCTGTCACACTCAGTCTTAGTAAATCTCAGTATAAGTGTGACAGCAATCGGCCTGCAGTCCTGCTGATATCGGCCCGTGTAGCGTCTCCTTTAGTAACGGATTGGTCTGAAGCCGCTCCAATGGTCGGGGGGCTATCGCGAAGTGGAAATCCGTCGTTTCGTATTCGTTTTCGTATCGTAGTTGAACGTTTCTAACCGCGAACATCCTTCGGACCGACATCGAAGATCGAACTTCGAAAGAGTGAATGATATTGTGAAAAAGTGTACCAAAAGCTTACCGGGAAGTCCGATTTTCGTTTATTTTGACAGGACAATTTTCGTGAGAAACGTCAAAATCATACGACACCAAATTAATTGTCGTTTTGCCTTCGTTTCGCCATTTTTATATCGCCTTCTTCTTTTCTCATCGCTCATTCCATCTTGCTCTTGTGTGATTAGCAAAGTAAAGATTGAACATGGGACTTCCGGCCGAGCGTCAATCGCGTGTACCCGCGTTCTTGATCTCTCTTGATTATAATTATTATTTGTAGTTCAGATCGGGTTTTTTATATGGTGTTGGTTGTAAGAAGGTGGTAAGTTTTGTTTTGTGTTCGTCCTGTAATACTTTGTTGGTCTGGTTTAAATAATCCGTTGTGTTGTCTCCTTAAATATTTTTTGTGGGTAGTTTCTACCATGGGGGATAACTCCCCCGGGGACCCGGGGGGGTCGAACGATGTTTATCTTTCGACGCCTCTCTCCCCAGCGGCTTATGTTACGTTGTCTGACGTTGACAATGATAGAACGAGTAAGGAATCGATGTGTGAACTAAAAGACAAAAGTAAGAAGGGTAGTCATAGAAGGCGTAAAACTAAAACACCGCGTTCCCGCTCGGGTTCCCGATCCCGGTCACGTCAGTCCGAGTCGGACAGGTCACGATCGGACAGGGAAGCTGATCAAAGTCCATTTAAATACTCAGACAGGGACGTAAATATGTTAGAGTCACAGGGGTCAGTGCTTCCACTGGGTCAAAATATCAATACGCAAAACTCAGGATTAGAAATTAACACTCCCCCTTTGCAGGCCTCTCCAGCAGTGTTTAAGTCGCAGGATTCAATGCTACAACTGGGTCAAAATTCAGCCACTACACATTTAGGACCGCAAGTTGATACTCCCGTCACTCAGTTGCAGGCTTCCCAACCGTCTTCACAATCGTCGAGCATACCAGCAACTGCCTCGCTAAGCATTTCTGATAGACAGTTGTATCAACGTAATGACCCAGGCCCATTTACGGTTCATGTGCAGTATGACAGTGTGTCCCCAGGCGCTACGCTACACCCGGTAACCTTTGGTCAATTCCTCCATAGCCACCATAGAGAGTCTCCTAATGTCATCGATGGATCAGTAAAAGGTTTAGGACGAAATAGGGTTACGGTTAGTTTTCACACCGCCCAAGATGCTAACGATTTTCTTCTCTCTAATACACTGCGACGTAAAAAATACAAAGGTTTTATCCCATCGTCTAACCTAACAAACTCAGGTAGTGTCGCGGATCATCGCGAACCTGTGGTAAGTTCGTGTGAACGTACCTTTATATTAAATAGCTGGCAACATTTTTAGTTATAAAATAAATGAGCATACGTTAGATTTTGGCGGTAAATGATTGTGAGAAGTAAAGAGAATCAATGAAGTTCAGGCGTGTAATAAGTTTGTGTAAGTGGTTGGAGACTTGGAGCATGCAGAGCCTGATTCCTGGTTTCCGAGAGACTGAATTAACTGGAGCTAAGTATTAGACTAAGCTAATAAGATCTTAAAACACTCACTAAGTAAACGCCATTGACCTGATCATGTTTGTATGCTAGTAGATGGGATCCCAAATGCTACATGTAACTTATACGTTGTAAGGGTAAAGAATATAGATTCTAGATATATTGTTGCTAGTCTATACTTGGTGCTTATTTAACTTCCTATCAACAGGCGGTGGAAATAACTCCAGGCAAAATATCATACAAGCGAAGCAGATTGGACTGGTCACCAGACGACGACCAACTAGGACGTTCAGGTAGGACTTGGAAATTATTATTATCACCGCACTGTACTCGCCAAATCTCATGTTGATAGGATCTAGACAAATATAACCCCATATAAGGACAATTTTATTATTCTTTTTGCTTTGGCGACATGGTGGAGATTGCTGGTGATATTTCCGGGTCCGACTTGAACGAATTATAAATAGAAAACGATATTAGATAACTTTAACCTTAATCCTTGTGTTGGATTTAATTTGCGGATTACGGAGAGGATAATTTTTGCCGATTTTACGATTCAACATCATATAAAAAAAAAAAAAGTAGGTGTATTTTTCTGTTTGAATTCGTAATCTGTCCCAAGTATGATCGTATCGATTATGTGGAGACCAAAATATCGATTTTTATCGATAGTTGTTTTGCTTTTTTGAACAGATAAGGTATTTTATTACAGGGATGATCGTATCTCGTGCCTTAAGGTAAGACATTTTGTGATATTGGTTTCGAAAGTCAGATTATGAAATAATTATTTGGATACCGAAAGTGGCGGCGGTATCAGTTTTTATTTGTAAACGCGTGGGATTAATAAAATAATCAATCGGTTTTTTTTGTGTGGCGTGGATCGTCACCGAGAGTAATATAATTGTATTTGCATTTTGTATGCGTTATGAGGAGCTTGCAGCTCAATGGGTAAATATGAATGTTATAATTTAATTAGAACCATGAATCTTGGGTCTCCTGATGTCTATGGACACGCAAGTGTCAAAGTCATGTATTGGATGTGTATTCCAACAGTACCCCCGTCCTACCAATATTTGTTGTTTACGTCTGTTATAATTTTGTGTAAATCCTGTTATATTTGGCTGCATTTTTACCTAATAAGGGCAGCTTACAATCCGTCGACCCGACGTGCTGGGTGTGAACGGGTTGATGTTCACTCATATTTTGACGCGGATTGAAAATGATATAGAAATCGGTATGGCAATCTGGTGCTCAGACTAAGAACAGGTGACAGTCCCGCGACCCGAGGTGCTGGGTGTGAGCGTTTCGGCGGTCACTCACTTGTTGACGCGGATGTATAATGTGGTCCGTCGACCCGACGTGCTGGGTGTGAGCGCTTGTCGTTCACTCACTTGTTGACGCGGATCAAGAATTGTATCGGCTTGCGACCCGACGTGCTGGGTGTGAACGCCTCGGTGGTCACTCATTTTGACGCTGGCTAAGAACAGGCAAGAGTCTAGCAGCCCGAATTACTGGGTAGGAGTGTGAGCGCTGCAACATTCACTCGACTAGACTATTTGTGACGGGGATGAATCTGAACGTTTCCAGGGCACCAAGTATTATTTAAGTTGAATATTGAGTACTTATATCGATATTCGGTGGTGACGGTTCACAAAACATATTGTAATGGAAGCAGTTTGTCGTTGAATATAGACATGATTTTTACGCCAGGTACTTATGGCTTCTAAGCCATAAGTACTTGCGTAGATTGTTACACTCGTTGTTATAATTTAATTATTGGTTTATTAACTAAAATGTGTCTCGATATACATTACAATGATAATGGTATTCGATGACAATCGATTTCGACCAATAAAATATATTTGCATTCCACTTAGAAAAATACGACTTGACTCGATTATTTCATAATCTGTCAAATTTTTTAGACGTCAAAGAAAAGAGAAGGATTGCCGCCAGTACCGGTATTGTCGTAGTTTGTTTGTTTGTTTCTCGAAGTTATGTGAGAAACCCATCTAAAAGTATCGTTTTAGTTGTTGAATGTTGTGTGTGGTGGAACAAAGTTGAGTTTACCGACTGGATACGCTTGTTTTGTTGTCTCCTGATCGGATTAAAGGAATACCCAGTCTTAGAAATTGCATATGGTAAGAGCAGACAATATTCGTTTTTCTTAATGCTTTATCGTATTGATTTCGATTAAAAATGATATAAGATTGTTGTAAATAGATTACGCAGTCAATAGTTATGGTATATTACAGATCAGACGAAAGGAAATCACGCAAATATGGATGACATTTGGAAAACAATCTTGCAAGCAACTTCCCATAGGCTTGTGCAGCTGACTGCCTCAGCCAAGCAAATGAATGAAACTACTGGTAGGGAGTCGCAGCAAGAAGCTATATTGAATGCGGAGATAGTAGCATCCAAATTAGAGAGTGTGTTACTGAAGGTGGCTAACGACTTAAATAACTATTTTAAGTTTGTAAACACTCCATCGGCTGACGAAGTGTCGGTATTATCCACGAGTCAGTTGGAAGCCGAAGAAGTACTAAGTGAACTTAAGGTGAAGATCAAACATGCCAAGGATGTTACAACAGCTACTAAGTGTGTCACTGGGAAGCTTCCTGTTTTAGGTTTGCCTATATTCGACGGGGATATTTTAAACTGGCACTCCTTTTGGGACCAATTTAGGTCTCAGATCGACCAAAGAGATTTATCCGATGTAGATAAATTTTTGTATCTATGCGCAGCCTTGAAGGGTGAAGCAAAGAGCCTTGTGGAAGGCTTACAGGCGACAAATGAGAGTTATGGTATAGCCATAACAACACTCAAGGAGCGTTATGGGAGAGCAGGGTATATAAAAGATGCACATTACACGGCTCTTAATAAAGTGATACCGGCTAATGAGTCCATTGCTGACTGTCGAAGAACCTTCAATGAGATAGAACGACATTTGCGAGTTCTGCAAGCTCTAGGCGAAGATGCGTCACATAGTTTTTTCAGGACACTCATTTTTGAAAAATTTCCTGAAAATATTGTGTACGAATTAAAGCGAGTCATAAAGGATGACTCTATAAATGAAATTAGGGCACAACTTGCGAAACTGATCACTGATAAGGAGGATGTCTGTAAGACAAGACCAAATTCCATCAATAAAGAAGAATGCACGACTGGTACCTTACATGTGGTGGATGGCAATTATAAGAAAGGTAGAGTACGTCCCCACAACATATTTAATGAGCGGCATGAATTCAAGAAAACCCCTCGTCAAAAACGACCATTCACAGAAAGTAAACCAAATCAACATTATAAGAAGAAACCAAGGACAGAATGCTGCTTCTGTAAAACTCAAACGCACTACAGCGACAAGTGTCGCAAATACTTGACACTCAAGGACCGTAAAGACAAGCTGGTTAATCAGTGTTATTTGTGTTTAAGAGAAGGGCACATGGTAAAAGACTGCAGAATGTCTTTCAGATGCTATTACTGCAAGGGCAAACATAATCGGGCGCTGTGCCCAAAGGAATTGAAATCTGCTGCTGGACCTGTAGGTGTTTCAGGTGAGAGTACTCAGTTGAATCTGGAAAATGTAAAGACCAATACAACAAATTTAACTTCAGTATGTTCTATTTCCTGTTTGCAGACAGCAACCGCCTCAGCAAGGAATAAGACAGGCCATGATACACCACAGTCATGCCGCATTTTATTAGACTGTGGAAGCCAACGGAGCTACATAACTACTAAGTTAGCCCAATCAATCAATTTATTAGAGGAAAATCAAGATTTGCTGATGGTTTACACATTTGGTTCAGATAAGCCTAAGGAAATTCTTAGTGCTGCCTCAGAAATCATTGTAGAAACTAAACGTGGCCTACAGAAGAGGATGAGAGTAAATGTAGTCCCACATATTACAAATACCATCCCAATAGTAAACTTCCCAGACAAGATCTCTGTGGATATCATAGCTGATGATGGTTCATTAGGAGAGGGAATAGATCTTCTGATTGGGAACGATTATTATTTTTCTTTTATCAGAGATAATCATCGCCAAATTGGACAAGATTTACATTTAATTGATACAGACTTTGGTTGGATGTTATCAGGTAGTACAGACAGTAACATATATGACAATACTCTTTCTGTAATAACCTATTGCCAATGTCACGGACCTAGTTGCCCTTACTTTACGGAACCGGATTTACCATTGAGAAATGTCGATATGAAATTCTTATGGGCACTTGAAAGTATTGGCATAACGGACTCACCTAAGACTACTAGAGAGGAAGAAGCAGTAAAATTCTTTAATGATACTGTCAAGTATGAAGAAGGACGGTATACAGTAAAGTGGCCATGGATAGAATACCCTCCAGATATACCAACCAACTACAGCCTGGCTTATGGAAGATTGAAGAGTCTATTGAAAAGATCTGATACTGCAACGCTAAAGGAGTTTGATCAAATCCTATCTGAGCAACTTAATGCTAACATCATTGAAGTCATTGAACCCCAAACAATACCCATATACCAGGTAGACCCTCCCATTTATTACCTACCTAATCATATGGTAAAACAAGAAGGAAAGAGAGGGAGAATTGTATATGATGCCAGTGCTAAGGTAAAAGGTCACAAGAGCCTTAACGAATGCATGTATCGAGGGCCGTCCATGTTGGAAGACTTGACTGCTTTACTTTTGAAATTCAGATGTGGTAAAATTGGAATTACGGCAGATATTGAGAAGGCTTTTCTTCAAGTAGGTCTCCAAGATGATGATAAGGACGTCACCAGATTCCTCTGGGTGAAGGATCTCTCAAAGGAACCTACTAAAGACAATCTTCTCCACTACAGATTCTGCCGAATGGCCTTTGGCATCATCTCAAGTCCATTCCTCTTAACGGCTACGATACGACATCATTTAGCACAAACAAATGAGACCCTCTTAAAGAACATAGCGGTATGTTGATAACCTCGTGACTTGCGCCGAAGACTACAAAACGGCTACTACATTGTATGAAGAAACCAGAAGCGTTTTCAAAGAATTAGGCATGAACATAAGAGAGTGGATGTCAAATGACAAGACCTTTATGGACACTATTCCTGAACCACTAAGGGCACCACAAAAAGACCGAATAAAGGTTCTTGGCCTTATGTGGAACATGGAAAAGGATACTTTAGAGCTCAAGTTGAATGAAAATACCTCAGAGGTGAATGCGCAAGAAAATAAACTCACTAAAAGGGATGTTTTACGCACATTAGCACGAGTCTATGATCCTTGTGGTTTCGCCTCACCGCTTATCTTACCTGCAAAAATATTCTTTCAACAGCTCTGTGGGTTGAAGATTAAGTGGGACATGGCCCTGTCGACAGAACTCATACACAAATGGTCATCTATAGTGAACATCCTCAAACTCACTAAAGAAATAGAAATACCACGATATGTAGGAAATGTACTACCAAAAGGAAATGTCAAATATGAACTTCACACATTCACAGATGCTTCCATGAAGGCATATGCTGCAGTGACATATGTACGTATCGTTGGAGAGAGAGAAATTAAGACTGGTTTCCTGATGTCAAAAGCTAGAATAACGCCCTTAGAAGATCAACAAAGTTTGAAAATACCTCGGCTGGAACTTCTGTCATATTTAATTGGCAGTAGATTAATGAAGTATGTAAAAGCAAACCTAGACTTACCCATAGAAAAACAGTATTTATGGACAGATAGTCTGATTGTACTTAGCTGGATCAAATCGAATAAACTATTAGCCCCGTTTATTACACGTCGTGTTAATGAAATTAAGCAGAACAAAGACTTCGAGTTTCGCTATGTCAGCACAAAAGAAAACCCTGCGGATTTGGCTACTAGGCCTGAACTGTGGGAGATCAAAAAGGAATTATGGTTCAGTGGTCCCGAATTTATTTTTAAGGAACCAATACACTGGCCCAGTAGCACAAAATCTGAGGAACAGCAAGCTTTTCTTGTGGCTGGGGAGGGCCTGGACATCTCTGATGATCCAGATATATCAAAGGAAGTCTGTGAGAAGGACGTACCGGACATCTCCGATGATCCAGGTATATCATTGGAAGTCTGTGACGACGTACCTGATACCCACCTTGATATTGACCTAGAATACCATCCCACTAATGAACAGGAATATGCCAATCAGGAAGTAACTGACATAAATGTAGATAAGATACGTTTAACTGAAATTATAAATCTACAGAAGGAACATTTCCCTGAAGAAATAACCGGGAAGGAAACTCATCTGACTCGAAACTTAGGACTATACCTAGATGTTGATGGATTGCTAAGAAGCCGAGGACGGCTGTCAAATACTCGTTGGTCTTACGATATGAAACATCCAATCTTGTTGCCTCCCAAATCTCATTTTACAGATAAAGTTATCCGAGATACCCATGAAGAAAATTACCATGTCGGGGTACCACATACTTTGAATATCATCCGTGAGAAATACTGGATTCCCCAGGGTAGAACACAAGTACAGAGGGTACTAAAAACTTGCAATCAGTGCATTAAACAGGGTGGAGGACCCTACCGACTTCCTCCTACATCAGCCTTACCTGCCGAGAGAGTGAACTACAGCGAACCATACACATACACAGGCCTTGATTATTTCGGTCCCGTAATGGTTGCGACAAAACTAGGAAACGAGAAACGGTGGTTATGCTTATATACCTGTCTGGCTGTGAGAGCTGTTCATATAGAAATTGTCAACGACTTAACAGCTGAAGAATGCTTGCTTGCGTTCAGAAGATTCACAGCGTCCAGAGGAAAGCCAAAAATGGTATTGTCGGACAATGCACCTCAATTCAAGCTGACTTCAGAGCTTTTCACGAGCCCATATTGTGAGCAGAACAGCATTGTGTGGAAATTTATTCCGCAACTAGCTCCATGGCACGGGGGCGTTTATGAGCGCCTCGTAGCTCTGGCAAAGCATTGCATGAAGCGCACATTGGAAAAACACTTACTGAACGATAATCAGTTACTCACAGTGATAAAAGAGATCGAAAGAGTCATTAACACAAGACCTCTGACCTACGTGGGTGCAGATCTGGATCGTGTGTTGAGACCAGTTGATTTCTTGAGTTTGGGCAATTGCCTTGTACCTGAACCAACGGAAACAGACATCATGGGCAAGAGTACAACTACGAAGGTAGACCTCATTGCGAGCTGGAAAAGAGGTACCATGATTCTAGGAGAGTTTAAAGATATGTTTATAAGACAATACCTACCAAGCTTGAGAGAAAAGCACAGGTATTTCATCAAACAGCCTAGAACAACCTCTGACAAATGTCCACAAGCAGGTGACATAGTTCAGATCTTCGACGACTCCAAGAAAAGAATCAACTGGAAGGTGGGAAAAATAACAACCTTGATCAAGAGTCGAGATGGGCATTGCAGAGTAGCAAAGGTTAAGGTTGGTAATGTGGAACTAACCAGATCCATTGGTCACCTATATCCACTGGAAACTGAGTGCAGCAAAGAAGCATCAGGACCAGAAACTCCTGTAGTTGAACAGATGGAACTTACGTTACCACCAGATCCAAATATAGAACTAGACAAGAGGCTGGAAGACAGACCTGAGCTGGAAAACTTTCAACCTGAAAAGCAAGATATGATGGAGGTTATTAATGAAGTACATAGTCCAGAAGAAGTGGAGGAAGTCCAAGGCGCAGACTTACCTTCTAAACAGTCTGAAGTTACTGATATTCCTCAAGAGGAATCTTACCAAACAGAGTTGGATAATACTCCACAAGAAAGTGAACACAGTGACTTACCTACTAATATGAGACCAGAGAGGATTGCAGCTCAACGAGCCCGAGAGAAGATTGCTGAGTGGACACGCCACTTGGTAGCTCTTCTATAAGCACTTTCTTTGATGTCGGGAGTGTCGCGGATCATCGCGAACCTGTGGTAAGTTCGTGTGAACGTACCTTTATATTAAATAGCTGGCAACATTTTTAGTTATAAAATAAATGAGCATACGTTAGATTTTGGCGGTAAATGATTGTGAGAAGTAAAGAGAATCAATGAAGTTCAGGCGTGTAATAAGTTTGTGTAAGTGGTTGGAGACTTGGAGCATGCAGAGCCTGATTCCTGGTTTCCGAGAGACTGAATTAACTGGAGCTAAGTATTAGACTAAGCTAATAAGATCTTAAAACACTCACTAAGTAAACGCCATTGACCTGATCATGTTTGTATGCTAGTAGATGGGATCCCAAATGCTACATGTAACTTATACGTTGTAAGGGTAAAGAATATAGATTCTAGATATATTGTTGCTAGTCTATACTTGGTGCTTATTTAACTTCCTATCAACAGGCGGTGGAAATAACTCCAGGCAAAATATCATACAAGCGAAGCAGATTGGACTGGTCACCAGACGACGACCAACTAGGACGTTCAGGTAGGACTTGGAAATTATTATTATCACCGCACTGTACTCGCCAAATCTCATGTTGATAGGATCTAGACAAATATAACCCCATATAAGGACAATTTTATTATTCTTTTTGCTTTGGCGACAGGTAGGTACCATAAAAGGCGTCCCGACCGAGTGGACCCCGGAGGACATTTTGAACTTTGTACAGGTACCTGTAGGGTGTGGTAAAATTTTGAAATCAAGGCGACTGAATTTTAAAAAGACCAATAAACAAGACGGCACATATACATGGGTACCATCCGAAACGGTAGTACTCACTTTTGATGGACAAATTCTACCATCCAGGGTTTTTGCCTGTTTTAATTCTTTTCAAGTCGAGTTATACACGTACCCTACCATTCAATGTTACCAGTGTTGTAGATTCGGTCATACCAAAAATAAATGCCGTTCACTCCCACGGTGTTTCCGTTGTGGCGGTAATCACTCAGGTGACATTTGTGAAGAGCAGAGCGATATTAGCAAATGTATAAACTGTAAGGGAGCAATAGGTCACTATGAAAGAAAGAAAGAAAGAAAGAAAGAAAGATACATTTATTCGTGACAAACACAAGGCAATTTACATATGCGACAAGCAAGTCTTGTCCCGAGTACACACGTCAATGTATCATAAAGAAAACGATGGCGGACAGCAGTCTATCTTACGCCGAGGCAAACAACCGAACTCCGACGCATGGCAACAAGGCTGCGTCGTGGAGTCCCGTCCTCGCTTGGAGGCGCCCCATCTTTCGCTACGCTCAGGCGGGCTATCAAGAGCCGCCGAGCGCGCATCATACTCGTACTTCGCTTGCGAAAACGCGAGTTGCACGTGGTTTTCGCCTTTTACGCGCACGTATGCGATGTGCACGTGGGTCGTGTGTGCAGCGAACAATCTTTACCGGGTGCACGGGACTTAGCAACACGTGGTGTTGGTGTTTGTGATACGCATGGTGCATCAGATTTACATAAAATCTGCATTCTACATAAGTTACAAGTTGTAACTAGCATCCATTTTGTTTCGACGTGGTCAGCGCAACGTGCTTCGATCTTCGATTCGACCAACGTGCTTCGATTTACGACCAACGTGGTTCGGGGGACGTATTCGAACGCACCGCAGCGACGTCACTGTCACGAGAAAATATTGCATAATTTTATGGACGTTAATTGGTTTTAGTGAATATTTCTGGTTTTTTTTTTTCATTATTATATCTGATCCGTGATAATTGTAAATTGTTACCCTCTACCGAGTGCGTACATAATGTCCAAAATGGAGGAGCTAGAGCAACAGGTACAACAGTTACACGAACAAAATGCGTTGCTGGCTAACGCGAACGAGGAGCTGAGAGCGCTGGCGGGGCCCGCGCAAGCTCCCCAAATGGCTGCCCATGGCATCCGTCCTCATTTAGCCCTTTTCTGGTCAGACCGGCCGGCGGCGTGGTTTGCACACATTGAATCTAATTTTGCCCTCGCGCACATTACGGCTGATGACACTAAGTACAATTATGTAGTCAGCCAAATGGACGCGCGATTGTCTAGGGAAATGGAGGATCCTGGTAGTCAACCCTCCGCCCAAAGGCGAAAGATACTCTTTTATTAAGACCCAAATGATTACTAGATTCTCCACATCCGAATCCCAGAAGGTCCGACAGCTACTCTCCGGGGAGGAATTAGGGGACAGGAAACCCACACAGTTCCTCCGCCACCTGCGGTCACTGGCGGGGAACACCATCAAAGATGACGCTGTTCTAAGGAAGCTATGGTTCCAGCGCTTACCCCACAGCGTCCAGGGTATACTAGCAGCCCAGAGCGACCTCGACCTGGACAAGGTCGCCGAGCTGGCGGACAGGATCTTAAGAGGTAAGTCCGGTGCACAATTCTATAGCTGCATTAGGCATCCCTGGAACTACTCCAGCAGATCCTAACTGGAGTACCATATATGCCAGATTAGAAAAACTGTCCCTGCAGGTGGCTTCTTTAACAGCAGACAGATCAAGGGGAAGGGCTCGCTCGAGGTCCAAATCCATGCCAAGACCAAGAGAGAATAGCATTGGAAGGTTGTGCTGGTATCACCGTTGTTTCAAAACAAAGGCTAACAAGTGCGTACCTCCTTGCAGCTGGTCGGGAAACTCGCCAGATGGCTAGTAGTGGCGGCAACTGACCGTCAATCTAGTAGCAGCCGTCTTTTTGTTACCAATAAAGAGACAAAATACACTTTTCTTCTCGATACCGGCTCAGACCTCTGCTGTTTCCCTCGCAAACTCATGTTTAATAAAATTCAAGCAGTTGATTACAACCTGTGTGCAGCGAACGGGTCTAGCATAAAAACTTATGGCTGCAGGAAATTTAATTTAAATTTTGGTCTCCGCCGTGAATTTATCTGGAATTTCATCATTGCTGATGTTGAAACACCAATAATAGGAGCAGATTTTTTGGCTTACTTTAACTTGCTACCAGACTGTCGCAACAAAGTCCTGCGCTGTGGTGTCACAGGTATAACATCTGGGGCCACAGTCGCAACCTGTGGACAATTGAGTATTAAAGCCATAGATATTACTCCCAATAACACAATTCTTTCTGAATTTCCAGAGATAACTCGGCCTCCCGGCATGCAGCGAGAGGTGAAGCACAACACCGTGCATCACATCAAGACAACCGACGGCCCGCCAGTCGTGTCTCGGCCGCGGCGTCTCGCGCCCGACAAACTGCGTGCTGCACAGAAGGAGTTTGCTGAGATGGTGCGAGTCGGGACAGCGCGGCCCTCCAAGAGTCCTTGGGCTTCGCCTCTCCACCTCGCGCCCAAAAAGGATTCAACATGGAGACCCTGCGGTGACTATAGGGCACTTAATGCCCGCACAGTTCTGGACAGATATCCAGTGCGTCATATAGGGGACTTCAGCCATAACCTGGCTGGCTCCACTATATTTAGCACTATCGATCTTGTCAAAGCATATCAACAGATTCGAGTGGAACCCGCTGATGTCTGCAAGACTGCGATTACGACCCCGTTTGGCCTCTTCGAGCTACCGTACATGGGATTTGGGCTCCGGAATGCAGGGCAAACATTTCAGCGGTTCATCGATGAAATAGTAAGAGGTATGGATTTTTGTTTTCCATATGTAGACGATATCCTAGTTTTCTCTCGGGATGCTGAAGAGCATGATGCTCACCTTCGTACACTATTCAGGAGATTGGCTGACTATGGTATGGTCGTGAACCCATCTAAGTGTGTACTGAATGCTACAGAAGTTATCTTTCTCGGCTATCATGTTTCCAAGAGTGGTTTGAAACCTCCGGCAGACAAAATATCTGCTCTTCAGGATTTTCCTTTGCCCAAAACCGCTCAAGGCCTGAGAAGATTTAAGATTTAAAAAATAGGTCCCCTACAGCTGCTTTATCAGGACGTTCACCTGAGGAGGTTTGGACTGGATCCAAAGTTGATCTTGGTCACCTCCGGGTCTTTGGCTGCACTGCATACTGTCTGATTCCATCACAGAAACGCCGTAAGTTAGACGCCAAAGGCAAATTGGCGATCTTTCTTGGCTACAGTGAGACTATGAAGGGCTATCGTTTATGCGAGTCGTCTAGTCCGAGTACTGTGATACTGTCTCGTAGCGTGGCGTTCATCGAGAATCGTTTTTATTACAAAAGTGTATCTAATGCTGTCTATGATACTAGATAAGATAAGATAAGATAGCCTTTATTTGCTGAGTTATTTTGTTACATTTCATTTACTACATGCATGCTTATTATATAACAAACTAATTTATTTTCCTAATTAAATATTTCATTTTTCTATACATATTTGTTTTATTTTCCTAACTTCAGCTTGTCTCTCGGACATAGGCCTCTTCCCAAGCTTTCCATTTTGTTCTGTCTTTAGCCTCCCTTCTCCATATTGTTCCTGCTTTCTTTTTAATATCGTCCTCCCATCGCATTATTGGTCTTCCTCGTTTTCTTTTTCCCTGTCTTGGATACCATTCTGTGATATCCTTTGTCCACTTTTTCATATTTTCCCTCATCATGTGTCCTGTCCACCTCCATTTCAACTTTTTGATGCACCGTGTTATATCCGCCACTTTGGTTTTCTTCCTAATTTTTGTTAGGGACACCTTGTCCTTCCTTTTTATGTTAAGCATGCTGCAAGCTATGATACTGATAACTATTATTTATTTGACAGTTTAATGAATAGTAATTCTATTCAAGAAATTGAGTCACAAGAAAATCATAATAAAATTTCTGAAGGTAATATTGAAGCTAACAATGTTTTGCCTGAAATTTCAGTTGAACCTGATGGAGATGACGAGGAGTACCAGTCCGTAAGCGAGCCCGACTCCGACGACTCTGCTGATGATGGGCGCGAGCAGCGACCCGTGTCATCGGGGCCGGCGTCACTTGGAGGGGAAGCAGTACTGCGCAGACCTGTCTCCAGCGACTATCGTGCTGACGATGAGCGCGTGCAGCGCCTTACATTGTCTGGGCCGGTGTCATCTGGAGGGGAAGCGGTACCAAGCAACGAAGTGACACCAGGTGCATCCGATCGTTCTGTCCGTGTCAGGCGACCCCCACAAAGGTATGGAGATTATGATTTTTCAATGTTGACTCAGCCTACCTCATTCGATGAGCCGCAGTCGTATGACGAAGCTATTGTGTCACCATATCGTGAAGATTGGATTGATGCAATGCAATCTGAATACAATTCGTTGGTTTCGAATAAGGTATGGAAATTGGTCGATCGACCTAATAACAAAAACATAGTCAAATGTAAGTGGGTATATAAGTTAAAGCATGACGTGGATGGGAAATTCGATAGACATAAAGCACGACTCGTTGCCAGAGGCTTTAGTCAACAACCGGGCGTTGATTACAATGAGACGTATGCTCCTGTCATACGCCATTCGTCTATGAGAGTTTTATTTTCCCTTGCCAATGAGATGGACTTGGACATAGATCGTCTCGATGTTGCCACAGCATTCTTGAATGGAAACCTTAATGAAGTTATAAACATGGAACAACCTGAAGGTTTTTGTAATGGAAATAAAAATAAAGTGTGTTTATTGCAGAAAAGTATATACGGTTTAAAGCAGGCTAGCAAAATGTGGAATGAAAAAGTTAACCAAGTGCTATTAAGTAACAGTTTTAAACAGTCTATATGTGAGCCATGTATATATACTAAAAAGTCGGGTAATGACTTTGTCATTATAGCTCTTTATGTTGATGACTTCTACGTATTTTACACTAAAAATAGCTCAATTAAAGTTGAATTGCTAAATATTCTAGAGAAAGAATTTAATGTGAAAAATTTGGGTCCATTGAAGAATTGCTTAGGCATAAGAATCAGTAGAGATAAGTCAAAAGGTACCTTGTGTTTGGATCAGACAGAATATATTAAGAAACTGCTAATACGGTTTAATATGCAAAATTGCAAACCTGTTGCAACGCCTATGGCTTTAAATTGTAAATTATTTGTACCTAAAAATGATGGTGCTCATACACATAATGAGACTTATGACTATAGGCAACTAGTAGGTAGTCTAAATTATCTCTCAGTGTGTACAAGACCTGACATCAGTTTTGCTTGTAGTCAGCTAAGCCAGTTTAATAATAGCTTTGACAGGTCCCATTGGATAGCAGCAAAACGTGTACTTAGGTATTTGGCTGGTACAATTAATTACTGTTTATATTATATAAAAAGCGTTAATTGTAATATACAGGCTTATACCGATGCAGACTATGGTAATGACCTTATTGACAGAAAATCGTATACTGGTTTTGTCATAAAGCTAGGAAATAACACCATTAACTGGGAATCACGTAAACAACGGTGTATAGCACAGTCTACAACGGAGGCCGAATTTCTAGCTATAGGAGACGTCTGCAAAGATATTTGTTTTGTTAAAAACTTACTTACCGAGATATTAAATAAGCAAATAGCTTGTACAGTATATAATGACAACCAGAGTGCACAAAGACTTTTAGAATGCAAAGAATTTTGTCATAAACGTACGAAACACATTGATATTAGATATCATTTTGTGAAAGATTTAATCAAAAAAGACTGTATTTCGGTAAAGTACCTTTCTACTGACAAGATGATAGCTGATGTCTTGACCAAGCCATTATGTGTGCAGAAACATTGTAGCTTCATCAATGACATGAATATAATTATAAGAAACGATGCCTAGATATTGAAAATATTGTTACTCAATTTCACTATCAATTATTTCATATTTGTGATAAGTGTGATAACATTATTGACGTTTCGATGACAGAATTAATTACTGGTCAATATTTGTGTAATTTGAATTTGACATAATATTTCATAATGAATAATTATTGTGCATACAATATCTCTATGTTGCAGAGATCAATATTTATTTCAAATTTAACTTAAATATCATTTGATATTGTAAAATATTATGTTAATAATGATAATTATTTTGTTGACATTTCTCTTTTTATAGAGACTGAACTCTACATATATGATGTAATAATGATAATTATTTTTTTGACATCTCTCTTTTTATGTAGAGACTTTGATAGAGACTCAACTCATATGTGATGTAAATTTGACTTGCATTTTATTAACATTGTGTCAATTTAGCTCTATCGCTTTAACACTATAAGCCATAAGGGGAAGTGGTGGCGCAGGACCGGCCATTGTGGC
Source organism: Epinotia ramella (assembly GCA_947578815.1). Taxonomy (NCBI): domain Eukaryota; kingdom Metazoa; phylum Arthropoda; class Insecta; order Lepidoptera; family Tortricidae; genus Epinotia; species Epinotia ramella. Next base: position 1,004,984 of record CANPUT010000122.1, read on the forward strand.
ACTCTTTGGGGGAGGCCTATATCCAGCAGTGGACGTCACGTCTTTCGGCTGATATGATGATGATAATGAACATAAATATAAATAATCAAATATACAGAAAATAACCCTCCCTCAAAATCTATCCATATTTGCACTTATTGGAATTTGAACCCAGGACCATTAGCGTCATAGGCAGAGTCACTAGTGTTAAACCATAGGTTAAACCGGTCCTCTAGAATGATCTAACAAACACTTTTGACTTCATCATCATCATCAGTCTTACACAACCTACTGCTGGGCACAGGGAACTGAACATGGAAGAAAGTTGTAGTCGCTATGACTATTCATATTTTAAATCATTTATTAAGTATCTTGTTTTACTAATATATACAATACTAACTGTAATTTATCTTTTATCTATTTGCTGTTATATTTTACAACTTGTCCTTTCTTCCATGAATAATTGCTTCTTAAATAAGCCTTACACATAACCTTGCATTATACATATACATATAGGTGAATGTTAGCAACTTGTATAAATATAGCAAGCAAGCAGGCAACAGCTCTTAGTTAATATTGTATAAAGGTAAAAAAGTTCAAGGTAAAAATGTTTTATGTTTTTTCTTCCTTAACAGTTACAATATAAAAATAACGGATCCATATAAATTAGATATCTGATTATAAGAATCATGTGAAGTCAACTAAAATAATATAGGCATGCTTATGACGATTTAGGTATTTTTTGTAATAGTTAAGTTTTATGGAGCTACGGTAGCCAGGTGGTTCAGGCATGCGGGTGTCAAGTGACGATCGTGGGTTCGAATCCCGGCTCGTATCAATGAGTTTTTCGGAACTTACCTATGTATGGAATACGAGTATTTACCGTTAGCTTTTCGGTGAAGGAAAAACATCGTGAGGAAACGGGCATAATCCCAATATGGTATGGTTTTCCCTCTGGGTTGGATAGCAGTCACTTTCGTAAAACTAGTGCGTTCGCCAAATCTTGGGACTGAGTGTCAAAGCGGACCCTGGGCTCGTTTAATTTTAGGGCACAACCGGGAATAACGCTAGTAGGATGATGATGATTAAATTTAGTTTTATGCTTGTTTATTTTTTCTCTTGTGGCTTCATTCCTTTATAAAAGACCTCCAATATATCAATATCGCTACTGTTGACTAAATAGGTCACATGGTCACCACCTCACGAATAACCACAACACCTCCACAAAAATTTTTAGCTACTCATACTTACAGGGCATACAAGAAATTCAGAACCAGACTGAAGTGGGGATGAGGCATTACTTCAGCAGCGCAAGGTGCAGGAGGGACCACGCAACACCATGGAGGGTGCTGAGAAAAGGAACACGCAGGAGCGGATCCGTAATTTGACTATGGTAATTATTTGAGATCTAAATATATGGGTGATACTGAATAGTACTTCTACTATATGTGCTGTGCTGTGTATAAATGTATAGGAAGGCTGATATGGCGTCTGGACTTCCTGGTTAGTCCCATTTATTTAGAACTTGTCGATGAAAACGGCATAAGATGTTAATAAAATATGTATAAACAATCAAATCTAGGCCCCTCCTGGTGTAAGAGGACGCCAGTGTCACAATGCTTTACCGACTCTTTATGTGGGTACGCTGAATTGATACTGTTGACGGTTCCTCGGAAGCTCATGAGACTGTAGCTCCAATAGAGAGTATAGTGTATAACCGCGGTCTTCTTTAATATTCTGGGCTACTTCCTATATGACACTAGACTTACAAATATCCACTACTTGTTCTTTAGTTATTAAGTTTGTATTCTGTTATCAGAACTCGTGCGAATTCGATGTGAGGAGAACGAGGGACCACCAATTGTTTCTAGTTGTCAACACAGCGATTCCTCTAAGCAATAAAAGATAGACAACGCGCTTGGAGCTACTTTGGAATCACAAACTTCCGTAGGCTGGGGTGTTTATTTACCATCAGGCAGGCCCTAGCTAAGCTGTTTGTCACCATTGAATTATTCAAAAAATTATTTACCTACTACGACGCGACGTACTACGCAGCTAAGGGTGTATCGTTCAAATATCTGTTCGAGTCCGTTTTTTACTTAGACTAAAATTATGAGACAACTCTGTCTTTCCTTTTTTTTCGTTTAAAAGATCTCTTAGAACATATACAATCGGTCAATATGAGTAAATCACTGTATTACAGGTACCGGTATAAAAACCCAGCCACCGGCGATCTGCGACCGGAGCAGCCAGCATAGCGACATTGCAGTGCACTGGTCCCGCGCCGAGGTCGCAGAAGACAGAAATGTCAATGGTAACTATTGAGTAATGATATCTTAGGTCTTCTTTGGCCTTTCTGAACGAGTTAAAGATGATTCACTCTTGAACGTGCCAAGTCTACACAACAGTAAGCTCGATATGGCTCGTGTTATGGGTTTGGGACGTTAGGTACTAGATGACGATATATTGAATAGATACAAATACTTAAATATATAGAAAACATTCCAGATTCAAAAACAAAATAGTCAAGTTCATTAAAAAAATAGTTGCCTAAATTAATTTATTTAAGGGCGCGATTCGGAGCCGGGATCATCGGCTCTGTAGACCACGGTCACTACCCACTACTAGGCTGAAACGGTCGCCATTCATCGCTGACCGTACTCACCGAGCACCAACGGCATTGGTCTGGCCTTGTTCATCTTTCGCCATCCGTGCCTTGTCGGAGAGTCTACTAGAAAGCATAATTTATCAAACAGCATGGGGAAGCATTAATACTTAATAGAAGTAGGTACAGCCCACTTGGTTGTCCTCATGAACTCTGGCGACCTTAATCGGTTTCATGACTACCAAAATGCCAAGAAAACGACACTAGTGCATATACACAGTAATTAGGATTGCGGCCTTCTGTAATGAGGTTGTAATTCCCCTGTAGCATGCTCGAAACAGAAGCGACCACATTGCGCTGGGTGCTATTTGTCGCTATTATTGTTCGCGCTCGCATTGGAATCTAATCTATACGAATATTACATACATACATCCATACACGCGTTTATCCCTAAAAGGCTAGCCCATCACTCACAACACACTTCAACCATGTTCCCTTAGTCGAATCTTACGACAACCACAGGAAGAAAGGGGGTGGTGCTAGTCTAACCCGACACCACACGGGCCGAATATTACTAGTGTCTTTTTTATTTATTTTTAAGAATGAGGAACTGAATCGGCGAATGATGTAGGTCCTAGATTCTAGGATATAATTGATTAATCTACTGACAACATTTCACCAGAATCGGTTGAGAAATGCGACCTGTAAAGAAGAATAGCCGGCCAGACGCCGGACATACGAAATAATGTTTGCCCAAGCTGAAACGGAGAACTTCAATCGCTTCGCTCGCTCGTTTAATAGGAATAAGGAGAAGTTTGTAAGTTGTTTGTTTGTGTGTAATGGGTAGACTCTGGCACTAGTAAAAAATAAATTAAATAATAAAAATATTCATAACAGCGTACAGTTCGCGCCACATAAGTTTGCGTCTGTGATATCAGCTACGAGCAGCGTCGCAGAGGTGTTAAGGGGGGTTCGACGGATGTGCGGTAGGCGACATGAGGTCTTGCACTAGGAAAGGTACGGTCAAAGACCGTATACGTATCTCTCGATCTGTGACAGAGATCGATGTGTATATATTATCATCATGTGTATATATTATTGAACTTGCTTACAAATGAGAATCTGCATCTGCATGACCGGGAGGATCTAGGCTACGAGCAGAGACTTAGGCTAGATGAGGTGATTGAGGACTTTAAGGGTATAGCTGCCTCCGAAGATATCTTAGGTTGCACTGGACTGGAAGAGCATGTGATTGATACGGGTGATCATCCTCCGGTGAGGCAGAAACATTATCCGATACCGTTCCATCATAGGGAGTATGTTCGAAAGGAGATAAATAATATGTTAAAACTAGATATTATAGAGAAAAGTAATTCTCCGTGGAACAGTCCCATACTCTTGGTACCTAAAGCTAATGGTGAGCTCCGGATGTGTTTGGATAGTAGGAAATTGAATAGCATAACAAAGGTAGACACTTATCCGATGCCCAGGGTGCAAGAAATCTTAGACTCTCTCAATAATGCGAAGTACATGACCTCACTAGATTTGAAATCTGCCTTCTTTCAAATAATGCTGTCTGAAGAGTCGCGCGAGAAGACATGCTTCTCAGTTGGGGGAATCGGGGCCTTTCATTTCAAACGCATGCCTTTTGGACTTGTGAATTCAACTGCGCGGATGATGAGGCTGATGGATAGGATTTTTGGAGCAGAGTTCGCCAATAATATATTTTACTATGTAGACGATATAATACTTATCTCTGAGACGTTTGAGGAACACTTGAGTTTACTTAGGGAGGCATGTAGGAAGCTTAGACAGGCTGGATTGACAATCAATCTAGGAAAATCAGTCTTCTGTCGCTCTTCTCTTAAATTCTTAGGCTATGTGGTAGATAGGCGGGGTCTTAGGACTGACAGTGATAAGGTCAGAGCTATAGTCGAGTACCCGATACCCACCAACCAAAAGGAGTTGCGTAGATGGCTTGGCTTAGTCTCTTGGTACCGGCGCTTCTTGCATAACTATTCTACTATCTGTGCCCCGTTGAATAGACTAACTAAGAAACTTGCTAAAGGTTCTACATTTCAAATGACTCCCGAAGCTGAAGAGGCATTCAAAATCATTAAAGAGGCATTAGTGTCGTCACCCATACTAAGTGTGCCTAAGTTTGACAGGCAATTTATTATAACAACTGACGCATCTGACGTTGGTCTAGGTTGTGCACTTTCTCAATTAGACGAACAGGGTCATGAGCGTGCTATAGCTTATGCCAGTAGAACACTATCTTCCTCAGAAAGAAATCACTCTACTACGGAGAAAGAACTTAACGCTCTTCTTTTCGCCCTCGAGAAATTCAGAGGATACGTAGAGGGATCCCCTTTTAGAACAAAGGTCTATACGGACCACAGTAGCTTAAAGTGGCTTGTTAGTCTAAAGTCACCCACGGGACGTCTGGCTAGGTGGGCCCTACGTCTGTCTCAATTTAACTTTGACATTCAATATAAGAAAGGGACAGATAATAAGCTAGCGGATGCTCTCTCTAGAGCACCAGTCTCCCCAGAAATTGTTAACTTAATATGCCCAATAGATACTACATCTGATACCTGGTATAACAACTTATTTAATAGAGTAGCGAAGGCCCCACATAAGTTTCCAGACTTTAGAATACTTGATAATAACCTGTACAAACGAATCCGTACGAAGAATCCCTTGACTAGAGATTGTGAATGGAAGCGGGTAATTCCACTCGAATTACGACAGGATATTTTGAAAGCATGTCATGATAGAGCTGATGCAGCACACCTTGGGGTTTATAAGACTTCAAAGCGTATAGCACAAAGTTACTATTGGCCTAAAATGATGGGAGACGTAAAACGATATATACGAAACTGTACAATTTGTCTGGCTTATAAAAGTACCAATGAGGCTCCTCCAGGACTCATGGAGAATCCTAAGAGGGTTCAGAGACCATGGCAGGTTATTTGCACGGATCTAGTCGGTCCTTTACCTAGGAGTTACAAGGGCTACAAGTTTATATTAGTCGTCTGCGATTGCTTCACCAAGTACACTTGCTTATTTCCTTTGAGAAACTCATTAGCTAGGACAGTAGTCGAAATAATTGAGAAAGAGGTATTGTTAAAGCATGGGGTTCCACAATGCATAATCATGGACAACGGACCACAATACATCTCAAAACACATGCAATCCTTAAAAGTAAAATACAAAATACCAAAATTCTTTTACAATTGTAGGTACACCGCTCAGAATAATCCGGCAGAGAGGACCAATCGCGTGGTGGTTTCTGCCATTGCCTCTTACACTGGCACCGATCATCGTACGTGGGCTGAGGAGTTAGGAGCCATAGAATTTGCAATCAACACTGCAGTGCATGAAGTCACTGGTTTTAGTCCCTACTTTCTAAACAGTGGGCGGGAAGCCATTCTTTCTGGGGAGTGGTATCCAACAGGACCCATGCAAAGTGAAGATCTGCAATTTACCGATAGAAATCTATACGCCTCCATGTTGTCACACTTACAACCAATCTTTCTCAAGGTCAATGACCGCCTACAGAAATCCTATCAGAGGGGTAGGATCTACTATAATCGTGGTAGGAGACATGTTGAATACACGGAGAATCAAATAGTTTGGAAGAAAGAATATCCTTTGTCAAATGCTGCAAAGTTCTTTGCGCAAAAGCTGGCTCCCAAGTTCAAGAAATGCAGAATAAAAACTAAAATCTCGGCAGTTACCTACGAACTTAAACATTTTGTTACTGGGAAGTCATTAGGTATCTGGCATGTTAAGGACATACTTAAAGCTCATCCAGAAGCTGGATAGTGTCCAAGATTGTATGTTTTCTCTTATGGTACTTATTTTCGTTACAGGACAAGATACATTCCAACATGTGCTTTAATAGTCGTATATTAAAGGAGGGACGTGTTGAACTAGACATTTAGACTGGTACTAGATAGCATTTTCCTTCATCAGGGCTAATGCGATAGCTGTAATAAACAAATAGCATCCATTCTAGTAAAGTCTGGAAGTCATTGCATTAACAAACTTGTATTTGTTTAGTCTTCGATTGGTCTGGACGTCAGGAGAGATCATTTTAACTTTGAAGTTTGGAAGGCTAAATAATGGTATTGTTGTCATTCAGATATGTTGATACTGATAAATATATAATTTAATTAATAAATATATAATATATATTTAAGTACTAGTTATCGTCACGGTTGTGTAGAAATTTTGTTAACTCGTACTCATACTCTCTCAAGACGGAAGGCATGCCTCTTTAGGTGTAAATCTCTTTAGTTTGAGTATTTGCATAGATGTCTTGTTTCTTTTTTTTTGTGTTTTTTTTCAGTATTTTTTTTATTGTAATTTTTTTAGGGTAATCAGCAGTATAGTGATATTTCCTGGATCTCAGTGGCTGTGTAGGTGTTGTATAAAAGTAGCGATCTTGAAAGTTGGTTGAAATTCTCAAAAAAAAAAAAAAGTTTTTTTTTTTTTTTTACTTAACTTGGGCGGTAATGTTGCGTTGCAATCAGACCTAGGGCGACATCTAGCGTCAGCACGGGATATCATCTCGACACCTTCCAATATTCGCTTTGTCTGAGCAGTCTAGTTCTTGGATGTCCGAACAGGTGGCGTTACGGTCACACCATTTCTTTGATGAATTAATTCTTTCATATTATAATAAATACGTTCAATAGATATAAATAAATAGCGTCAGCAAAATATGGAGAGTGATTTAAAGCTACATTCATTGAGAGAAAGGTGTTGACATACGAAAATGTTGGGTGTATGTTACGGCGGCTGAAACGTGAGCATCCGAGTCTGTTAAAAAAAAAAAGGAGAGGATGACGTGGGGCCTTCGAGGTGAACAGGCACTTTTCATTGAGTCCGCGAGGAAATAAGATGGCTTGAGGAGAAAGGAATCCGAAATCTCGTGTCTCCACACTTCGGCTTGGCGGCCATAAAAAGCCAAAAACACTCCTGCAGTACTTCTGTCCACAACTTGTGAGTAAAATGCTGAGATTCGTCTGGGCTCCTTGTGAAATAACGCTCGGGTCAAGTTACAATAATTTCGTTCTTTGTTTCAGCAAAACTTCACCCAGAAATGGATATTTAGATTTAAGTTATGTACTTCTAAACGACGGACAACGCGACACCAGTGGAACGGCTGACTTTTGCTTTCGGGTAAGAAAATTTGATACTTCAAACACACAAGGTGTAGACGTGGCAAATTTCCATACTAATTCCATTGTTCATCGCTAGCCAATAGGTGTCTCGTAGTTGCCTGGGAATGACTGCAAAGTTTGCAAATCGAGGCAGAATTTATTTTTTATTTAATTTTCAGATTAGGTTGTAAATAGTTAGTATAATTTTGTAGTAATAAATGTTTGTTTTATAGCTCAAAAAGCCGTCCTTGGGGGACCTAGTGGTGCTGGAGATGAGGATGGCAGCGTAGGAAATCTGGAGCGTCCTTATTGTGCCCAGGAGAGATCTGAATCCTCCGTGCTCGAGACGCCACGCGTCCGTACCCGGCCGTCAAAAGGCGCAGCGGCGTCGTGTGTTCAGGCCTAGCGAAAGCACATGCTGGGAGGTTCGCCACGAGCTACACCCTGCAAGGTGTAGGAGCTTCCGGGCGTGGCTAGCTGTCGCATGGTGTGTCAATGCCTCTACCCACCGTATTGCTCAGGTGACATCTTTCCTGCTTACCTTGACTGACTCGACTGGTTAGCCCTTATGGTGGAATAATAATTAGGTGTAAATTAAACATTATAGATCTCTTTTCCTTGCTTCGCTGCTCACTATTTTAGAAGTATAGCATAAGAATTGTTTTGCACTGTGGTGCACTTGTGAGGGTGTGTCCCCGTAGTCTTTTGGGACTTATACCCCCTTTTAAGCACAACGATCTCTACTGTGTGTTGAGAACGACTGTCGGTGCTTACTCTTTGATAATCGCTTTCCTATGCATAACATTGTGTTCAATTTATTTAATAAATGTCTTAAAAGGTTCATGTTGGTTTGGACTCATCTCTTAAAATATAAAACTAGCACTTCTTAGCTTCCAATTTGATCTGCTTACTACCTTGTCGTTTGATAGGTTAAAACGCCTGGCGCCCTTCACTATCTGAATAAACTTATTACTCAAGCTCTAGATACACAAAATCACTCCTGTCTTTTTTTTAGAGGAAAAGTAAAGCCTACTGACATGGTCACAAACTCACACCAACTGAGCCACATCTCCTGACTAGTCCGAGGCATAACACCAAGAGTGGGTAACCAAGAGAGGTTCACTGCTACCTTCACTCACAGTTATATAACACCTCCATAGAGGTTGCAGTGTAACATACATTTTAGACGTTTCATTGACATATATTGCATTGTGAGCAAATAACAAATTCTAAATGCCGCTAAAAGCCAGTATTAGTAGAATAAACTCGCTGTACAACATCAAGTGAACATTTAAATTCAAAGCAGCTAAAAGCGAGCAGAATAAGTTGGAGCGCTTTCAATCGCAAAACTAATTGACGGTCTATTTCATTTTGGACGCAGTTATTTTGTCCGCTCACCCAGTGATGCGGCCCACTGGGCAGCTAGCAATTTTCACGCAAAGTATGACTGATATTTTTAACTAGTAGGTAAAAATTACCCTTGTTACTTAACATATACAGTTGAAATTGTTTGATACGTATGATTACGTATATTGTTCTTTGATACGTAGAGGCTTGTATGAGTTATACTATAGTTTAAGCAGGCTAACGGGGTGATTTCCAATCAAACCGAATGAGAGCTTTATGTTCTAGTTAGTAAGGTCGCTTTCGCGGCCTTTAATTGCGATTACAGTTTAAAGATCGTATCACACTGTCGATATTTCGTGTTCAAAGTTCAATTAGCGTACCTAATAAACGCTTTTTCATAGCACCGCATTTCTATTATGTGGCTTTCAATAAAGTTTTGTTCCAGTGTAAATTAAAGAATTTTACTATTTTGGAACCAAAAACTACTGTCAAAATTGCGAGTATTTTCAGCTCTGAATGTATTTTTTCGAAACGACCATATTGTAAACATCATATCAGGGACGCGCATGCACCTCACCTAACAAACGATAATATGAACAGGTATTAAGGAGGTATTATTTTACCCTTTTAACCCTTTGAAGCGAACCCGCGTCTCGTGTCACACAACGGTACTCGGCTGTAATGCTATGTTTTGTAGTAACAATATTACTGTAAACAAATTGAGATTACATTAAAAATTAGTGGAAGAACTGTATTTCTTAACTTTATCAAATTCATCTAAAAAATGGTGCCCACAGGCAAAACGGAATGCTTCCAGAATTGTTTTAATTTCCTTGCGCCCGTTTTTGTACACAGTCAAGTGTAAAAATATGGGTGCATACAACTTACTCATAAATATGTCCCACATAGCTCATGGCATACAGATTATGTTGTATGCACCCATATTTTTGCACTTGACTGTACCCTTGACACAAAAGACAGAAATTTGGAAAATATATACACAAGCCTGCAACCAGAATGCGTATGCCCTTGCAGAACAGGCTTAAATAAGTGTGTTCCTGTAACGAAGAGTGATTATTTAGCACTGCAACCGTAGTTTTATGTCTGGCTCTTGCAATTCTAAAATAGCAATTCCAGCACCTCTCTGTTTGGCCCTATGTTTGTCTAGTAGAAAATGATTTGAGGCATGAAGTTCGCCTTTTGTACTTATTTAAAGAAATAATTACTTAGTTGACTCAGCTAACGACGGCGATGGATGTTAGCCTCCGACACGAGAGTGCGCTGTTTTCACGGTTGTGCGCTTGAATATTAAAATTTGTAGTTCGCGAACATCGTTATTGTTATTGACCCTGTACATCTCTGACAATATAACATTAATGTTCCTTTTTTTGTTTTGACGCTTAGAGACCGTGTACATCTCTTAGAATATTTGAATAATTATGAATTGTATTTGGACGCTCAAAGACCTTATACATCTCTGGAATACTGAATTAATATCATTAACTTCTTGTTAATGCTGATACAGATCTTATATCGAATTTAATGGTCATATTTTGCAATTTTGTTTTGTTTACAATAACTAAGTGACATTTAGTTTTTTAACCTTTTATATATAATTTTAAATGATTATTGTGCAAGATTATTATTATTTTATTGTAAATTACCGTTTGACATGTAAAAGTACCCTTGTGGCCTATTTGCAGAATAAATAATTGATTTTGATTGATCCGCCTCGAACATGGTCTGCAACTTTAAGCCCGGGCTCTTGTCGGTAAAGTGGTCGCCATTCTGTTTTTCCCTCTCATGTATATAATATACTTGTTGTCCCCAGTAACCGCCCTCCGCGAGCACTGGGATGAGGCGAATGCGCGCGTGCTCCAGCGCAAGGCGCAGCTGGACGCGATGCTCGGTGACAGCCAGCGGTACGAGGCACGCAGGCGCGACGCAGATGCCTGGCTGGCGCGAATGGAGGCGCGGCTGGCCGCCATGGCCCAGCCGGGGCATACCGCTGACGTGCTGGAGATGCAGCTAAGGGAACAGAAGGTAAATATATTGATTTAAACTTTCATAATTCTCACATTATATTTTAAGAAGATGTTGATACCCGCTCAAGACAGTTGTCCCATGACCATGGGTGTTGTGACACATTCGAAACGTCGGGAAACCTCAGGGTAGTAAATAAAAGTAAGCAGACACCGACGCATAAGGACGCTGCGACACTAGAAGAATAGCAAGCACGCCGACCCTGTATAGATTTGAGGATAGGTTGTGTTGGGTGCTACAGACAAGTGCTCAAACTCTCATCACAGCGCTTCACTGGCTATTTACTCACCACCAGGAACACAACACCAACAAAATCGATGTCTGGCAGGTAGAAAACTCAAATCATGTCATCCGCATACTACATAGAATATACTCGTTCGTCCAGTTAAAGTTGTCGCGTTTTGTGTGGCAATTTACTGACGGTAACAATCCCCAACCGCGCGACTATGTGCGACCGATAATGTCACGGTCCGGTGTCAGCCGTATTCGAGTGAACTTGCACCTCTGGTGTGTGGGAAGAGGGACAGGTCTGGTAAGGTTTCGGCCAGCGACATTAAGCTCGTATTATTTGATAATGTTGTCAAAAAATTACAATTTCTTTGACAGACTCGGTCAAGAGAGACATTAGGAAGTAAACCGGAGGCCACGAGGCTGCTTAGGTGGTAAAATTTAAGAGATTCTTGATCGTATTCTTTTCTTTTTTCAACTGATTGTAGAATATAGCCTATTTCCTTCTTTTAGAAGTGGCCTGTATTCTACAACAAATGGAAATTCAGAATCTGAATCAAAAAAATATTCGAGACACACTATCAAACAGAGGCCATGAAAAAAAACTCTAATTATAACGCTTCGCGACCCCACCCAGCAAAAAAACTAATATTTATTCGATAAGTAGGCCTAAGTACTTGACTTGAACTCCATCAACTGCTTTCTTACATGCCAGAGTTTACAAGTATATTAACTAGTTTAGATTTTTTAAGGCTTTTCTTCTGATAGAGTTTCAGTTAATATGCCACGGTTCTTTATATATATATATATATATATATATATATATATATATATATATATATATATATATATAAATAAAATATAATAAAAAACTGAGGCTAATAATTTGCAAAAACTTATACGACTTCAAAATATAACTTATTATTTACTGCATTTACTTTTCATCTCTCATACTCTGAGAGTAGGTCATTGTTTATCTAAACAGCGGGTTGAAAGTGAGGCATGTCGCCCCTAGGGCTGAAAAGTATTAAAAAATAAAAAATCAATGGCAGCCACAGTATTAAGTTATTATTTTGAAACTTGTTGACAACCATGCGTTATTTTTTTAAATAATGATAATAAATTAATTATTGGATGACTATTATTGCTATTTGAAGACTATTGAATATTTTTCAAGTCATAAAAACCTACACTGCCTAAAATTGTGTTGATTTTTGAAGTTTGTTGATAGTTATGATGGAACTATTAAAAATAGTTTTTATATATAACCACTTCAAAAGCGCTTCCAGGAAATGGTCCACACACTAACATTATTAAACTCTGTCAACAGTTTCCGCCCTAATGCAAATGGTCCATACACAAACGCTTTTAAAGTGGGTTCTATAGGATCTGACTGATTTAGAAAATATTTAAGTTTTTGACTTTCAATTCATTTCCTCGTATTCGAAATCGTCAGGAACGGGTGGCTCAACCCTCGGTTAACAATCTACTATTACTTATCTCCATCGACAACCTCAACTTGTCCTCCGACAAAGGCCTTTTCCAAAGCTTTCCACGCCTTGCGATCCCTTGCGTCCCGCAGCCACACTTCTCCACCATTCCTTTTAAGGTCATCTGACCATCTTAGAATAGGTCTCCCTTTTTTTCTTCTATTTCCTGTTGGATATCACAATCTTTTTGTCCATTTATCTAAGTTTTGTCTAATCATGTGGCCTAATGACTCCAGCGCCACTTTTGTTGTTTCACGATGTCACCAATGCTTTTGCTCTTTGATTTGGCTTTAATGATAGATAATGTAACTCGTTCTTTAAGTCTTATATTTAGTACGCTTCTTTCCATGTGGACCAAAACCACATGGAAACCACACTAATATCAAAACCATGAGGATTTCATTATGAAAGAAAACTTATTTTTATTACACGATCAAACACCAGTGAACAACAATCAATTAAAATGTATCCAGCAAAGATAACATCAGAAATTACACCCGTAAAATAATGCTTTCGCGCGTGAAATCGTTTTGAATTTCTGCTCCGCTTTACGAGAATTTTGCATTGGAAACGCGGGAGTAATTCAAAATGCACTTACGGGGGTGGAGGGACGAGGCAGGGAGGCAATTGTGTTTCGATTCGAACATCTGTTGAACGAGTGTTGTAAGTGTATTTCCATAGTTTGAATGAGAACAAAAAGGGCTCGGAATTGAAGTTGTAGATCATAATATCCTTGTTGGTTTTGACGGTTTACTCTCCTCCTCCTCCTTGCGTCGTGTTCCTCATAGCTGTGGGTCGTGAACTCCCCGATGTGAAGCTAGTTTTGTCCCGCACTATATCTCTCCACCTGTTCCGGTTCTTAGCATGGTGGAGTGCTTCATGCAAGTTGATATCCAGTTTCCAAATACGCTCGATTTGATCGGCGCATCTAGTTGGACTCCCCTACCCCTTACCCTACAAAGCCAAAGAAACAACGATTAAAGAGTATATTGTCTCCTAACCTCACTTTCAGCAACACATATTAACTCGGTACAAGCCACTTCTTATTTAAGAAACGAAGATATCGCACAGATTTGTTCAGTCCGTTTCGCAAAGTCACATATGCTTGAGATTTTTGAACTTACTTAAATACGTTTTTCAGCGAAGACTCAAATCATCATCAATATTATCATATTCATCATCATCATATCAGCCGAATGACGTCTACTGCTGGAAATTTCTCCCAAACCATAGGCCTCTGCCACAGTGACCGGTCCTGCGCCACCCGCTCCCGCGACCTTTGCCAGAAGACCTATAACTTTACCTTTAAATAAAGAAAGTTATTTCGTCTGCAACTTGAACCTGTAACCAATTCGCAAGAGTGCAGTGGCCCGTCCCTGCAAATTTGCATTTCTCGCGAATTGTACGAATATCGCGGCACTCCACTCCTGCATTAACATAATTGCGCTGTAAATGGCCTCAACTATCACTATTTGTTTATATTTTACTTGGAAAGTCGACTCGAACTTTCTAGACTTCGTACCGTTTGGTATAAGTAGTTGCACGTTTAAGTTGGTGGTGTAAAGGTTACTATCATTATCTGCAGCATTTTCCCTGGTTGTGCCTAAAGGTCCGCTTTGGCACCTAATCCCAAGACTTTTCATAGGCACTAGTTTTACAACAGCGACTGCCAATTGAGCTTCCAACCTAGAGGGAAAACTATGCCTTGTTGGGATTAGACCGGTTTCCTCACGATCATTAAAGTAACAATTCGGAGGTAATATTTATGCTAGATTGGCAAGTCATGTTGACGGAGCAGTACATTAAAGGGGATCTTTTCAGCTGGTCTTAATGATAAATCATGACACGACTACTTTTGTGAAAAGCGAAATGTCACCGACGATTTGTCCTTTTGCTTTTTGAAGTGCGTTAAGACATAGATAGATGAAGATGACACATAACAACATAACATAACACATAACAACATTAACATAATAACATTATGATGAATTTTACGGTATCATCGAGGTGATATAAAGCACAGTGTTATATATTCATAGCTAAACAACAAACTGCACAATCTTTTCGATACTTCTCTTTGCGTGCCCGTCCACCCTAAACGAAATTGCATAAAATCTGACTACATATTTTCAAAAGAAACGTTATCCCGTGCAAATTGTGCGAGGCCCTCGATTTATGTAAATTGTTTTCTTTTGTCCATTTTGTCTCCACGTCACATTATTAGGTTGAATACAAAAATATGCCGTAGGGGACTAGGGACATTTATACTTATTTTATCTTGTGTAGTATACGTACTTAGGAAAGATAAACAAATAAATAATTATCAATATACCTACTTTTATTTATTTGCTCTGTGATTCATCATTCTGTGATACTTCGTTAATGCAGCAGATTTCGTTTCCCTTTTAGACATAATATACAACATTGCTTTCTTTTGATTTAAGATGTCTCGACTATAGCTCCCATCTTGACTGGCTAAATGAACTTCACAGAAACCAACGTTTTTATATACTTTCTTGTTTTGTAGACACGTTTCAATTACTACATTTTCTAGAATTCCCAGGCGAGATTAAACTTAGCATCAAATTAAACTCCTGTTCGGCTCGAGTAGACAGTGTCCGCTTTTGCAGGAAACTAGGAAGTTTTACTTTGCCTTACGCTTTGCTAACAATATGAAACAGATTTTATTATGTTCTTGTTTTAATGAGTTTTGTAGGCCACGGATCTTCTTTTGTTTCTTGAGCATTATACTCTCTAAATTATGCACGAATATCTTTTTACTGCAAGTTACTTGAAAACAATTACTTTTCTATGTTTATATCAACTTTTTTAATACTTGACGTCTTCTTTTTCGCGTTCTCCCAATTGCAATCTAATAAAATATTTACAATGGGACAGTCGCCAACGTCTGAACACGTCTCTATTATCGAGGCATTAGAGACGTGTTCAGGATATTTGTGTGCACTTTGGCGACTGGACATGAGGTCATGCGTACAGTCCATGAAAAAGTAGGTGCATTAGATATCTACGAAAAAATCTAGCCTACCTTCGTACGAGAAAATATGGCTATCTATTTATGTATGTCGTGTTAGGTACCTACTGATGTGGTGTTGCAATGTTGGTGGTTAGTAAGGTCGACAGAACTCCCGACGACGCGCTGTGTTGACATTGAGGGACCTTTACGACTTCAGCTGTTGAAACAACGCTTCAACATAAAATTCACCAGCGCGCTTGAGTAGTTTTAATCTGATTACCAGAAAATACGTATGCTTGTTAGCCACCATTGAAGTATAAAATACTGTGCGTGTATTTTTTTACCAGATCATTGTTGACTGTTTCTGGATGGTTCATGCTTCAAAGTGATACATAAATATAAATTGGGCATGAAGAAAGGGCTTTTTCACTTCTCATGCTGGAAAAGTGTATCATATTAGGCTTGAATAGCGGGGCTAAAGTAGTTCATTTAGCCCCTAGGGAAAATATGTAAATATATTTTAAATTAAAAAAAAAATCATTGAACCAATCAAAACACTTCAACGTATTAAATCCATCAATCACAACTATTTAAAAAACCATTTGTATATATTAAAATCGACCAATTAGGAATCAGAATAAATTTCAAATATTACGCGTTTATTATATCCGAATTCACAATCATTAAAAAAAAAACGCCTCTGGCCGTGGTTGGCTGCATACATTTGACGACCGGTTATCCGAGTGGGTATTGACGCTGCCTACGAAGCTGAAGATCCTGGGTTCGAATCCCGGTAAGGGCAAATATTTCTGTGATGAGCATGAATATTTGTTTCTGAGTCATGGAAGTTTTCTATGTATTTAAGTATTTATATCTATTATATATATATATCGTCCTCTAGTACCCATAACACAAGCCTTACTGAGCTTACTATGGGACTAGGTCGATTTGTGTAAGATTGTCCCCTAATATTTATTTATTTATTTATTATTTATTTATTTATTTATACATAAGCTATAAGATTGAGCGGGATAGACTGCTGTCTATCTCGCTTTATCCTATGCACATTTGCTGTCCGCCGCGCTCAGCCGTTCGGACGCACTTATAGATGGCCAGTGGCGTGTAATTAGTGTTGTCAACATTTTGAATCCGTGTCAAAGCAGTTTATTAAAAACAACATGCCGCCAAATGCCAAAATAAACAATCCTTTCGCCGCCGTAGAATGTATTAAGTATTGATTTTGAATGGATAATCTTTGGTTTACTCTTTTCTCGTAGTCGAAGTGAAAAGTAGTGTATAACTCTGGTCTAAAAGCCATATTACCCCTTGAACCATTTTCCCTCACTTCGCTCGGGAAAATAACCATCTCGTGGTTTATTTTACACCCTTGTCAACCAATCTACTATTTTATGTTTCTATTTGCGTCCCATTTACCTGAGCTGAGCGGCTAGAACCAGATATGGAAAAGTGGCCTATTTGCGGCATACGCTTTTAAATATTTAATACTGCTGCTGACGTGACACGTAAACGGTAAAATGTCGAGAACTTGAGATATTTGTTTCGACGGAGATAATACAGCAAATAAAGTCCGAGAGCGTTGATAATTCGGGTGTATCTTCCTCTCAATGCTGTTAGTCGTTATTATGCCAAATTAAACGATTATTGTAAGAGCGCGCACATTAAAAGTTTATTTTCCTTTGAAATCTTCAAAATAATGTTCTCTTGATCACTACTCAATTCATTTCTCATCATCCCGATGTTCATCGAGTGACCTACATATATTGGACACATCTTTATTTGCGTCGGTACAACCCGGTCGGTACCCGGACGCGAAAGTAGACCCTTATTGGGATTAGGTTACTTTTGGGCACCCTCAACTACCCCTAGACTATAGTAGAACCTGTAAATTAGAGTGTGAGTCCTCATTAGTGCACGAGTACTGAGTTGTGCGAGGTGGCGGAGCTGTATGCGATGAAAAATTCACCTACTTGCCTGCGTTTCTAGCCTCGATGACGCACATTCTTACCATCTTTTAGGGTTCCGTAGTCAACAAGGAACCCTTATAGTTTCGCCATGTCCATCCGTCTGTCTGTCTGTTTGTCTGTCTTCGGTTTAGCTCAGTAACCCTTACAACTAGAAAACTGCAATTCGGCGTGGGTAAATAAACCAATTACGATGAAGTGAAACGTGTTCTAAATACATTCAGTCCCACCGAAGCCCAGAGTATTAGAAAGGCAAAAAGAGCGTTTGGAAATGCAAGTATAAAAAGCGACTTAAATTTCATAGCAAATCATTTGATGACTATCCCAAATGCTATTAAAAACTACAGGATGCGAAGCTGTCCATCAGCGATAGTTTAAAAATAGTTCATGAAACCTATAGAGATGTTTCCAAATTAAACATGAGCGTAAAAGGAAAACAGATTTATGATAAACTGAAGTTGGTGTTAAAGAAGAATTCTGGCTATAGCACACTAAAAATTATAAATGAGTCACAAGGCAAAGAAATAGAACTTCAATCTCAAACTTCTCGTGCATCAATTGATTCCTACAAAAAATTTAAATATGCACCTATTACAACTGTCGACGTGGAAAGATCATTTAGCTCCTTGAAATGGATATTTACAGCAAGACGCCGTAGATTAACTGTCCCAAATATAGAAAAAATATTAATAGTTTATTCTGAAAATCGTGTCAACTATTCAATTTACAGCAGGTAATTAATTAAAGTTATTTTAATTGTTACCTTATAAGTTATAAGACTTTTACGGAAATTAAAATAAAACTTTGTCACAGATTGTATACAACTCACAGAGAGGTAGTTATTCATTAGGCATAATAAGATATTTTCTTAGACTAACATATCTGTTTATCTCTACTCTTTCTCAAATCATTCCCGCTCCGAAAACCCCGATGTATGTTTATAACCGTGTGTCGTCGCCTCATACAAACTGGTGTCCGACAAGTGTGAACAGCTTCATATAAAATGTTCTGCCACTAGGACACACGATGAAAAAATCGTCCCGACAGACGACATACTGGGGACAAGGGCTTAGAGGGGTATATAAGTCGGTCAGATATATTTTGCTATTAGATCAACGGAGCTATTTTTCAATTGGACTTCAATTTGAAATATCACCCGGGATGTCTAAAATATTAATGGGAGTTCCGCTGCGCGATAGCTTCTATCTTCTGATGTTGGGGCTCTATTGAATGAGTATCGGCTTAGTGGTATTTCAGTTAATCCCAAACATTCGTTCACCGTTATATGTGTACCTCTACTAATCTAGTTATTATTCAACAGCGACGAGACGGTGAGCGAGCGCACACTAACCACCCTCATCACCGTGTGCGGCGAGAACGCGTGCGCGCCTCTACTCATGCGCGAGATGTGTCGCCTCGCGGACGCGCACTCGGGCTCGGAGCACAAACAGCTGTTCCCCGCGGCCGTCGGCTGGCTGTCCATCTGGTGAGTGGCTCACTCCTGGCATATCATCATCCAACAGCCACGAGACAGTGAGCGAGCGCACGCCATGCAAATTGAGCCTGTTTTTAACCAACTTCAAAAGAGGAGGAGGTTTCTCAATCTTTGTTTGAAAACGCCTGGACCGATTTGGAAAATCCCATTTTTAACCCCCGACGCATAGAGAGGGGTGTTATAAGTTTAACGTGTCTGTCTGTGCATCTGTGTATCTTTATCTGTGTATCTGTCTGTGGTATCGAACCTCCCAAACAAATGAACCGATTTTCGTTTAGTTTTTTTTTGTGTCATAGATAATTTTATTCCGAGTGTTCTTAGCCATGTTTCATGAAAATCTGTTTAGCCGTTTTTGAGATAGTGGACTGAAATGAAAATGTCGGGGGTTATTCAACTTTTCTAAGTTGTAGTCATTTTTAGAAAGCATATCCTTCGCAGGTTGTCCCATTAGATCGTGGGCCCACTCCCAATACACCTACGTCACATGACAACATGATAAAATGCATGGCAGCAAAAAAAATGCCCCCCTACAAATCCCCCCCCCCCCGTCAAACCCCCTTCAACCTCCCACCCCTCCCCTCACATCCCCTCCCCCGGCCCGCCCCCGCCTCCAAGCCCCGTACGTCTTACATCAAACAACCCCCCCCCCCCAACCTCGTCCCGAATCTCTCACACACGAATTTCGTTCGTTTGACCCCTTCGCTGTTTCTAATCCATTATTTGATTGCAGCGTGAACAAGCTGAGCGCCCCCGAAGTCCTGGAGGAGCTGGAGGAGGGGCAGGTGGACGACACGCTGGCCCCGCAGGTGGAGTCGGCCTGCGTGCTGCTCTCGTACCTCGCCGACGCGCTGCACGCCATCAACAACGCGCAACCGCCCAGTGAGTGTTGTCGGTCAACTAGCTCCTCTATAAAACGCGTGTGAGCTAGAGGAGATAAATAAATAAATAAATAGTCCACACCGGAGGCACGGCCCGCCCTAGCGTGCGCGCGCAGTGTAGACCTGCCTCAGGCGAGCTTGCCCGGGCCGAGCGCGCCGCGGCCTCTGTGGACACGGTGGTTTTGTTCGGCCGCACGCTTCGCCCAGCGTTACCGGCTTTTTGACCGAGATCAAAAGGGCCGGAAATGCAAAAGCATTTTTTCCGTATATATGTATGTACAAAGTGTTTTTTTAACCGTGTTAGAGCCGAAGCCCGCTTAAAGTATCCAAACCGTACTAATCATTCGTGAAAAGAAAAAATGATAGTTAAGATTTTAGTAATAAAAGGTAAATAAGTTTGAAAAATCCTGTATGGCGCGCTGTGCGAAGTTCATTCACCCGGTTAGAGTTCGTACCTATCTACATAAGATGGTGGCTAGCGGTCACTGTGGCACTCTTTGGGGGAGGCCACGGAATAAAGAATCCATTGGAAGTGGTGAGTGGGCGTTCCCATGTCGCCGAACATGAGCAATAATAAGCATACTTCTTGCACAGATTATTGTCAGTCACCGAGCAACCGCACGCGGCGTATGACATGAGAGAATATTTGTTTATTTTAGTAAAATGCCGTATTGCGCTATTAAAAGCTGCTCCAACAACAGCACATTAAAAAACTTGTCTCATGGAGGTATTTCCTATCATCGGTAAGTATTATTTTAGAATACGTATATAAAGAAATATTGAATTTTAAATTTCTTAGACAAAGTTTGCGTCTGTAGTCAAGGAAATCTCAGTTCTATTTATCTAACAATAAAGTTCATAATCTTGTGTATTATTTAGCTACTCGGAACGTGAAATGCACGGCAAATGTTTCGAAGGTTCGCTACTCAAATGCTGTGGCTAAGGTCGATAATTGTTATCAATAAATCTAAATAAAATAAAATAAATAAAATAAATAAAAATCATTTATTTCAGACTTCAGTGGTCCATAGGTATTTCGTTAGTAACAGTCAGCTTAAGGAACTATGTTAGTGTGGAATTGAATCAGATAATATATTATACATTAAATTAGATTAGTTTAGTTCCATTAATACATTGAATTGAAATTAATAAAATAAATTAAATTAAATTAAGTAAAATGCAATAAAAAATTAAATAAAATCAATAAAAATAAAAATGAAAAAGATATTTTTTTATGAATCCTAAGAATATTATAAAATATGTGAAAGTTTAGATGATTGGATGTTTATGTTTCGATGTTTAGATGTTTGGATGTTTGGATGTTTAGATGTTTGTTACTCAATCACGCTTAAACGGCTCAACCGCTTTGGATGTCATTTGGTACGAAGATATTTTATAGCCTAAATTAAAATATAGGATAGTTTTTATCCCGGGTCCACGCAGGCGGGTTCGCGGGCGGAAGTTAGTACCTAATATATAATATCTGAATATTATGTCATAGACAATAAAATAATAATTATAATATTAGTTTTCCTAAAGACATGAAAACATGCAACGTCTGCAAGCTCAGAATTTTAGTTGTATCAAATAGTATTTTACAGTGCATATACTAGTGCGGGAAGAGCACTTTCCGTGCACATGTCGAAACTTTAAAGAGCCATATGGACAGTAAAACGTTGTACGATACACGTGCGAATAGGTAATTCGAAACTCGTATTGATTTAAAACAGTCCCTTCGGTCGTGTTTTAATTTATCTCCACTCGTTGCCAATTTCCTATTTTCGGCACTTGTATCGTAAATAACTATAAGATGTGCTTGTATTATATTTAACATAGTATACTCTTTGTTTATTAGAAATAGTGTTTAATTGCAACAACATTTATAACAAAAGTAATTGTAATTTGTAAATGTTACCTACTACTAATAGTACTAATTATATAATAAACGAGATTTTATTAGAAACAATTTGTAACTTAGTCATAAAGTAACCCAAGTCTGAGCTTAATATTTACCGTATGAATATCATAAAAATATCGATAGTCAAAATCATACCCACATCCCTATTCGACCGTCGCATCTCCATAGTTTTGAAAACAGCGCCATCTTGCGTCGAGTAGCCGAACGACCACGTCTCTTGCAAGTCTTGCAACGCATATGGTAACTGACGTAAGAAATATTTACTTGACACTCTAAATGAGACCGTAAATAGTACCAGTTAAAGTAGATTTTGCATATAAAATTTGCTACCGTTAACAAAATATTGTCACAGTATGTTTTAACAAATCGAAAGCCTATTGCAATTGTGTGTTCGTGTATTAATGAAGTGTGTTTGTGTGCGTGCGGCGACAGTGGTTCTCTATGAAAATCGGTTGAATGCCACTTCCAATGGATTCTTTATTCCGTGGGGGAGGCCCATGTCCAGCAGTGGACGTCTTTCGGCTGATATGATGATGATGATGATAGCGGTCACTTGGCTGGATGATAAAAAATAATATTTATACAAAAAAAAAGTTCTTTGTAATGTATACTTTAACTGGGCTTCGGCTCTAAGACGGTTAAAAAAACACCGTGTATACAGGGTGTTTTTCTGAATTTCCTTGAACTTCGGCATATTGCAGAGTCCATTCACCGAAACAAAGTAGCATAATTCGTTTTTCAAAAAAAAAAAAAGTTTTTTTTTCGATTTTCATACAAAATAATTAAATTTAGCATGAACGGTTATTGTACAAGGGTCTTAAGAGTTAATGAAAAGTTAGTGTCAAATGTGATAATGTTCAAATGACATCACATGACATGCACGTCAAAAAACCGTTTACACTGGTTAAAGTTGCATAACTGATTAAATTAAAATGTTGAATATCTTGATAACAGTAAGAGTTAAGATACTGGTGTCTTGGAGAAATTACCTTTATTTGACCTAAGCTATGCCCCCTTTCAATTAACGGAAATTGGCGGGAACACGTTGTATATCGAACTCTCTCACAAAATATCACGAGATTCGGTTGAGAGGTGTGACTTATAGAGGGAACAGCCGGACAGCCGGACTTACGAAAGCTAAAAATCCTATAAATATCGAATTCGCTCACAGAATTTCCATCGAATGTGAAAGGAAACAAATATTTTCTGTATGTTTTTTTGACACGCAGGTGACAGCTTTTGCGTTGTTGATGTTATACACAAGCAATGTCAACAAAAACATACAAATTCAAATTCAAATTAATTTATTGCCTAAAAAAATACACAAAATATAACTTTTAACATAGGTACAAAGAAATAGCTTGACAATGCCTTAGAATTAAAACTAAAAATACTAAATT
This sequence comes from Epinotia ramella, assembly GCA_947578815.1. Classification (NCBI taxonomy): domain Eukaryota; kingdom Metazoa; phylum Arthropoda; class Insecta; order Lepidoptera; family Tortricidae; genus Epinotia; species Epinotia ramella. The sequence goes on from CANPUT010000122.1 coordinate 1,028,497, forward strand.
GCGTTAGGTTGGGCAATGGGTGCTCGTCTCAGCATATGCAAGGCTTGAAGCCTTGCGCTGGTTTTCAGACGAGTCCCTTGGACAGGGTTGGTCGTAACACTACGTCTATCTTATACACGTACTTAATGTTAGATTGGTAAATGATTGCTCTACGATCATATTATTCTTGTGTTAAGTGTTTAGATGTATAAAAACTGACTGTAATGTAAAAAAATAATAAACATGCAGATTTGGAATCGCAATGCGCCACCGAATATGCCCTTTGCTCGGTTCACACCCCATTTTGAATGCGCTAATTTGTATGTGCAGACTGGCGCCCCGTGAGCCCCACGTGGGAGGCGCCGTACGACCTCGGCTTCGACCTCGACTACGCGGACGACCAGCAGGACGACGACGACACGAGCGCCGACGATTCCGTGAGTCGCGGATATACATGTTCTTTTATTCGACTTATTTAAGGGGCTCCCATACGCCAATGACCTTCGATCTGAATCTCTTAGTTTTCTAATGTTTTTTGTAGCTTATTATATTAACGACAACGGCTTTAAACAATATATTATCCCATATTTACTTCAAAGTTCATTGTTTTCGAGATATTTGGCATAAAAGTTGAACAATTTTAGGCCAAAAAACAGGTTTTCTGGCCATAAGTTTTGTGTTAATTAGTTTAAAATGAAAACCTATACGTTTTTAGAGACATCATAGACGAACCCAAATATGTAGATTTCGTATATGATAGATCTTAAGTTAATTAATTATAATTATACAAGTGTTTTTTTAGACAACGTGTAAAAAAATCATACAAAATTAAGTATTAATTTCTTTCAAAATCCGGTAGACTAAAATGGAGATAAAAGATTGAATAACCGATAGCCGTTTGACTTATAATTCTATTTGTAGTGCAAAAGTATTCAGAACGATTCAAAACTTGTCAAAAATCGATGAAAACCTCGGGTAGCCCCCACAATTTGCATCTCAGCTGTCAGTTGTTATCCAATTGACCTGGAATTTGTAATACTTGTCAGTTCGGTGATGACGCATTATAATGGTGCCACCGAGCTGATGTGATGATGGAGACCTAAACCACACATCTACACAAGATAAACCCGCCTTAACAAGTAGTTGATGAAAAGCTAAAGTGTTTAATATTATGATCTTTAATTCATCACATCACAAATTGAAGAGTTAGACTCGTGTCGGTGTAGCTCCCTCCACCTGACTCTGTCTGTTCCTCGCAGTAGGCGTGAAAAGCACTATGTAATGTCTCGGCCAAAAGTGCAATAAATGGACTCACCTGGCGTCTCGGACCTCGAACCCACTCGTCCATCTATTGCCTACTGTCTAGCCTTTACAACGTACTATATATGTCTACAAGTAAAGAAGATTGCGTCAACTGTATTATGGAATAGGGATGATGACTAACATTTTTTGTGACGTCATTCGAACCAGTTTTTGGAGACGAACAAATGTTTGTATGGGAGCAACTACAATTAAAGACCATAAATACCTAAAATTTTGAGATAAAGATTGACCTCGCTGGCGGCAGCGCGAAACGCTTTATACTGTGTGTCTATACAAGTGTGACGTCACATTTGTTTATTTGTACTAATCGTAGTATGGAAAATCTTGTAAATTGTGGTTTCGGTCGCGAAATACTGCGTTTAAGTACATAGTTGTCATACAATTTTGTTTCTAGAAAAGCGTAAGGATTCTATTGGTAGCTTTTAATTTACTCTCGGACAATAAAAAAAAATGCATGTTTTTTCTAAATTTTCAAGGTTCATATCTTTTTATGATTTTAATTATATTTTATAATTTATACTTTATTACGATAATTTGATGGTTTACTATCCATTTCCCTATTGAAGCCTATTGAAGGAGTTATCAATTTCACATGTTATCTATGCTATGCTATGACTCATGAACCATGGTACTCATAGCTAGAAGACTGTCTCCTAATATTTATTGTTTATATTGTGTATTTGTTAACTTCATATTTGGTGAGGTAGGGCACAGCGAAATGTCATCCCGCTCGAATGTGGAGCAGCCCAACTGGGGAAGTACCCCCGCCTTGCAGAAGACCACAGCCATAATAACACTACTACTTGCTCTGTAGTAGTGTTGTGTTCCTGGAGGTGAGCAAGGTCGCCAGAGCTCCCGAGGATGCGTTGTGTTGAGAGCGAGGGAATTTGTGCCTTCAGCTGTCAACGTGGCGAATTCTCAAACATATCAAGGGTCGGCAACGCCCATGTTACTCCTTTGGAGTTGCATGCGTCTATAGGCTGCGGTGTCCGCTTACCATCAGGCGGGCCGTACGCTTGTTTGCCACCGTCGTTGTATTAAAAAAAAAGACCGGTTTGCACTCCGGGAGTGCCAGCAGAAGTGAAAACTCAATAAGATTGTAACAGTTTTTCGATCAGGTCACGTGACATCTTACGGTGTCATCCTAAAAATGAATTTCAATTATCAATTATTTAGGCGGACGGGCCGCGGGCGCGTTGGGTGCGACGGGCCGCCGCACGGAATAAAGAATCCATTGGAAGTGGCATTCAACCGAATTTCATAGAGAACCACTGTCGCCGCACGCACACAAACACACTTCAATAATACACGAACACACAATTGCAATAGGCTTTCGATTTGTTAAAACATACTGTGACAATATGTTGTTAACGGTAGCAAATTTTATATGCAAAATCTACTTTAACTGGTACTATTTACGGTCTCATTTAGAGTGTCAAGTAAATATTTCTTACGTCCGTTACCATATGCGTTGCAAGACTTGCAAGAGACGTGGTCGTTCGGCTACTCGACGCAAGGTGGCGGTGTTTTCAAAACTATGGAGATGCGACGGTCGAATAGGGATGTGGGTATGATTTTGACTATCGATATTTTTATGATATTCATACGGTAAATATTAAGCGCAGACTTAGGTTACTTTATGACTTACCTACAAATTGTTTCTAATAAAATCTCGTTTATTATATAATTAGGTAACGTTTATAGTTAATTACTTTTGTTATAAATGTTGTTGCAATTAAACACTATTTCTAATAAACAGAGTATAATTTGTTAAATATAATACAAGCACATCTTAAATACTATTCGATACGACTACGATTCTGAGCTTGCAGACGTTTGACTTTCTTTTGCTGGACTTTTGATTTTTCTTCAGTTTTTTTAATGAACTTTTTAGTTTTTGTTTACGTAGGGATGAAATCGTCGAACTGGACGGTGACGGCGCATCACAAACGGATTGGGCGTTATGTAATTCAAAGTCCTCAATACGTAGTCATTTAGAACCTTGACCATCTCCCGTTCCTTCTGTGGATGCCCGCTTGGACGAAGGTCCTGGCTCTTCCGTTTTATTGAGTTCAGTCTACATGCAATATAAATAAAATAGTAAGCTCAATGAAGCGTGCGTTATAGATATTAAACGACGATGTATTTCATAGATGTAAATACCCAATTACATAGAAAAAATACAAGACTCAGAAATCATGCTCATCACAAAGATATTTGCCCTTGCCGGGATTCGAACCCAGAACCGTCAGCTTTGTATGCCCCTAGTCATAGTCAGTCTCTAGGCTATACCGGTCGTCAAATATAAAGAATTGGAAGCAGGGCGTCATATGAGAAATCGGAGCGTTGCTCGCTCCTTTGTATGGCCCACTGCACTGCCTCCACCGTTCGATATATTGGCCTAGCAATGCACTTTACAACATTATAAGTATGCAAATAGAGAAACAATAATTAATCATAATAAAATTATTCGTACTTACGGCACTTACGCTACATACTATGTTTTGCGTGGGAATTGAATCTTCATGAATGAAGCGTTTTCCTTTTGGCGAAACCCAAAAATCAGTTTCAACAAAATGTTCCGAACAAATGGTGTTGCATCGTTGCGGAATCCAATCCTTTCTCCCCGTAGTATCAATCCATCTTTCCTTTGTTTTCGTGTCTTTAGGAAAGCTATAATATTATAATTATGATTTTATTGTGTATGACATAACATTCAAATATGATATATTAGGTACTAACTTCCGCCCGCAACTCCGCCTGCGTGGACCCGGGATAAAAACTATCCTATATTTTAATTTAGGCTATAAAATATCTTCGTGCCAAATGGCATCCAAAGCGGTTGAGCCGTTTAAGCGTGATTGAGTTACACACATCCAAACATCTAAAACATCCAAACATCTAAACATCCAAACATCTAAACATCCAAACATAAACATCCAATCATCTAAACTTTCACATATTTTATAATATTCTTAGGATTCATAAAAAAAATATTTTTCATTTTGAATTATCGATAACAATTATCGACCTTAGCCACAGCATTTGAGTAGCGAACCTTCGAGGCATTTGCCGTGCATGTCACGTTCCGAGTAGCTAAATAATACACAGGATTATGAATTTTATTGTTACAGAAATAGAACTGATATTTCCTTGACTACAGACGCAAATTTTGTCTAAGAAATTGAAAATTAAATATTTCTTTATACGTATTCTAAAATAATACTTACCGATGATAGGAAATACATCCATGAGACAAGTTTTTTAATGTGCTGTTGTTGGAGCAGCTTTTAATAGCGCAATACGGCATTTTACTAAAATAAACAAATATTCTCTCATGTCATACGCCGCGTGCGGTCGCTAGGTGAGTGACAATAATCTGTGCAAGAAGTATGCTTATTATTGCTCATGTTCGGCGACACGGGAACGCCCACTCACCACTTCCAATGGATTCTTTATTCCGTGGGCCGCCGGCTCGCCCGTCGGCGCGCCGCAAACACTATACCATCTTGTTTTTGCCATTGCCAAATATTTTGCAAAGCTTTATCTCTTTAGGAATAACGCCCAAATTCGAACTATTCGAATTTTCTCAATAGCAAAACGGTGAAGGACGCGTTGGTTAAAATTATATATAAATATTTGCAGAATATGCTAATGCAAAAAGTGTTTAACGGCTTTATACTCTTACGAATAGCGTTCAGTTTTGAATGAAGTCGAATCGGCTAGCAGCAAAAAGTGACCTCCTTCACATCTTACGTCACAAAACTCTGTCGCGTATTTAACAATTTTTCCCCATCCCAAAAATTGCTCAGCGCCGCTAAAGAAGTTTTCACTTCAAAAAATCTTCCATCACCTCAGGACGAAGACGCGATGCTCCAATACAAGCTCTGCACGTTCACCGTGACCCAGCGCGAGTTCATGAACCAGCACTGGTACCACTGCCACACGTGCAAGATGGTGGACGGCGTCGGCGTGTGCACCGTGTGCGCGCGCGTCTGCCACCGCACGCACGACGTGTCGTACGCCAAGTTCGGCAACTTCTTCTGCGACTGCGGCGCCAAGCCCGACTCCAGGTAACGGTTACTAGTCACTACACACACACGGTTCATGACCAGCACTGGTACAGCTCCAGGTACGCAGTCTCACCTGGTAGAACACGTGAATGGCCGAGCCAGACCGCCTGCGTGCGCACCACGTATGCGTGTGCAGCGCGTACAACACTGCGTTGTAATTTATGAATCCTCATACGACATGACACACCGGATGCGTCCGCGTAGACGTGAAAACGGTTTCCACTAACTAAATCTTAACAAATCACAGATTTTTTTGTCGGTGTTTTGAGTATAATAAATTCTAGGTTTTTTTATAGATTCCGCCTTAAAAATAAAAAGGTTTTTGAGGTGCCTAAAAAGTGAATATACTGTAAATTTTGAAAAAAGGAAAACCTATAAACCTACCTCATTGTGTCAATAACGTACAAAAAAATCATTGAGATTGGAAAATAATTAGAACTGGAAAATATTTTCTGTGATTGTATGGACGAGTACGTAGTATTTTTCCCTCTTAAGGAAAACTTATCCGGTGGCGCTGTGTGAAGTTACCGCCAAAAACAAACTGCTTTTCTTTTACTAGTTTGGTCACAAGTTGGACCGGTGATCTGGTGAAGGTTTCAGGAGTACGCAGGATGAGCACTGCAAGGACGCCTATGTACAGTATAACCACAAATGATGTACCTGCGCAAAAATCATTTTTTGAAAACATTTTAACCAATCATAAGGCAGCGCGTTTGCGTGGGTAAAATCTTCAACGCCCATTGGCCAAAGTTTTGCGCACGACGCTGGCAGCTCCGGCGCCCGCTATCTTGTCTGGCGCCATGAGCACGCACACATGCATAGGCATGACAGCACGACATCACCTGTCATTGCCTATTGTACCTTACTTATAGTGCAACAAGGCCTTTATTGAAATGGTCATACGTTCGATTTCATTGTCAGCACTCGTCGGCGTGGACGAAGATTGTCGATGTAACTTATATTTGTGGTACTACTGTACAGTGATGTTGTTGCTAATAAGCTATGTGTCTCCAGCTGCCAGGCGCTTGTAAAGCGGTCGGTGACCCTGGGCGGCGCGCGCTCCGGGCCCGAGGAGGCGCCGCCCGCGCCCTCGCTCCGCCGCCGCCCCTCGAGCCCCTTGCCGCTCGCGCTGCTCGCGCCCCCGCGCCGCCCCGTGCTCGCCAACAACATACAAGGTATAGCGTAGTCTCCAGCTGCCAGGCGAACCATAGGGTATCCTAGCTCAGGGACGTGTTATTTGCCTCTAATGGCTCTAACAGTAAGCTCCTAGTCTCTATAGTAAAAACTGATGTACATTATGTTTTATCAAAAAAATATTATTTTTATTAAGATTTAAGTTCACGGAGCGAACCCCGGCCATTTGGAAGGCGTGCGTGGGGACATATATCCAACACGTATAGGCTCTTTGGAGACGAAGTTTAATGTCATGTAGTACACCTGCTAGAACCTATTCACTCGGTACATGAAGTGATATTATTATTGTTATTAAACTTGCATGTACGCTCTCCAGGCTGCCGCCAATACCTCGCGAACTACCCCGGCTGGGGCGCGTGCATGGACAAGGTGCGCAAGCTCCTCGACGTGCTCTCCGGGCCGGCACGCGCGGCGTGCGAGCGCTGCGCGGCGGTGGGCGCGCACGGGCGCGCTCAGCGCGCGCTCGCGCGGCTCCATCTCGGGGAGAAGAGATTCGTGCACACGGACAACTTGATGGTGCCGACTTTGGGTGAGTAGTGGTTTATTCCGTGATAAAACGTAGTTTTACATGTCAATATTTGTGGGGTCAAGATCTTAAATAACATTAGACATAGGCAAGTGTGTATTATATTACAACGGATAGATAAGTATGTCTTAGTTTACAATACGATTTCATTATGATTAGTAAATTTGTTTATATTAAACATTTTATACTCTTTTCCCGACTTTAACATTCGCCTTAAACCTCGCCGCCCACAGTCAATGTTTTAGGAAATAAGATATTTTATCATATAGTATCAAATGGTTCCAACCAATACCCATGTCGAGCCAGTTGAAAAGTTGTTAGTAGTGGATGGATATGCTGTCTGATTGGAAATGGAACCCTATTCAATATAGTATGCGTCATTTACACGCACGTCAACAGAATGATTAAATTAAGCACAATTTCCACCAAACGGCTCGCATCGCACCGGATCGGAACGGATTTTACTGTGTACATCATTTAAACGATATTAAATTATGTACACAGTATTTAAAGTCTATATTACCGCGCACAGCAGCTTGACCGCAGGCGAGTCGTAGCCGAAAGTATGCTTGCGACGTACGATCGGCTCCGTTCGCATGTCTTCGTATCCGATCGGCCCCGTTCAATCTAACTGTAATATACCATATTTACACTGTAAACCTTTTCCCACAGGCTCCCAAGAAGGTGCCTTCGAGAACGTCCGTATGTCCTACACCGGCGAGAACGGTCAGACCATCCGACAGCTAATGTCCAACCACAAGCTGCGCCGCGTGGCCATGTGCTGTCTTGCCTCCCCGCAGGGTCGGCGGCAGCACCTCGCCGTCTCGCACGAGAAGGGTACGTCTGTTTATTATGCGATTTTTAAACTTCACGCTTAGGACTTGGTCACGACCTACAGCGGTGACAGCGGGGACAGCAGCGGCAGCGGTGCGTCACACGTGGAAGTGAGAGGCCGCTCCCCGATCGTTTGCTCCTTCCGCTTCCGCTGCCGCCGCCGCTCGAGATCGCGGCCGAGGAAGGCAATGTTGCTAATTCCTAACTAACTAACTAGTAACTAACATTTTCCTGTACCTCCAACCTCTTATGTTACTTGTTAATACGAATTATCAAACATAATACAAAATATTCCACCTACTATTGTTAGCTCGGTTTTTAAGTTTTTGGCGAAGTGACGCAAGCAGTTAGTATTCAACAAATATGTATAAATATAACAAGCTTTTGTTTAACTTGACCTATTCGTTTGCCAGTTTGTTAGTGAGCCAGTAACTTTCTATTTCTATTTACAATTCAATATCATGGTACCATCGAGCTGATCTGATGATGGAGACAGAAGGTGGCCATGGGAATTCAGTACTTAACCGACGTAACCCCGTTGAGTTTGGGCTCGTTAGAATCGTCTTAGTGAGCAGTTGATGACGGTATACAGAAAAGTACAGTTGGCAACAAATGCCTGTACCTGAAACTTATTTTTATTAATCTCTCACCAGGGAAAATCACAGTGCTCCAGCTGTCAGCGCTGCTCAAGCAAGCGGACTCGTCGAAACACAAGCTCACGCTCACGCGTCTCTCGTCCGCGCCCATACCGTTCACCGTGCTCACGCTGAGCGAGAACCCGTGGAACGAGGACCTGCTCGCCGTGTGCGGCATCAAGGAGTGCCACGTGCTCACGTTCAACAGCGGAGGTGAGTTATAGAGAGTACCAAAAATGGGGTGTGAACCGATCAACCGATACCTGTTATGCCCTTGATCGGTTCACACCCCATTTTTGGTACACTCTGTATAGAGGTGGTTTGGATGGAATTCTCACCGGGGAGAATCACAGCGCTCCTCAAGCAAACGGACTCGTAGAAAGCTCACCCGGAATCCCAGCGCTCCTAAAGCAAACGGACTCTTAGAAAGCTCACCCGGAATCACAGCGCTCCTAAAGCAAACGGACTCTTAGAAAGTTCACCCGGAATCACAGCGCTCCTAAAGCAAACGGACTCGTAGAAAGTTCACCCGGAATCACAGCGCTCCTAAAGCAAACGGACTCGTAGAAAGTTCACCCGGAATCACAGCGCTCCTAAAGCAAACGGACTCATAGAAAGTTCACCCGGAATCACAGCGCTCCTAAAGCAAACGGACTCGTAGAAAGTTCACCCGGAATCACAGCGCTCCTAAAGCAAACGGACTCGTAGAAAGTTCACCCGGAATCACAGCGCTCCTAAAGCAAACGGACTCTTAGAAAGTTCACCCGGAATCACAGCGCTCCTAAAGCAAACGGACTCTTAGAAAGTTCACCCGGAATCACAGCGCTCCTAAAGCAAACGGACTCGTAGAAAGTTCACCCGGAATCACAGCGCTCCTAAAGCAAACGGACTCGTAGAAAGTTCACCCGGAATCACAGCGCTCCTAAAGCAAACGGACTCGTAGAAAGTTCACCCGGAATCACAGCGCTCCTAAAGCAAACGGACTCGTAGAAAGTTCACCCGGAATCACAGCGCTCCTAAAGCAAACGGACTCGTAGAAAGTTCACCCGGAATCACAGCGCTCCTAAAGCAAGTGGACGGGTATAGGGGTCGAACAGAATAAAAAAACACCAATTCGTTTTTCCTTTGATACTACCATCATCATCCTCCTAGCGTTATTCCCGGTTGTGCCCCTAAAGGAGCCCGGGGTCGCTTTGACACCTAATCCCAAGATTTGGCATAGGCACTAGTTCTACGAAAGCGACTGTCATCCAACCCACCCAGTGGGGAAACTAGACCCTATGGGGATTAGACTTAGCGGAATGTAATTTTTAAAAAGTGTGGGTCGCTCCCCTGAGGTAGTAGGATTTTCCGCACGCGTAGCGGCCGGCAATGGCCACTTTATAGTCCGTAACTTTGGCAATTTCCTCATTAAGACGCGAACTTCTGTATGGCGTATAGATGCTACTCCGACGCGGCCATTCTGCTTTATGCTCGTGTGTTCTATTGTAACAAACAGTCGGGTAAACACATGTAATAGGGGTGTAGACTCAAAAAATATTATTACTCCAAAAGAAAGAAGGCAAAAATATATGCCTAGTGACGAAAATCCCATTCAGATATCTCAAAGAATTACTAAGCTACAACCGTTTTAATATTGCTTGTTAGAGAGAGAAAACGCAAACAGTGTGCGACGTCACATTACGCGTCGCGCGCCGGGGGGCCGCGTCGACGGCGGCGCCGCACACGACGGTGCGCGGCACGTTGCCGTCTATTAGTGACGTCACAATCTTCAAGCGTCATCGTTTCATATGAAGTTGCGTTTTGCGAAAAAGCGACAGAACAAAACTTCCCCCTTCTTATAACTTTGGACACTTATAACTTCGTGATTATTTAACCTTTTCGTTGATTTGTTCTCCATTTCACTACATTTTTTATCCCTTTTCGAGAAAATATGACACTATTGATTATTTTATTTAGTGTCTACACCCCTATTCCATCTTAACAGGTACTGTAGCAGACCACCTGGTCATCAGCACCGGCCTCGAAGCCAACAACTACATAATCAAGGCGCTCTGGCTGCCCGGCTCCCAGACGCAGCTAGCCCTCGTCACGTCCGACTTCGTCAAGATATTCGACCTGAGCAAGGACCTCAACAACCCCATACACTACTTCCTGGTGCCGAGTGGGAAGGTGAGTGCTCTGTCTGTGTTCAGCCGTGTGTCATTGTACATAAGTTTCGTCGAGTTGGCCGCTAGATGGCGCTGTACCGTACGGGTCGATTCCTGAATCGCGCTATAGAGATTTTCCCGGCGATAATGACCTCTGGCCAGTACTAAATGTTGTTTTATCTACGCACATACATATCATTAGTGCTCTAAAATGCGTTAAGAAACCTTTGGAAGTGACTAGAGGTGAGCCGTAGTAGACGTACTATAGTGATGCGCGAGTTCTAATGATTTGCCTAATCGAATAATTAGCGATTACTAATGTCAATATACGAATTGGAAATTAGTTGTATACTAATGCTAATAATCGAATGACGACAACCAATTAATGTCAACGTCAAGTTCGATTCGGGCTCAAGATTTTTTTTTTTTTTTCTGGCTTTACAGAGATTAGCCAATGTCATGTTATTTGAGTAAAGAGTTAGGGAAACAAGGATAAAACGGGATGATTTCGGAAATTTGGAAAGGAGAGGATTGGGTTTTTAACATATAAATAAACTATAATTTAATATCATTCTTCTTTATAAATACTGATAAAATTTTATAAATATAGCTTACTAATAATTGTCAGTACTAGTGACAGGTGACAGTGACATTAGCGACTAATGTCAACGTCAAGTTCGATTCGGGCTCATTAGATTAGCTTACTAATAATCGAATGATTTTATTAGTCTACTTAGTTGAATGATTGTTAGTTGTTCTTAGTTGTCGACTAATCGAATTAGTATCATTCAAAGTCGCGCATCACTAACGTACTAGGCAAAACGCGTACTGAGTCTTGCGACTTGCGAGTACGCGTCCACCAAAAGGCTAGATCCGATCCAAAGACTAGGTCCACGAGTACTTACGAGTACGCGATTCAGTAAGTAGAACGGGCCATTGTAGTATGCGTCCGTCTTGGGAATATAAGTAATTTAAAGTCACAGCAAGTACAGACACTTGATCGAGACCTACCTATCTATCATCTATTCAAAACCCTTATTTTAAAACGTTCTTCAATTCGAGGGGATTCGGCTCTACTGTACCGCAACAACTATTTTTTGACAGCCTGGAACATCTCGTGTGGGAAAATCGAATTGTTGATTTTTATTACTTTCTTGGCATAAGTTCCATAATATTTTGTCTCTTAAACCTTCCCTGGACATCAACAATTATTTCAAAACAAAAATTAGCAAATTCGGTCCAGTCTTTCCGAAGTTATGCGATCAGATACATCTTGGCGATTCATTTTTATTTATATAGATATGAAAGGGTCTTTATCTATATTTTTATTTTATATTAATAACTAAGGAACATTTTACGAAAGGATCATTTTGCAAACGGTCACTGCTAAAGGGACGTTTTGCGAACGGGACTTTATTTATGTGAAGGGACTTTTTGCGAACGGGACCTTTTTGCAGAAGGGTCGTTTTGCGTAAGGGACATTTAGGAAACGGACAAAGGGACATTCTGCTAGTGGGACGTTATGCGCCCTAACCATACATACGTTCACGGCTTTATTCCGAAAAAGAGTAGGCAGAGCTAATGAGACTTATGTTATGTTATGTTCCAGCACCACTTTTAGCATAAACGACAAAATGTGTAATCGCAGTGATAAGTTGCTAGCCCATCGCCCACAACACATTTCAACCGTGCTCCCTTAGTCGACTTTGACGACACCCACGGGAAGAAAGGGGGTGGCGAAATTCTAACCCGACACCACGCGGGGCAATAAAATTAAAATGCCTCTGCTAAATAAAATGTGCTTTGTCCCTTTCTAACGAACCCAAATGTCAAAGTGACAGATAAGGACAAACGAGTTTTAATGCCATTTTAGTTAAAACAGGCTTGTAGGACGTTTATGAATACGGCCGTTAATCACGCAGAAAACATCCTTGACTGGGAAACAAATATTCGTGCTCACACAAATAAATGCTGGTGATATGAACCCACATTTGAAGCCACACCAACCACGCTAAAGTGATTTGATTACAAGTTTCTCTAAAACTCTCATTCTCCCCAGGTCCGCGACGTGACCTTCGTGAACCAAGAGGGCGTGATGCACATGATATGCATGAGCTCAGCGGGCCACATGTACTGGCAGCCCACCAGCGACGAGTCGCACGCCTCGCTCGGCACCTTCTACATCACCAACACGCTCGAGGTGCTGCACCCGGAGATACAGGTATGTGCGAGGGAAATAGAGCACTATAGCAGCCGTTATAAGACTCAAATCTAATTGGCAGAGAAAGAGATACGTTGAAGACTGTTATTTGATCGTGACTTATATTACGTTTGATAAATCGCACATGGGACCGAAGCTGTTAAAATAAATACTAAGTAACTTTTTTGGGTCAATTACCCTCATGTGTTATTCATAAAAATCGAGCATTCGCTGGTAAAATATGACAAGTAATAGGAAAAATAGGGTTTGCCCACTCTCAGCCTGGACTGCTATCAGGTGGCACCGAGCGGAGTAAATATACCCTCATCTGTTATTAAATGTTTAATGAAGTGAAAGGTTTTTTATATCCTGTCAAACGGCGTTAGGTTGCCTAGGCAAGACCTGGACACAAAAAAGGTTGCCCAACTTAAAGATCGGGAGATTCCGAAACTTAGAAAAAAAATCATCTTAGTGTCATATTAATGCCATCTTTTTATGCTCTTATTGTCTAGATCGTGTAAAAAGAAGCATGTTTTGTTTGAACAACGTTTTTGTAAACCTGAAAACTGCTGAGATAATGGGCCCCGAGTTATAGATTTTTTTACGACATCTAGAGCGTGTTGAAATAAGCATGTTTTGTACGGACTCTACTAAACATACATACACAATGATACATATATACACATATCACTAGAGATGTACCGACTAGTCGCCGACTATCCGGCTTCATTTGTAGTCAAAACGAGCCGATTAGTCGGCACTTTAAGGATCACAGGAAAACGAGACATAAAATGAGTGAACTGCTATTTTTTACCATTCGTTTTATATTTTACTCAAAAACAGATTTATTATCACATTTGGTACTTTGAACGCATGCAGATAGCGCGACGGCAAAGCGAAACAAAGTTTTCCGATTGCACCCGAACTTAGCCGAAGTCCACGATCGGCTTAGCCGACTAGTCGGCCTTCTAGGCGGCCGACTAGTCGGCTAGTCGGCCAAACCCATAGTCGGCCCATCTCTACATATCACTAAGTTAAGGAATTCACGATGGCACTTGATTTCACGATGGCATGAGTGCCTACGTACGTCACGAAAACGATTTCACCGAGCGATTCCCAGTCACAAGTGGTGTAAAACAAGGCTGTGTCATGGCTCCCACCTTATTTGCCATCTATTTTTCGGCAGTAATGAATGATGCACTTCAGAAATGCGACAACCGGATAAAGGTAAATTTCCGCACTGACAAGGGTATTTTCGACCTGTCGCGCCTTAGGGCGAAACGAAAAACACAGACTGCTTCGGTGACAGAGATTCTTTATGCTGATGATGTCTGTCTTATGGCTGAGAGCTTGGAGGTCCTACAAAGTTATCTTGACAATTTGGACGAGTCTTGTCGTAAGTTTGGTCTGGTGATCAGCGTGTCGAAAACCCAGATTGTTAAACAACCTGCAAAAGGGAAATCTGCGAGCGACGCTGCTGTTCTTCTGAGGGGAAACGCATTGGATGACGTGGGAACGTTTCGGTACCTTGGAAGTCTTTTGCGGAACGATAACCGACTGGAGTCCGAGATTTCCGCACGGATCGCGAAAGCTGCTGCAGCTTTTGGCGGGTTGAACCAACGAGTTTGGAAATCGCACGACCTCAGGCTTACCACAAAGCTTGCTGTCTATAAAGCAATCATTCTGCCCATATTGCTTTACGCCTCGGAAACCTGGTGTCTTTACAAAGGAGATGTCAAGCGCCTTGACACCTTTCATTTAAAATGTCTCCGAGCAATTCTTCGACTAAGGTGGCAGGATCGTGTTCCGAACTCGGAGGTTTTGCGTCGGACTGGCATGGTTGGCATGGAATGTCTACTTATAAAGGGACAATTACGTTGGTGTGGACACCTTGTACGAATGCCATCATCAAGACTGCCTAAGGCAGTATTTTACTCGGAGCTAGCCTCAGGAAAGCGCAAAGTTGGCGGACAATACCTGCGGTACAGGGATGTCCTGAAGCGCCATCTGTCTGCAACCGGCATATCATGTGAGTCGTGGGAAGAGCTTGCTACTCGGAGATCAGACTGGCGAACTGCTGTCAACACGGGGCTCAGTAACTTTGAAAGTACCCGTCTCGAAAATCTTGACGCCAAACGTCAGTTTCGTAAAACTCGGCCCAAGCCCTCCTACCACTACACTTACAACTCAACTCACTCACTCAACAAGTGGAGACCTTTATTGTTTTTCATGTCACCGGAGTTTCAAAACCAAGTTTGGATTTGCGAGTCATTCTCGCGCCCATGCACGCAAATAATAACTTTTTACAATCGTCTTGTCAGGATGTCGCCGTCGACGGATACGTCTGGGAGGACATCATCATCACATATCACAAACACAGATACATAATACATAAACAGTCAGCCAAATAATAATCAGGGTTAGGGGGGAGACAAATAATGTTATTTAACACATTCGCAACCGGACTAAAAATGGAACAATACACCAGAAACCGTCAGAACTCGCTAGGCGTGTAAGTTTAAAGCTACGCCCGCCTGGCGGGCTGAGCCGGCATCTGAGCAAACATTACGAGTGCCTCCCAGGCGGGCTCTAGGTTGCGAACGTTAGTCCTTACGCCCACATAAGCAGAAGCGGGAGCGTATTTTGCAAAATGCTTCCTTTTTCATTCAAGATTACGACGTAACTATTAGTATTTATTCAAAAACTGATAACGTAATTAAATAATCATTTCTTAACCTCTTAATAATAAAATAAAAAAAAATTTCGGCGCGCGGCGTCTGTGCAGCGTGATTTATACGTCTTTTAAAAATATATACATTTACGGCATCGTAGGTCCTTTAGTTATGTTTATTTTTTTATGGATTAACACAAAGTTATAATTTGCTATCATATTATTTTTAGGGCAAAATAAAAGTACAATTTGCGGTAAAAAAATATAATGTAATCCTGTTTTCACCAAAAAAACTCGAAAGGTGTTTTATCAACTTTTTAAAATGAATCTTTGATTTTCAATCATGTCAGCCCCTCGTAAAAGATTTGGTGATGTGAATTGTAATCATTCATGTACCTAATGATTCTTGTTTACTGCAAAATTGAGAACCGAAACGACACTTCTCACTGCAAAATTTGAAAAAGACTCCCAAGAAAACTCATTTATTTTAGGTTTAGAAACAGAAAATGAAAATTTGAACCATGTTAGCCCCTAGTTTTAGAAATAAGTATTTGAGTACTTTATCAGTTTTTGAATAAATACTAATAGTTACGTCGTAATCTTGAATGAAAAAGCAAGCATTTTGCAAAATACGCTCGTTTTAGGCGTAAGGACCCTTAAGAGGCTGACAAGACCTAATTTGGTGAAAATGATGTTATTTAAGCAATTTTTTAAGAATAACTATTTGTTCTAGCTCATCAAATATAATATATGGTAATATTTACCACATTTCAGACCGTGGACGGGTTCGATACATAATTGGACGACATCGGCTCGATAGAAAATAATTGTAAAGATTTATTATTATAATTAAAATCACATTAAACGGTTCTATGTCTTTATTTTTTTTGACGTATGGGTCTGCAATTAAAAACACGAAGTCAACATATTCATACCTAAACCGCTAACGAGTCATATTTTACAAATAGTCCACCCTTTTTTTTATTTCAATATTTATGTAATATTATCTTCAAAAATCGGGCCGCCCAGTAACACTCGCTCTCGTTTACTCCGATACAAATAGACAGTGTGCGCGCTATCCAAAATCCTCAAGGGCATTTTGGTGTTGACAGCGTCTTAAGAAGGGATTTTAGGGATGGGAATAATGTTGGTATCCTGTTGATAAAGTTATGTTGTAGGACGTGGCCGGCATGGTCGGCGGCGGCGGCGTCTCTGTGTACTTCTCGCACACGCTGAAGATGATGTTCTTCTCGTACGCGCACGGCAGGAGCTACCTCGCGCCGCTGAGCACCGTCGAGGACAGCGTCAAAGGTAATATATGAACACGTCCAACAAGTTTATTTTTTTATCTCACACTAGCTGCCCGGCCCGGCTTCGCACGTTTAGTGCGTACGAATGAAGCATTTTCCCGCGGTAAAAAGTAGCATATGTTCATCAGGGATAATGTCGGCTTCTAACGGTAAAATATTTTTTCAAATCGGTCCAGTAGTTTCGGAGCCTATTCAGTACAAACAAACAATCAAATCTTTCCTCTTTATAATAATAGTGTTGATACTCTTGGGCCTCCATTCTGTACGCATGGACGCCGAGGGAGCCCGAGAAGTGACAGTCTGTAGTTAGATGTATTTCCATAGTTTAGTTACTGGGACCGATTGTAATTCGGTTGTCGATTTTAGGTTTCCGTACCTGAAGAGGCAAAAACGGAAACTTTGTAGGATCACTTTGTTGTCCATTGGACTGGTGGTCTGCCCGCTGATCGTTTCGATGACCACAATGCCCTAATATGCACTTTAAAGTTTTGTACAGTCGCCATCAGATATATCGGAGCGGCTAAAGTACACACAAATATCTGACCACGTCTCTAATGCCTTGACAATAGAGACGTGTTCAGATATTTGTGAACACCTTGGTCGCCCCGATATATCTGATGGCGACTGTACTAGAAATTCCACTGAGTTACGAAAATCTTGTAAGTTTGAATTCACTAGAAACTGTACGACACTGTTGCGGAAATTGTGCGAACATTTAGTGTAAACGGATCTTCCATTAGGACATGTTTGACACACTAATATCCCTAGCGAGCTCCAAAGAGCCGGTGTTATGCGACAGAGAAACTGATACTGTATATTTTTCTGGGTACTGTCTTCCTCGGAACATTATCTCGTTGACTTTCTATTTTTAGTAACTTAACCTTATCTTCCCAGGAACAGCACTGATACCCCAGTCTCTAGCGACCCCTCCCAAAGAGGGCGGGCGCGGGGGCGGCAAGCAGGGCGGCGTGTAAGCGCTCTGCCAGTGGGCGGAGGTGCCGGGACACCCGGGCATCGTCACCGCCGTGCTGCAGGCCTCCAACAACCCCGTGGTGCTGATGATGACGCCTAACAACATCTTTGTGCAGGAGATCAAGGTGACTAACTGTGATTGCTGATACATTCGTACTGCGGTCGCTCGACACTATGGTATGGGGGCAGTGGATTGATGATGTTAATAATAGGGGTGTCGACTCTAAATTTATTATTACTTCAAAAGAAAGAAGGCAAAAAAATATGCCTATGACGAAAATCCTGTTCGAATATCTCAATAAATTACGCAGCTTGTTTTAATGTTGCTTGTTCGAGAGAGAAAACGTTCGCAAATCGTGACGTCACGATCCTCGAGCATCATAGTAAATGACAATCGTTCCATGAAGGTTTCGCGGAAAAGGGGCAAACAACGACACAATTACTAAGTATTCGAATCTACGCTATAACCAAGAAAATCGAATCTCGAAGTTCGCATAGCTCCGACTGTATCGCACTTATGATTTATGGTAGTCGAGCGTCAGAGACAGAGTTATACGAACTTCGAGATTCGATTTTCGTGGAAGCGCCGTTAGAATCCAGAAGTTGCTGAAATGAAGATACAATAGGCATGATGCCTCATGTTCAAATTGATAACGTTGTGATGCTAAATGGATAGTAAACCATCAAATTATCGTAATAAAGTATAAATTATAAAATATAGTTAAAATCATAAAAAGATATGGACCTTGAAAGTTTAGAAAAAATATGCATTTTTTTTTACTGTGTAGAGTAAATTAAAAGCTACCCATAGAATCCTTACGCTTTTCTAGAAACAAAATTGTATGACAACATGTACTTAAACGCAGTATTTCGTGACCTAAACGACAATTTACCTGATTTTCCATACTACGATTAGTACAAATGTACAAATGTGACGTCATACTTGTATAGACACACAGTACGAAGCGTTTTGCACTGCCGCCAGCGAGGTCAATCTTTGTCTCAATTTTTTACGTATTTATGTTCTTTAATTGTAGTTGCTCCCATACAAACATTTGTTCCTCTCCAAAAACTGCTTCGAATGACGTCACAATAAAATCTTAGTCATCATCCCTATTGAATCTTTACATGATAACCTTTTCTCCCAGGTGATCCCAGCCAAGGCGAAGATCACGGACATGGTGGCCGTCCGCCACTGGTGCGGCGGCGAGCAGAAGAGCACCCTCATCCTGCTCTGCGAGGACGGCAGCCTGCGGATGTACGCCGCGAGCCCCGAGCACACGAGCTTCTGGCTCTCGCCGACCATACAGCCCACTCACGCGCCGCGGCGCCGCCCGCGCGCGCTCGCGCACTCCAAGGGCAAGGCGCAGCAGGTACGGTAACTCCACGTCCTCGTGCTCTCGGGGCGGTGTTCCACTTGTCCAAGATCTTTGTCCAGTGTGCCTTTGATCAGAGATATTGGATGACTTCATCAAAGAATAATGGGCAAGTTGGTCTCCATATCCAATACAAATCTCATGCGTATCACGGGAAAAGCTAGTTACATAAGTTTAATTCTCTAATATGAGGACAAACTCCAAAAGCCCTGAAGAAGAGAGATCATCCTTCAAATACTAAGAGTTAATTGATAGTTAAGTATAAATATGTAAAAAAAAATATGTAGTATGTGAAAAAAATGAAAACAGTTAATTGTATAAGAGCAACATTACAATATAAATCACGACCCTGTGTCCTGAGCTAGGAAACCCTGTGTTACAGGACCCAGTTTCGTTGTTCCAAATACTTAACCTACGTATCTGTAGTATCTGTACAAGTGTACAAAGAGAGCAAAATACAAAATAAATATGGCTAGTTTTAGATGGTTAAAGTGTGTGTGAGATAAGAGAATAAGAAATAAAAATAAAAATAAATCTACACTGCGATACTGACTACATTGTTAGTAGTAATTATTAATTAGTAATTATTTAGTGGTCTTAATAATTATTACACCAAATGCTGTTGTCAATAAATCTATATTCGTTATATTTATATTGGTGATGATTCTGGGTTCCATACATTTCTGCCCATCATTCTTTACTAGAAACACTGACATTTAAGTGGAATGTGCCTCCGTCAAGAAATTTGATTAAGGGTGGTAACCCTTACCTGCCTCGGTACAGACCGAATCTTGGGCACTGTCATATACTACGTTATCATGACGATGATGACATTGATGACGGGACTATGATAATGGTGACGGGAAAATGTCCCGTTTCCATATACGACAAAACAGCTCTGCTGCAAGCCTTCCTTTATTGAGGCTCTTCCTTCATGGTTGAGCTGCTGTTAACCCTTTTCCAGATAGAGGCTTTATATCGATAAAAGACTGACATCCGATTGTCATTTTCTAACTGCCAGCCTGGAAAAGGGTTAATGACGCCCTGTGCAATGGAATAGACGCGTATTGTATTAAGTGAATGAGATTATGAATCAGGTGAGCTTATACATAGCTCGAATGTGCCATTGTATGTGAATGTACAAGGTACTTCTTCCTTGTCGTATCCTCATGGCTGAGGGACGTGACGGCTGTGGGCGCTCTTCACCATCACTCTCCAAGCTGCTCGGTCCTGGGCTTGATGCATGCTGGCCTGAAGTGTGGCTCTGGCCACAGATGTTACCGTGTCCGCCCAACGCATAGGCATCAGGCAGAGGACGCTCTGCTCGTCTTCCCTGCCATGCGGCCAGTGATAATTAGCTTTCCCAGGCTTTGCGGTCCGGACGTGACCACAAGGTACTTATTACATGAATATTTCCAGGTGGCTTCTAAACCCGGCACCAACGGCTCCCCTCTGTTCCCGATCGACTTCTTCGAGCACTGCGTCGCCATGTCGGACGTGGAGTTCGGCGGCAAGGATCTTCTGCAGGTGTACAACACCGCACAGATCAAGCACAGGCTCAACACCACTGGTAATGGGTTAATAAATAAATATTAGGGGACAATCTTACACAAATCGACCTAGTCGAATAGTAAGCTCAATAAGGCTTGTGCTATGGGTACTAGACGCCGATATATTTAAAACATCCATGACTCAGAAACAAATATTCATGCTCATCACACAAATATTTGCCCTTACCGGGATTCGAACCCAGGACCTTCAGCTTCGTAGGCAGCGTCACTACCCACTAGACTAACCGGTCGTCACGGTTAATAGGACATTACAGCACAGGCCGGGAAAATAGGAATTGCCCTGCTACACGTAATGGTTTTTTTCTTAAATTGTATCTGTCACTCATGCGGCAGTTACAAAGCAAAGAGGTTTTATATCAAATACAATGTCTGAAAACGGTCTATGTAAAATATTTTTAAGTGTTTTCAAATCGTGGCTGTATGCCGAAGGGTCTTTGCCATTCGCGCCTCACGTCAAATTCAACAAAATGGACAACTGACATGTTGCAGTTTTTATTACGATTTGTATTAATTTCATCTAAAATGTGTTTGTTTCCTCGCAAATGTGATGAAAAACATTGTGTATAACACGGGCGTAAGAATATTGCAAACTCGAGTCATCAAAAGCCTTCGGCGTCGGGCTTCTGATAGACTCTTGTTCGCAATATTCCACTTATGCCCCTCGATTATACACCTCTTAATCTGGTCTGGTTTGAAACCCTCGCAACGAATAATGCACAGCTGTGCCTAAAAGTACAAAATGAAAAGCCTGGGATGTTTTATTCAACTATTCCGTTTTCGTGCAGGTCTCTATGTGGTGTCCACCAAGATGACCGGATTCTCTATAGAAGTGATCAACTCGGATCCGAACATGGTCATTTGCGGTATCAGAGTGCTGCTGGGCAGCCAGGATGTCGCCCGGACGCCTACTTATATTGAGGTCAGTGTCTAAATACTTGGTAACTAAAGCTACAGATTAAACATTAAAAAGCTATACACCGCAAAACTTGATAGATTTAGATTTAGATTTCTTTATTTCATAAAATAAATTTACATTATAAGTTAACTTAAAGCTAATTTACACGAATTTATTTAATGATCGTCAAATAATGAATATTAATGGAATGAAATGTCACAGGTACAATACAACATTATTTATTATGGACATGTAATACAAAATGATTATTGATAAAGTCAAAATGAGTACATATAAATATTGATATTAATATCTCGTAATAATCGCCAAAATAAAAACTAGAACGTTATAAAATTTTAAAATAATTTAAATTAAATTAACCATTTCAAATATATTATATGTCCATATACTCACATACAAAATACAATGGATGTTCTAATAAAAAGATTCTCAGCTGACGTTTGAATGTTTCGTCAGATGGTTCAGTTCGCAATTTGGCGGGTAGACGCTCGTAATACGTTGGGCCAATTACCCTAGGATTTTTTACTGAAAGTGCCATGCGACGCGGTACTGTTCTTAGCCTTCCAGTGGATCGGAGCTGTTTACCTGGTACTTCCACCCGTTTAAACGTTCGTATATTGGTTCTCACAAACATTAGTACCTCAAACATGTATAGGGAGTGCCCTAGTTTATAAGTAGAGGGATATCTAGACTACAAAGGAATACTGAGCGGACTGTAAACACTTGTAATAATAGGTCTTTCTACAATAGTCGCGGGTCGCGGCGCGTACAAATATTAGTGCGTGCGAGCACGAAGCGGTACGCGAGGTGAAGTGTTGCGCGGCGGTCGCTGTCGCATCGCCGGCGCGTCGTTATCAGCTAACGGGATTTCTCCGCGCTCTCTGCGGCGGGTCGGTTTATGTTGCTGGGCCGGCATTGTCATCACCATATACTCCCGGCGTTGAAGAGCTTGAGTCTTCAACAGTAAGAATAGGAAGCGGGCAGATGGTGTTAAAGGCCCGACGGATGATGCCTTTCCTTGTCTTGATGTCGGCCACTCTAGCTACGCCATCTCTACCAGGCAGGACATGTACGATGCGACCCAGGAGCCACATCAGAGGAGGTAGATTCTTCTCCTTGATCACTACCATGGTCCCGACCTTCAACTGTCCTTTGGAGCTGCGCCACTTGGTTCTCTGCTGAAGTCCAGAGACGTATTCATTGGAGAATCTTGCCCAGAAGTGTTGTTTGAGGAACTCCACGCGTTGGAATCTCTGAAGGGATGTGATCTTCTGGTCGGTGATTTGGGGGTGTGGTACAGACATAAGAGACCTACCAATTAAAATGTGACTTGGAGTCAATGGCGCGAGATCAGAAGGATCGTCAGAAAGAGGCGTAAGAGGACGTGAGTTTAAGATGGCTTCGATCTGGATTAAGCACGTAGACATCTCCTCGTACGTAAGATGTGTGAGGCCTAAGGTTCGCCGCAAGTGATGCTTTACTGATTTGACAGCCGATTCCCAAAGGCCTCCGAAGTGAGGTGTGTACGCAGGTATGAATGAAAAGTTAATACCTTCGTTGGCCATGTTTACAGCAAAATCTTGCTGCAGTATTTTAGAGAGCTCATTGAAGGTGCCAACGAATGTGGTGCCGTTGTCGGAAAAGATGGTTTTAGGCTTACCACGACGAGCTATAAATCGGTGAAGAGCTGCGATGAATGCTTCTTTAGTCAAGTCCGAGACGAGCTCCAAGTGAAGTGCCTTTGAAGCTAGACACACAAAAATGCAGATGTATGCCTTTACGAGCCTACACCCTCTACCCTTGCGATCGGCTAGCAGAATTGGTCCAGCGTAGTCTGTGCCGGTTTCATAAAACGGATATTCTAGGTGTAGTCTTTGTATAGGTAAGTTGCCCATAATCGGCTGCACCGTTTCGCCCTTAAGTTTGAGGCATCGGAGGCAAGTACGGACAACATGTTTCGCTAGGTTTTTTCCTCCTAAAGGCCAGTAACTGTGCTTAAGCGTACTCAACAACAACTGTGGACCTGCATGACACGTTATTTTGTGGTACATTATGAAGAGCAACTTGACAACTGGGTGTTTACTACAGATCACGATGGGATGCTTAACACCGTAATCATAGAAGGAATTCCCTAGCCTGCCTCCAACTCTGATAAGTCCAGAGTCGAAAAAAGGTGAAAGCGAACAAAGCCGTCCCTTACCTGGTAAGCCTTTACCTAACTCAAGTAGGTTGTACTCTTCGGGGAACGACTCTCTTTGAGATGTGCGGATGAGGTAAATAGAAGCAGATGCCAATTCAGTAGACGAAAGAGAACCTGCCAGCCGGCGGTCAGGGTTTCTACAATTATGTATGAATCTGTATATAAATGCTACTATTCTTTGCAATTTAGAGTAGCTGGATTTGTTTTTAATCAATGTATGCAATGGATTTGATGAGGACGTTTCAGGTGATGAGTCAGAGCACAAAGCCAATGCCCTATTGGTTACAGTCTCTGGCAACGGAGTAGTTCTATCAGGACTTGGAGGATTCGGCCAGAGGGACTGGTCCTGTTTCAAGAATGCCGGTCCTGTCCACCATAACTCATTGTTTAAGATGAGATCACCAGTAAGTCCACGAGAGACAAGGTCCGCAGGGTTTTCTTTTGAAGGCACATAATGGAAAGAATCATGACTGTAGCTTTCTTGTATCTCGGAGATGCGGTTTTTAACAAAAGGTCGTAGAAGAGCTGGATTCGATGATAGCCAACCCATCACTATCATCGAATCGCACCAAAAGACGCAACAATCGGGTTTTCGACTAAGAGAATCAAGAACCTTAGTGCACAATCTTGCCCCTAATAAGACTCCACAAAGCTCAAGACGAGGAATGGTTGTGGCCTTGATTGGCGCTACTTTACTCTTGGAAGCAAGAAGTCTAACACGCACAGAGCCATCCCCCGCCACGGAGCGGACGTACAGACAAGCTCCGTAAGCTCTTTCCGAGGCATCTGTGAAGATGTGAAATTCTATGGTCACCGGCGACTCGCATAAGACCCATCTAGGTATATTGACGTGATTAAGGTTAGGAAGCGTGCTAACAAAACTATTCCACGACGCCAATATATCTCCTGTGAGTGGCTCGTCCCATGAACATTTATCGACCCACAATTTTTGCATTATAATTTTAGCTTGCACTACGCAAGGCATTACTAGACCAAGTGGGTCGAAAATTTGTGCAATTGCCGAAAGGACGTGACGTTTGGTGACCACGGATGGTGAAGTTAATTTTATTTGGAAGGTAAGAGTGTCACGAATGCACTGCCATTTAAGGCCTAGCGTTTGAGACAATTCGTTCTCACTTAAGTTTACCGAATCTGCATTAGAAACATTATCTGAAATGGCCCTAATTATCTCTGAACTATTGGACTGCCATTTCCGTAAATTGAAGCATGCAGATTTAAGAATGTTTGACACCTTACGACACAGTGCAACTGTGTCATTTATGGAAGTTGAGCCAGATAGGAAGTCATCGACATAAAAGTCTCTGGCGATTGCGTTTTGTGTCTGTATGTCTGGTGATTCCCGGGACAGCTGTAAGAGGCATCGTGTACTCAAAAACGGAGCCGAAGACGTGCCATATGTCAAGGTATTGAGGGAAAATATTTTGAGTGATTTTGATGGCTCTGATCGCCATAAGATCTGCTGTAAAGGGCGTTGATTTTCATCGATTAAAATTTGTCGGTACATCTTTTCGATGTCTGCCGACACGACATACTTATGCTGTCGAAACCGAAGCAGGATGGAAAATAAGTCATCCTGTACCCTGGGCCCTACCAACTGGATATCATTTAAGGATTTACCCGAGGTTGTAACCGCGGATGCATCGAACACCGCTCGGAGCTTCGTAGTGGTGCTCGACTCCCTAAAAATTCCGTGATGTGGCAGGAAATACGATGGAAGAGAAGAACGTGGAACTATTTCGCTCATATGGCCTAGTGCCTCGTACTCCTCCATGAATGCAACGTAACGTTCTTTAAGTTGGGGGTCTCTATCTAGCCTACGTTCGAGCGATAAGAACCTGCGCTTGGCCATTTCGTAGGAACTCCCTAACGCTTCAGGTGACTCCTTTAAGGGCATTCGTACCACAAATCGCCCTTGGTCGTTCCTTGTTGTGGTATTGACGAAATTGTCTTCACACGCATTCTCCTCTACCGATAGATTGTGTTTTTGGGATATGGTATCTAGTTCCCAAAATCGTGTTAATGATGCATCCGTTTGCTCATCATTTAGGAACAAACAAACGGGCTTAACCGAGCTTGGCTGATACAAGACGCCTGACAAGAGCCAGCCAAGCTTGGTTTCAAAGAGAGTCGGATGATGCTTGCCTAGATCTATGCGGTTGGTGCCGATGACGCTCCAAAAGACCGATGCGCCGAGAAGAATATCGACCGAAGACGGCTCATGAAATGAAGGATCGGCTAGGCAAATTCCCGACGGAATTGGTATGCTTTCGACCTGTAAGTATTTATTAGGTATTGAAGATGTAATTTTCGGCAATACTAAGCAATCAATTTCGGTCTTGTAGCTGCCATCGTAAGACTCCAATTTAAGAGAGCAAGATTGTGCACTACTAGATTCCTGATAGTTAATCCCAGTTACCTTTGAGCTGACAGATCGAGTGGGTAAGTGAAGTTTACCCAGTAAGTCCTGCGCTATGAAACTGGCCGTACTGCCATTATCCAATAAGACCCTGGCGTTGTGCAACTGTCCCTCACTGTCGCACACCCTGACCAAGGCTGTTGAAAGAAGAACATGCTGTGATAAGTTATTGACGGTTTGATCCTTTGCCGTCAACGCTACGTGTTCAGGAATTCTTGTGGGCTCATTATGAATGTGAAGTAAGGTGTTGTGTTTGACCTTACAATATTTGCAATGACTGAGCCTACATTTGCTGTCTGTGTGTCCTGGGCGTAAGCAATTCATGCACACTTTAAATTCTTTTGCCTTTACGTTGCGTTGCTCAACCGGCAAGGACCTAAAGACTTCGCAGTTAAAGACATAATGCTGTTTATGACAAAGTGGGCATGATGTATTATATGTTTTAACCTTTTGAGTCTCGTTATTTGAGGACACTAAGAAGCTCTTGGGCTTGCTAAAGGACGTGTCCGACTTAACTTTATTATGTTTTACCTCTTCCAATGTTTCGAGAAGATTGCACCTGTTGCTCAAGAAAGTTATGAAGTCGTCCAGACTAGGGTATTCCTTCAATGAGTTCCTATGTTCCTCCCAATGCCTGCTTGTAATAGAATCTAACTTGGATGCCATCATATGAATGATCAGTGTGCCCCAGTGTTCAGTTGGTTGGTCAAGTGTCGATAAAGCTCTTAGATTTTTATTTGTGGTATCAACAATTTGTCGCAGGCCTTGACTTGACTCTTTATTGACGGGTTCTACATTAAAAAGTGCCTGGACATGATTGTTGATAAGCAGCTGTTTGTTGTCGTACCTGTCGCACAAAAGCTTCCAGGCAGAGTCGTAATTATCGCCCTTAAAATCCAAGCTTCTTATCACTAACGCTGCGCTTCCATGAAGAGAAGCACGCAGGTAATGAAATTTATTTATGTGGTCTATACTTGCCTCCGAATGAATCAAAGACACATAAATATCCTTAAACTCCAACCAATTCTGATAGCCGCCGCTGAAGTGAGGCAAATTGATTTTGGGCAACCTGACATTGTGCTGTTTATGATAGATAGCTGTGTGGCATTCATTAGAGCTTACCTCGGAACGAGCATCTTTGTCGCGCTTGGCGCGGTGCCTATCGATGAGCTCGCGAGCAGCCGCTAGCTCCTGGTAGTAAGAACGCTCGAATTGCTCCCGTTCCTCGTACTGCGCGGACGGGTCCTCTGTTAGCATCTCCAATTCGCTCTGGTAGGAATCAAAAGATTCATACGAAATATCCAATTTTTTTACACGCATATCTAGTTCCACCAGTTGCAAATCGCTTAACTGGTCACAAGATTTTGCTGTAGCCAAGTATGAAGTAAATTGTGTGAGTTTTGTTTTAATAGTGGCTCGCTTCTTTACTAACTCCTTGAGTCTAAGCTCGTTAGCCATTATGGGTGATTAAAAAAATTAAAAACAAGATAAACAAATCACCACTACAGTATAAGTATTGTTAAGTAACTACGTAACGTCACTACAAGAATAAAATAGCAATAATTCCGATCAACGTAAAATTCGATGCTCTTAATATTTTGCCAGGCGCTACAATTTCGTCGAGTAAATGTGTGAATGTGCTAATTTATTTCGTAAGGAGTGCAAATGTGGCCATAGAAACACGATATTATGTATACCCACTTCTTATTTTTGTGAATCAGTGTGAACTTTTTATGCACCGGCGTAATGAATTGGGAAGTAATACTGTTGTATTATGTTTTTATGGTTTGACTAATGGCTAGAATGAATGTCTTGCCTGTTAATTATTATGATTGTGTATATTGTTTTCGATTATATAATAAGATTAATAAGTATGCCACTCAATATGTAAATAGATTTTTGTTAGTGATTATGATTACAAATGATTAAAATTGCGATATATGTTAACAAATATGTTGTAATTGATTGAAATTGCGTTTAAGTATATTTTATTCGATTGGATTATTAGGATAAATGTGTAAATAGGATATAAATAATGGATACCTAGTTTAAGAGTTTGTAAATAAACATGTATATGGTGTTTACCTAACAATGAAGCTATCTTAAACACAATTAAAATGTTATTTTCTTACAATTACGCAAGGAAATAATGATGAATTGCAATTAATTGAATTAAAATTATGATTGAAAATAATAAATTGTTGAATTAATAAATAATTGGAAGGCCTCACTGTCTTTAATGGTATCCCAGTCTGTTTGATTGTTCGATGTTTTTTGGAAACTCTCGTACTGTTCCTTTTCCTGGGAATATGTTGTGTGAGAATTATGACGTTTTATGCAATGTTGACTCCGTTCTCGCGTTAAGTCTGCCTGTTGCTATGCCGCTCTTCCCTGTGGTGGTACAGCCGTTGCTTGCAATACGAAGTTGAGTGTACTCGAAGACTTCTGCATAGGCGGCCACACCCGAAGTCCACTGAAGCCGGGGTTCGGCGGATGCGCTGCTATATAACCAGCACCCGGGACCTCGTCGAGCTGCGTAGGTAATCCACTTGATGACGGATGAGTACTCGAAGGCGGGTGCAAATGGAAGGTGTTGAATACCGCGACTTCGCGTAGAAATTGGTCGTTTATTTCGGCGAGTTAAGGACCATATGTTGAGACTAGTGCCCTAGTTTATAAGTAGAGGGATATCTAGACTACAAAGGAATACTGAGCGGACTGTAAACACTTGTAATAATAGGTCTTTCTACAATAGTCGCGGGTCGCGGCGCGTACAAATATTAGTGCGTGCGAGCACGAAGCGGTACGCGAGGTGAAGTGTTGCGCGGCGGTCGCTGTCGCATCGCCGGCGCGTCGTTATCAGCTAACGGGATTTCTCCGCGCTCTCTGCGGCGGGTCGGTTTATGTTGCTGGGCCGGCATTGTCATCACCAGGGAGTAGTGCGTCATGATGCGGTAGGTTTTAAATAATTCCTTACATGGATGCCTGGGTTTTACTCCAGCCAGCAATCGAAGCGCACGTTTTTGGAGTAAGAACACTCGCTTAGCATCGGTCGAATTACCCCAAATGACTGTACCATATGACATCAACGAGTGAAAATGAGAAAAATAAACAGATTTTAAAGAATTTCGTGATATCAATGGTTGCAGCTTTTTCAGGGCAAATATAGAACCACTCAGTCTGTTACATAGTTGGTCGACATGGCACTTCCAGTTAAGGTTCGAGTCTAGTGTAAAGCCGAGAAATTTGCACTCGTTGCATAATGGCATTGGACCATTGGTAACAGATGGGGGTAATGCAGTCATCCGACCCGAGAAAATCATTACCATCGACTTTGAGATATTGAGGAGTAAGCCGTTTGAAGAAAACCATGTTTGCAGTTGATCACAAGCCTCATTAATCTTCATCGCGAGCTGCTCATAAGATTTCGCGCTCACTATGACTGTAGTGTCATCTGCGAACAACACAGATAAGCCACTCGTGATTGCCGATGGAAGATCGTTAATAAATAATAAAAATAGCGTATTCCCGATCGCTGATCCCTGAGGAATACCCAGACAGACCTGTCCAGCGTCAGAAACAAGTGTTTTGCCGTTGGATGACATTTTTACAACTTGCTTACGGTCGCCTAAGAACGATGCAAACAGCTGATGGGCGGAACCTTTGATACCGTAATGTTTTAATTTGGATAATAATAATTGGTGACTAATAACATCGAATAATTTTATTTGCCGCCATGGTAGTAGATTTTGCCTGCCTGTAGGCGTACTGATTTTCTGTGAGCAACTCATTCGATTCGAGATGCATCATAAGGTAAGAT
This sequence comes from Epinotia ramella, assembly GCA_947578815.1. Lineage (NCBI taxonomy): Eukaryota > Metazoa > Arthropoda > Insecta > Lepidoptera > Tortricidae > Epinotia > Epinotia ramella. Next base: position 1,058,684 of record CANPUT010000122.1, read on the forward strand.
GATAAAATTGACTCAATTAATTTGGAAATTGTAGGTACGATGGTTATAGGTCTGTAGTTATTTACGTCAGACCTATCGCCTTTTCCTTTATAACATACTCTAGTACTTTTTAGCACGTTTGGATATGTACCAGTTTGGAACATATTGTTTACTAAAACTAACAGAATATTAGATATAATCGGCCAAATACTTAAAATAATATTCAATGTCATGTCATATACATCAGCTGTTCCGCGAGTCTTTAACATTGACTTAACAGTTCTGTCCAGGATGTCATTCGTAACAAAGGGAAGGGTAAATAAGGGAATGTCCGAGCCACCGAGGTGCTTGTATACATACTGTTGGGACAACGTCTCATCACTATTTATAACGTAATTCGCAGCTATGTTTAGAAAATGCGAATTAAACGCATTGGGAACTTCTTTATAACATACATCAGAATAAGTTAACGGGTCTTTCAAACATATATTTTGCGACTTCGTTTTTAAGCCTATCTCTTCGTTAACGACTTTCCACATCTCTTTCGAAGGATTTTGGCTTTCTCTTAGCCTAGTTTCAATGTGTGTCTGACGAGCTCGCAGTGTCTCTGATTTAATCAAACTAGAGTAATATTCAATACAGTCAGATATGAGGTGGTAATCGGGATATTTACGTCTGATCTCGTGTAGGTCACTGTGTTTTTGTAGATATCCTAACAGCTCGTCAGTCATCCAAGGAACATTCGACTTCTTTTTTAATCGCATCGGTTTGATCGGAAAGTGTATGTCAATGTAGTGTGTCAATATGTTAAATAATTTATTAAATTTGCAATCAATGTCAATAGTACGGTCAGGGACTTTAATTGTTGAGCCATTTTGAGCTCACTTTAGACTGGACACTTCGAAGCTTAGCTATTAAAAAACCAAAATTTGTTAACACCTAACTGGCTCAACAATTAAAGACCTTGACTGTACTATCATAGATAAAATTAAAATTATAATTGGCAATGTCAGAATAAAATAAATATATTGAATCACTATTATATAATCGACGTTGTATCATATCATTAGGTTTATTTTTTTGTACTCTTTTTGTCAAAGTGATCACATACTGCTGCGCGTTATGATCATGATCACTAATAGCGGTGTCTACAGGTGATACACTGACATAATCGCAAGGGTTGTTTGTTATTCCGCAGTCAATCGATGACGCACAATCAGCTGTTATGCGAGTGGCAAAGTTCACGGTGTTTACACAACCGAAACAAGTTAGTACATCGTCGACCTGCCGTCTTGAACTGTTGTCAGATAAATAATCAACATTTTGGTCGCCAACTATGAGAAACTTTTTATTTTCGTCAGTTAGCTTAGTCAATAATAATCCTAGATGCTCTAAATATATGTCAAAATCTCCATTACATGTCCTATACAATACAATAATAATCAAATTATAACATGGGATTTCAATAGAAGTAAACTCAATGAGATATGGGACGCATAGGCTATGTAGGTCATTCCGATGTCTATATTTTATACCTTCGCGTATATATAGTGCTACCCCGCCGTGCGCGTCGGCGCGGGCGCGGCAGTATCCGTTCGCGAGCGTGTACCCACATAACCTCACGCTATCCAATTCACTTCTACGACACCAAATTTCGCTTAAACCGAGTATATCTGGATTTGAATTACAACATAATAGATCAAGCTATGAAGTTTTACTACAAATTGATCTAACATTCTGGTGAATCACTACAAACTTCGATGCTACCTCATTGCCGGCGTTGTTTGGTGTATGATGGAGTTTTTTGGCTGTACGACGTTGAAGAACCGTACCGCCACACCATTCGGCCAATTTGCAGCCTCTCTGGCGACCTTCACCTTGCCAGCTGGCACGTCGAGGCGGAACGACGTATATTTGCCGCGGGTGACCGCCAGCTGCTGGCAAACCCTGAGATGCCCATCTTATCCTCGACATGACGGATGACATCTTCAGTGGTGGTGTCCTCACTTAAATTAAACACGTGCAAGCTAACCACGCGAGGCGCCGCTGCACGTAGGCCGGAGGGACCGGGGGCCTGAAGTGGATCGGCTGGTACCGCTGCACTCAGGCCAGCAGAAGTCGGAGCTCGAGGGTGATGAACCGGCAGCAGCAGGCGCGTTGACTTTTGACATTATACTCCGGCCGGATAAGTGGACAAGTCGACAAAATAGGCTATATTTTATAATGTTCGTATAGATTCGATAGTCAACTAGTACTTTTATTTCCTCAAAATAATATCGCTTTATAAATGCAAATGAGTGGGTAGGCCAAGGTGGACTGATAATCTGGTAAAGGTCGCGGGAGTCCGCTGGATGCGGGTGGCGCAGGACCGGTCACTTTGGCACTCTTTGGGGGAGACCTATGTCGAGCAGTGGACGTTTTTCGGCTGATATGATGATGATGATATGATGTTGTTATCTCAGTCTAATTTTCGGTTGAGGATATAAGCCATCGTTGTTTGAACGCGTAACTGCTTGTGTTGCTGAGTACAGTCAGCAACATATAGTTAGTAGCAGCCAAAGTAGTCAAATACACACGTCTTTATTACTGTAAGAGTGAGGTCGTGTTACGATGTATTTGGCTACTTTGACTACTACGATGATAACTAAACCCTACGTTCCAGGTCCTAGGCCGCACGGTCCCGTCGGTGGTCCTCCGCAACCGCTGGTTCGACATGCCCCTCACCCGCGAGGAGTCGCTCCAGTCCGACAACAAGGTGGTCATCAACCTCGGCCCCTCGCAGGACCCCGACGGCATATCCATGGTGGACTCTGTCAAGGTGTACGGCAAGAACAAGGAGCAGTTTGGCTGGCCCGAGGAGAATGAGGACCCGTCCACGTGCCTGTCGTCCAGCAAGACTGCGCAGGTATGTACATTAACATAAGCATGGAATCTTGATTGTCATTCATGTATCATCTAGGAAAATGTTCTAAGACTCGTGATTCAGTGTCATATCTAGAGAGCATGAGAAGAGTTTACAGTCAGGATCATAAAGTTAGTAGCAGCAAATTATCGTAATAAAGTATAAATTATAAACTGTAATTAAAATCATAAAAAGATATAAACATTGAAAATATATGCATTTCTATTGATTTAATCTTTCACGATTCTCACCCCGCATAAGCCAGTTGTCCCTTGACCATGGATGTTGCAACTCAGTGAGGTAAATAAAATAAGTTAATTATACGCGATTAAGTCCCGTTTAGTATAAATAATATATGCATTTTTTTTATTGTCCAAGAGTAAATTTAAAGCAACCAATAGAATCCTACGTTTTTATAGAAACAAAATTGTATGACAACTATGTACATAAACGCAGTATTTCGCGACCGAAACAACAATTTACCGGATTTTCCATACAACGATACAACTACTTTGTACAAGTGACGTCATTAGTGGGTGTCTATCAGTATGAAGCGTTTTGCGCTGCGCCAGCGACGTCAATCTTTGTCTCAAATTTATGGGTATTTATGTTCCTGTTCCCTTCCTCTCCCGCTGACCCATATATGGGTCACAGATCTTGTCTCCGTGGGCTCCCGCTGACCCATATATGGGTCACTTTTTTCGAAATATTTAAACTCAATTATATTATATATTAAAATTCTAATTTGAACAACAACATGGAAACGTCCGGGATTTGAACACCTTTGACCTTTCAAGGTCACGGGGAGAGGAAGGGTCAATTGTAGTTGCTCCCATACAAACATTTGTTCCTCTCCAAAAACTGGTTCGAATGACATCATAAAAAAATCTTAGTCTGCATCCCTATTATGATGCTGACTGTACTAAGAGAAGACATTACATTCTGTGCTGGTTCGACTAGTCTTGTTAGCTTGACATTGGGATTGGTAATAAATATGCGCAATTCAAGGTAAGACGTGCTGGTTTCCCATAAACGTTGTGAATGCCCGCCTTGGTATGAGAAAATGGAGCAGAGGACGCCAGTCGTGAACAAGATAGACTAACAGGACCAAAGTTACCAGTGAGAATAGTCTACCGGATCCAACAACCCCGGAATTCCGTGGCGTTGAACAGGAGAGCGGTCGCGTCTAAACAAGTCATTGCGTTCTACAATCGCTTTCTCGTGTTGTCGCTTCGATCATGTATAATCTCTGGCTTTCCGATCTGCTTTTTCGTCGTTTCGCTCTTGACAGAGTGGTCGTGGTAATCATTTCGGGTGTTGGTAGCAAGCTTCACAACACGCCGCCATTCCTCTCCGACAGTCGTCTTCCTTATGCTTCCACTGCAGCTTTAATCTGGTTTGTCCATCTCATTGGGGACCTGCCTCGCGGTCTGGTGCCCAGTCCTTTAAAACGTTATAAAATGAACCGGAATTATAACGGTATATTCCGTTAGTGTTCGAAAATTACGTTATAACAAAATCAATATTCTCCATAACGATATAAATACCGTAACAGAATGAATAACAGAACGATATATAATAACGTTATAATATCGTTTTAAAATGCGAGCCGCGCGCTACGGCTGCGCCGTTGCCGCTCTGTGCCAATGCCAACATGCCACCACGTGGGCCGTAGCGCGACGTGCGACGTTGCCGTTATGTTGTTCTAGCTTCTAAATCTTATTAATGCTTGTTTACCTCGATCATTTGCAAATTGGTTGTGAATTGTGAATATTTGGTTGGTTGCGACGATAAATGGCGGAATAAAAATGGGACGCAGGAAACGCAACGCTGTCCACAGATTCGTGGACTTGCTCATAAATAAAAAGAAAGAGTGCCAATCTTAATAGCCCCTAGGTATACACTATTACAATATGTAAGAGGGTCAATATTTTTTTATGTTAATTGTTTGTCTCGGCACTAAATCGCAGACTCCCAGTATTAGGACCTATTCCAAACAAGCCCTACGACCGACGGTGTTGCCGTGAGCAAAAAATTATGCATAGGTATGTTGGTATGTGCTTTTGTTCATTAATCGTAATAAAATTAAAATATACTTTTAGTTTCCGACAGTTTATTTTATTTTTAATTTAGAGCCATTCCGAAAACGACAAGTTAAATAAAATCTGATTATGAAACCAAAGAATGTGTGAATTTTCGATTTCGGTTCTTCGCCATAATCTGTCTAGATAGGCTCGCGATAGATAGGGGAGACCAAGGACGATTGGTACACATAAATATGTATCGATCCTCCTTTTCTTACGATTCATCCTCCTTTTCTAATTAATCCTTAGTCACTAAATATTTATATAAATAACTAGCTGTTGCCAGCGACTTCGTTCGCGTGGAACTTGTTATGGTCTTAGAAAAAATATTGCTATTAAATTATCTTCGGTGCAAGCTATTTATCGCTGTCCCAAACACACTTCTACCATCTTAAAGATATACAAAAACTATCCTATTTCCTTCCAAGGGTCTCAAATTATCTGTACGGGAAATTTCATCTAAATCCGTTCAGGGATTAGACCTACGTAAAAGGTAACAGTGCGATGAGTTCGTTAGTTTAAATTGATAAATCTAAATTGAAAACTTCGTTTTTACAAACATAAATATCTTAAGAATCATCAACAGACGTTTTCATACAGTATTAAAGAAAAATATATTTTTATATGTCTACTAAGCTACATTACTGTTATAATAATAAGTACCCAATGTTGATTAAATCTATTCGATTCTGGGAGCATCGCAGTTCTAACCTAACCTATCCTACATTTCTGGTAACTGTTCAAATCTGTAAGGCTTACTTTAAAAAAGGTCTTGCTCTCTATACAACCTTCAAACCTTTTAACTCTCTTAGGGGATAAATAAAAAAAACGCTGAAATCGTTTTCTAATCATTATACAAACGGTCCATAACCTAAGTAATAAATCTATTATTTTAAAAATATCTTGCTCTTCGTATAAACTTTGAACCCCCTAGAAACCCTCTTGGGGGATGAATTTCAAAAACATTTAAATGTATTTTTTAGTTTTAAACAAACCGTCTAAAATCGTAGTTACACTAATGTTTTACTTTAAAATTGTCTTGACCCTATACGGCCTTCGAATCCCCTTTAAACACTCTTAGGTGATGAATAAAAAATCGACTAATCTGCTCTCTCTATTTAAAGACCAAAATTAAAAAATCGAAACTTAAAAAATTACTTTTCCTTCCATATAAACTTTGAAGCCCCATTAACGCCTATAGGGGATGAATTAAAAAAAAAACTCTGAAATCAGTTTTGTTGTCTTTTAACATACAGACTAAGACTGACATTAGAAATATCTTACTATATTTTCTTGCTCTCCATATAAACCTTGAATACCGTTTTAACACTTTTAACCCCCTTAGGGGTGGTATTTTTCCAAGACGATGATAGGAATTTTTTTTCTAATAAGTAATCGTACCACAAAGTTGCCCATCTCTAGCTCAAAAAAAATGTTTCTCATCCTAATCTTGCATAAGTACCTTTTTAACCCCTGTAGGGATGGAATTTTCTAACACGTTAAAAGTACTAACTGTTTTTCTATTCTAATAAGTAATCTTTCTACAACGTTTCAAATCTCAAGCTCAAAAAAAGTGTTTCTCATACAAACCTTTCACCCCTATTTAACCCCCTTAGGGGTGGAATTTTCTAAAACGCTGACAGTCCTTTTTTGTATTGTATTTAGTAATCTTTCTACAAAGTTTGAAGTTTCTAGCTCAAAAAATAAAGTTCCCTCCATACAAACTTTGCACCTCTATTTAACCGCCTTAGGGATGAAATTTTATAAAACACAGAAAGTACTTATTTCTTTTCTAATAAGTAATCTTTCTACAAAGTTTCAAGTCTCTAGTTCAAAAAATAATGTTTCCCCCATACAAACATTGCACCCCTGTCCCCTACTTAACCCCCTTAGGAGTGGAATTTTCTAAAACGCTGCAAGAACTTTGTATGCATCTTAATAAGTAATCTTCCTACAAAGTTTCAAGTCTCTAGTTAAAAAAAAAAGTTTCCCTCATACAAACTTTGCACCCCTATTTAACTCCCTTAGGGATGGGATTTCCAAAAATTCCATCTTGTCCGTCCTTTTAGTCCCAGTAGTTTCGGCTGTGCGTTGATGAATTCCACCTCATTCTCTCCAACTCATTTTAAGCATCTTAGCTGACCATCCATCCGTAATGTGCGTGCTGGTGCCATGAGACCGGTTTAATTTATTTAAACTTTCCCTAGTAGCATTTTGCGTTGGCCAACCGTAGCTAACGGTTGGGAAAAAGTTGGGAAATCGTTAGTAGCAATCTAACGAATTGCCAACAATGGCCCTAATGCTATTTATGGTTCATTTTCCAACTGCAAAACCATACAAACATCTAACATAGGCCCTACCACAGTTATCGGTTGGGTTACCAACAAATAATCCATACGAACAAACGACGTAGGCCCTACTACCGTTTTTGGTTAGATTTCCTACAAAAAATCCATACGAACAGCCAACATAGGCCCTACTGTGGTTTTGGTCGGATTTCCAACTGAAAATCCCATACGAGCAGCCAACATAGGCCCTACTGCAGTTTTGCGCAACGTTCCCAACAAAAAAACCATACGACTATACAACGTAGGCCCTACCGGCGACTGAGTTGGCTTTCCAACTGAAAATCCCATACGAGCAGCCAACATAGGCCCTACTGCAGTTTTGAGCAGCATTCCCAACAAAAAAACCATACGACCATACAACATAGGCCCTACCGCCGACTGAGTTGACTTTCCTACCAAAAAATCCCTACTAGCAGCCAACATAGGCCCTACTGAGGTTTTGTTCGGCGTTCCGAACAAAAAATCCATACGATCATGTAACATACAACCTACCGCGGTTTTGGTCGGATTTCCAACAGAAAATCCCATACGAGCAGCCAACATAGGCCCTACCGCCGACTTAGTTGGCTTTCCTACCAAAAAATTGGAATTTAGCGCTATCTCGTGTCGAGTAGAGGCATTGCTCATCTGTCACGGGCCTGGACATAGGCTAAACAAATACTTTTTACGCTATTCATCACCAGAGAGCACATAGCATTAGTACTATTGCATATTGAAAACAGCATAGGGCCAACAGTGGGCCACATAGGAATCCAATGGCAGCGGGAGGAGAGGGGAATTCGGAAACAAAGTGCGGTGCGGGGGGCGGTGGACAGGAGCAAGCGCGGCGCGCGAATTCGATCGGCCATTTTGTTATCGATCTCCATCGTGAATAGTGCGTGTAAACGTATACTTAGTGGTTATATTTTCTTTTGAGTGCGTGCGTGCATGGTATAAAGTATTACTTGTTTTTGAAAGGGTTGCATATTTACTTAGCAAATATATATAAAAAATAGTGTGCAAGTTAATACTTACATGTTATATTCACTAATCAAATAACAATATATCGTGTTTATTAAGCAATCATTTCAAAATCACGTTCAGTATGATCAAAGTGGTGGAATTTAATGATTCTGATGGTGACGGCGTGGTCTTAGTGTAATACTTATGTAACAGAAGAGTGGATTACGCCTCGGAAGAAGGAGTGCCTTTGGCCTCCTCATAAAATCGTCAGTACAGTACCTATGCCTCCCAACTAAAATATTACCGGACGAGAATTGACATGTGTATCCCATTAAACGCATATTGTACGAGACAGGTGAGTTAATATTAGTTAATTTATTTTTTAAATCACAAGGTCAATTTAGTTTTGTAACGTCGTGTGTTCATTTTGATTTAATATTTGTTTAAAACTGATGCTGGCAAAAGTTTCGAGCTGCCATTTCTCTATAAGTACATAGGTAATAATAAATAGTTTTAGCTATTTGTCGTTTTTATGAAAAGGTTAGTTTTAGCTATTTCATCACAGTCCTCTTTGTCTGTGTCATTTAAATGTGTGTTCATCTCTCTTCTAACAGATGGCTGCGTCCTTGTCAATTGGCTGACGAAACTGGCCAGTGTGGCGCGACATTAAAGTTGCTGAATAATCCGGCGTCTAATTAACTTATTTGGACCTTGCGCGATGAGCGGACCATTGGATTTTTGACACCTGAACCCACTGAAATGACGGAGTGCAACTGCTCGGAATCTGAGGTCAAAATATGTTAGTCCAGTCATGACGTTGACAAATTTGGGCTAGTATGATGCCTTTTATGGCCCGCCATAAAGAATGTGTCCCTTTCTCACTTTCATACTTGCTAGAACGTGATGAATGCTTTAAGGCCGGTCAAAAAGCATCGTGCTACAGGGCCAGCATTCAAATACAATTAATTATAATAGAAACATATCGATTATAAATCGAGGTTGTCTTTTTTTCCTTACAATAAAATTATAAACGTATTATGTGAAGTTTTATTTTACGGTCTAGCTGTACAAAATGATGGTAACGCCAGTAAATGTGAAAAGTCTCAGAAGGCATTTAAATCTCCGTTAACAGTTAATGTGCAGTTACGTTTGTAAATTCGGTTATTTAAAGACGTTTACTTTGTATGTTACAGATGTTTATTCTCACGAAGGCGGTTTGTGAGTATTATGCACATGCACATTATTGTGTGCTCGGCCAATATAGAATCTCTCTCGAGATTACGCACCTAGAAACCATGGACATGTGCACTAAATAGGTACCACCCCACAACAAATGTACGATCCATACCGACCACGAGCGACGCCGGGGCGCACATTGTAAGTGCCAAAGGAAATTGAAGCTTCTCTGCTGTAGTTAAATTCCACTACTCGCAGGTGGCAAGCTGCGTAAATTCCGTGCAAATATGGAATTTAACTACAGCAGAGAAGCTTCAATTTCCTTTGGCACTCACAATGTGCGCCCCGGCGTCACCCGGTCAGTGGAGATCGTGCATAAGTAAGACCAACCCGCCTTCGTGAGATAAACAACTGTACCTAACCCTACTAACTGCCAACGGCTATTCTACAGTTGGTACAGAGTGCTTTTATTTTGTAGGCCCTTCTTCGCAATGTTGCTTTAGGTCCAACAGTCGGAAACTGTGGTTGGCCCAACATAGTTCTCGTAGTAATGTTGCTGTAGGCCCTACTTTGCAAATGTAAATTGGCCCTACAACCGGAAACGGTGGTTGGCCCAACGTAGTTGTCGTAGTAATATTGCTGTAGGCCCTACGTTGTAAATGTAAATTGGCCCTACAGCCGGAAACGGTGGTTGGCCCAACATAGTCATCATAGTAGGCCCAATGTTGGGAGACATCGTTGGCTTTACCGAAAACAGGTGTTTCACTCGCAACGGTTGACCAACCATTCGGTGATCAATGGCCCTACGAAATGCCAACTTAAAATGCTACTAGGGTTGTGACACAATACAAAAAAAAGTATATATGGTGGACTTAATGCCATAAGGCATTCTCTACCAGTCAACCAACGGGCTAAGCAGAAACATTTGATGCAGGCATTTAAATTATTAATAATTTACCATATTATAACAATGCCATTAATATCTGGGGGCACGGCAGTGCCCCCGCCAAGTCAAGCGCGAAGCAAACAGTGCCGTACCATCCTTTACTGGAACCATTTCGCCACATTTTCAGGCCCCTATTTGAGAACCTCTGGATAAGACCAGAATGCAGAAATTTTCGTCATCCAGTAAGCTATAATCACATACTTAAAATCCAAAATTTCAAGTCTGTAGGTCATTTAGTTCCGAAGTTAAGCGAAAGCAAAGTTTCGCATTTATGACACTCACTCACTCATGATCATCAAAATAGAACTAGTACTTCCCATAAACTCAGAGAGCTGAATTTGGTACAGAGTTAGGGTTTAATGGCCACATAAAGGGAAAACTATAAAAAATTGCTATTTCAACCCAGTTTTCTAGATACACCAACTGTATACATTACTTTGTAATCCTATACAAATATATAGGATTACAAAGTTACATTTGCAGTGAATGGGAAAATTCAAAAGCAAGAATGGGCCTGCATTCATAGTTTGTATGTATGGATAACACATTAACCTACAAAAAGAAGTGAGAATCCATAAAAAACACTCCATGTAAAAAAGCGGCCAAGTCTCGAAACTCTTCCACCGTAAAAAGTTGTGAGATATTTCGTAGAGCCAAGTTTCAGGCATTCTTATTAATCTTTATTTGCTTGCTAAATAAAATTTTGTGACTTGGCAATCACACAATACTACATAATTTTAGGTAAGTATGCAAAAATCTATAAATACAGTTAAGTTTTGTGATTGCCACGTTGCAGAATTTTATTTAGCAAGCAAAAACATTCCATGTAAAAAAGAGGCAAGTCTCGAAACTCTTCCACCGTAAAAAGTTGTGAGATATTTCGTAGAGCCAAGTCTTAGGCATTCTTTAATCTTTATTTGCTTGCTAAATAAAATTCTGTAACTTGGCAATCACACAACTTTCCTGCATTAATGGATTTCTGCATACATAAAGCTATGTAGTATTGTGTGATTGCCAAGTCACAAAATTTTATTTAGCAAGCAAATAAAGATAAAAGAATGCCTGAGACTTGGCTCTACGAAATATCTCACAACTTTTTACGGTGGAAGAGTTTCGAGACTTGACCTCTTTTTAACATGGCATGTTTTTTATGGGATGATGCATTTCCGATTAATGAGGCACAGAGTAGCTAAAGACAATCTGATTTGAAAATTATTAGTCAGGATATTCGTATCAGGCTACAACCTGCGCCGACAAGCCGAAAAATCTCTATTTTACTATGACGTCGTGCACTCTAACAAACAACCTACGTTACGTAATCACATCGCTTACATTGCACGAGTAGGCTATACTGAATGCGAGAAAGGGGTAGCCTATAACGTTATAACATTATTATATCGGTTAAAAAAGTATCGGTTTTATATTAATGGTTTAGATTTATAACGTTATAATGGATACCGCTATACAGCGCGTCAAATATCGTTTTTGAGTATAGCGGTTTTAGGAATAATAACGTTATAAATGATAGCGCTATACGAAAATAGCGCTATTTAAAGGCCTGCTGGTGCCACCTTTCCGTGGACCTCGAGTCGTTCGATAGCTACCTCTCTTCGGCGACATACGTAAGCGGCTTTCTGTTACGATGTTTTAATATTCCTCTGTTCAACAGGAGACGGAGGGCTCCGCCGGCGCCTGGCAGCCCAGCTCGCTCGAGCGTCTCGCTTGCGCGGCCCTGGAGGCGCTGGAGCTGAGCGCCGGCGCGCCCGCCTCGTCGCTCGCCGCGGCCGGCGCGGAAGGCGGCACCGAGGCGGCGAGGCGGCTGCTCTGCGCGCCGGCGAGCGCGCAGCTGCACTCGCGCGCTCAGTGCCTGCTACGCGCAGTGCACCACCACCATTACCACCAGTACAAGGTACGTTTTTTTTTGTTAGCCTGTTGGAGTGTCCCACTGTTGGGCAAAGGCCACAGGATTTCCACTAGTCTCTGTCCGCGGCAGTCATCCTGCCATCTTCGCCTGGGTCTGCCTCGCCTGTGTCCACCAAGTAGCCGCATGAGCCCACCTCTGTACGTTAACCACCTCTCACGTTTTAAAATCATTAATAGTTAGTTACGATACAAGTGCCGAAAATAGGCAATTCGCAACGAGTGGTGATAAATTAAAACACTCCCTGTTTTAAATGAACACGATTTGCGAATTACCTATTCGCACGTGTATCGTACAACGTTTTACAGTACATATGGTGCTACTTTCCCGCACTAGTGCGGAAAAGAGCACTTTTCGTGCATATGTCGAAACTTTAAAGAGCTGTCACGACAGTCTATACATTGTACATATCTCTAACCTCAGACATTGCCCGAGTTCTATTAAGACATAACGACAAGAGTTCTGACATGTACACTTTACATTGTAAAGTGTACCTGCAATATATACGATACACGAGTGAGAGGTGAAGTGATTTCTCTATATTCTCATTCTAATCACGATACTGATTCTACATATTCTGATTTCTTTTTATTCTTACGTATTGGCAGGAATTCTTTTCCCGCCGCGGGTCTCCACAACTCCCCTTATAACCCGGCCCTTTCCTCTCATAACCATTTGGCATATTCTTGGCTATTTCTATTCTGTATATTCCACTTACTGGAATATCCCTTCATCTCTCAACTCATCTTTCTAATAATACACATAAGACACTCACCGGGATCCCCGGCGGTCTTCTCCTCGATTCTATTCTCGTACTTACTCCGTCCTTGCAGTTTTCCTGCTAGGCTACTTATTGGATTCTGGAAATTCTGGAGTCTCCCGCCACGCGAACATTGTTCCGTTGGGAAATTAAAACTTCTCCTCCTACCGTTAAGACAAGATTCGTTAAACCTTCAAATGTTCTTTTTTGAGTTGCCAGTTGAATAAATCAAGGCTGTTTGAGTCAAGCATTTACCTGTTTTGTGTGAGGATCGCGTTCGTCGCGACACTCCCGACGGCAAAGAAATTCTTACAGGATCGCTGCCAGCTGGCTGGGCCACAAGGCAATCTTCTCCCTTGCCCTAAGAGCCGCCGTTCTTCTAATTCTTTCTTCCTTCGCATTTTCACTATCCCCAATTACTTTCATATCTTGTTTGACCACCCTATTTCTGTCATCGATGCCAGTATCCATTTTCTCTATGGGATCGGGGCTATGTGACCCCATCAAGCGATTTTCAAGCGATGCCTCTCCTTTTCCTTATACAACGCTTTCTTCCATCAGTTCTATGGGTTCTTCAACAGGACACACTGGTTCTTCTTCGAGATCCGTAGTTCCTCTGAGTAGGGACGATTCTTCTAGTCTCTGCAATCCTCCATGTTGATAGTTCTCATCCTCTACTTCTAAGAGATATGAATGCGCTATAGAGCGGATGAACTCTTTTTCTTGTACACATACTTTCGCAACTTTGCATCTCCCTTTCTTCCCTGTTCCAAGCTGATGATTTTCCGTACTTTCCAATTCTCTCGGTTCTTAGAGTTTCCTTTGATCTGGAATAGGTCTCCTACACTTGGACTCCGGCTCGCCCGGACTCGAGGTTCTCTATGTGAATGCTGGTACCTTTCTCTTAGGCTGCAAAGGTACTGAACCATGAACATTCTTTTAAATTCGTCAATTGGCCTTTCTATGGACGTTTCGATAGAGATGCATTTTCCATATCTCAGAAAATCTGATGGTTTCGAACCATATTCTATATCCGAACCAACACAGGTCGGACGCGAAGTAGCCACGGCTTCGATTTCTTTGACGACCGTACATAGTTTTGTATCGGTTAAGAGTCGCTTTTGTAGGGTTCTTTCCATACAGTTTTTTACCAAACCGACCAACCGCTCGTAGAACCCTCTATGCCATGGACTAAGCTGTGGAATGAATTTCCACCGTATCTTATTGTCCGCAAAGTACGTGTCCGACAACAACTTTGCCGTTAGTTTAAATTGCAAGGCGTTATCAGAGACGATGAGTTCAGGTCTCTCCCGCGCTGCCACTGACCCGAATCTTCTCATAGCGAGTAAACATTCTTCTGCCGTGAGGTCCCTCACTACTTCCAAGTGTACAGCGCGTACAGCCAGGCTAGTATACAGGCTTATCCATCTCTTCTTCGTTTCTCCGTTGTTATCTGTAAACCCTGAATCCTTTGGTATAAGAATTGGATGCTTGGCGTCATACGAACACATTGTGTTCATTAACCGCCCTTTCTAATCCATGTCCATGAAGAGACCCAAGTTCCTGGATATACTGGTTTCCTTTCCTAATAACACATACAGGAGGGTGAAGTAGGTTTTCTGTAATTTCTTCAATTCAGTGATGTTCTTATCCTCGCTGATGATCAAATCAAATGATTCTCTATCATCTATTTCCATTGTAGCTTCTTGCGTATCTATCTTTTCCGTTTGCGTGGCAATATAGGCAACTCCTCGGTTGACCTGTCTTTTTCTACACCAAACAGTTCCGTTTCTAGGCTTGTTAAGAGCGCTGACTGGCCATGCTCTTGTAGCCTTGGCCAGCCCTCCTCACCAAGCAAAAGGAATTGCGGTCCATTGAACCACAGTTCCCCTTTCAATTGCCACAGCTCAGGTCGTGTCATCAGCCGGATTCATTTCTGTGTGGACATATCTAGCTTCTATTTCTTTGTTTTGTTTGATTTCACTTATCCGCTTGCACACAAATAGAGGTAGTAGTTTTTCTGACTTCATCCAATACAGAACCACTTCACTGTCAGACTAGAGACGTAACCGCTTTATCTGTAATCCTAGGCTGTCTCGTACATACATTAAGAGACGTTTGCCTATAACAAATCCAAGAAGTTCTAGTTTTGGTTTCTTGAGATCTTCTTTATGGGCGATCGGGGTCACACGTGACTTGGCCATAAGGAACACCATTTTAGCGCTATTGTCATTCTTATTTCTTATCTGTAGGTACACTACTGCTGTAAATGCTCGTTGTGAGGCGTCTGTAAAACAATGAAGTTTACATTCTGTTTCATTCTTTGATGTTTGGCCTCTTGCCATTCCTTTTCTAGCTCTTCTGACAGAGGAGTGTCCCACTTTAGCTTTCCTTCCACATCTCTTGTAGAAGAAGTTTTGCAGGCAGAACCAGCGGTGCTGCAAAACCACACGGGTCATACTCCTTCATGGTGTCTTCTGGGAGTCATAGGACTAGGCTTGACAGTCTGCCATGGGCGAGGCCGTAGTTAGAGGGCAGATCGGGAAGGTATGTTATCCAAGGCCACTTCACTTGGTCAAATCAAATCAAATCAAATCAATTATTTATTCTGCAATAGGCCACAAGGGCACTTTTATGTATCTGTTGTCTTCATACTTGACCTTTTCATTGAAATATTTGACCGCTTCTTCTTCCCTAGTGACTTTCGGAGAGTCTGTTATACCAATGCCTTCTAGAGCCCAGAGAAATTTAATATCTGGCTCTCGAAGAGGCAGATCCGGTGTCGCAAAGTATGGAGTATCAGAATTCGGACACTGACAATAAGTACTCACGAATAAACTGTTTCCATTTTCTTCCTCTTTCAAGATCTTCCCGGCGACCATCCATCCGAATTCTGTATTAATTAAAAATAAAACTTCTTCTTATAATCTCATATAATTTTTGAGAAATGAGAAGTAATAATCACTTCCTATCAACATGTATATTTGATCCCCCGCCGAACCATCATCAGCCACGACGTCTACACCATTTATCTTCATGGGAGGAGGTATTCTATTAGTGATATGGTGTACAATATTTGCTCGAATACTTCTCTTAATACCCTCTCCTCGTGGTGATCTCTACGTCAGTAGCCGGACTTGCGATTTCTACTAGTTTGTCAGCACCAAGTACAAATATCATTAAAAGATCTTCCTGATTCGAGGCTAGCTGCAGTTCTCTAGCGAGTCCCTGCGCGATATAGCTGCGCCGAGAACCCGAATCAAGAAGAGTCCTGCTTGTTCTACTTCTTTTGGTGTTCAACTGCCCCGCCTTTGCTACTGCCGTCTGCAGATCAGACTGAGAATTAATTTCTGTGTTACTGTCACTATTTCTGGGAAGTGAATTTGATGTCATAGCTAAACTACCTGGTTTATTCTGCGGGCACAGAGCTTGGTTATGTCCCCCTTTGCAGGACTAGCACAACTTCTTCTTTGTTCATCAACTACCTTGTGTTCATTTCCATATCTTTCTTTCAGTACATCCACAGCTACTTGATAATTAAAATTTGTAATACTTAAACCCTCCACCGCTTGGAGGGCTTCTTCTTTTAGGCAGCCTACTAAATATGCCACCTTCTCCGACTCAGATATAAGCTTCTGATCCACATTTGTCTTGGACCGGTCCCAAAACTCCGACCAGCGCAACACGTCACCCTTAAATTTCGGCAAGCAGAGCTTTGACAGCTTGGCTGTGCTGCACCCGACGTCAGGAGGCTGTCGTGGTGTTCCATCTTTCAGCAACGCCTTCATATCAACCATCCACTCTTCTGCCTTAAATTGTGTTTCAGTTAATGACTGCAATTTCTGATGCGAGATTCGACTGGCCTTTTCCAAATAAAAGTGTATCTAACTGGTCAATCTAGCGCCGTATTCATCTACCAACTGAACTAGTTTCCTTAAATCTTCTTTAATCGTCGTTATAGCACTTGTACGTTCTAAAAGATTCAGAAGCCGCCGTCATATTTGGTCTAAACGAACCACTATTGCCTCATCCATTTTGAAAGCAACTGAAATCAAATAATTTCCGTCCTATACTCGCAATTTCTCATTTACTGATCATAATACTGCTAGGCATACAAATACAATTTTCCACATGATTACTTCTACGCGGCTTCTACAACTGTACTCGTACCAACGCCAACCGTCAACCCTCACCCTCTATTGCATTGCAACAAAGGTCAAGAATGGACAACCGACAGTACCGGCGTCTAAACTTTAAGTTAAGTAAAAACACTCGAAAGTGCTGTACATTAACGTCGTAATTACTTTTTTCTTTCGACACAAACTTACAAGTTCGCCGGTTTTCTTCTAGCAATAATATTGCTTTGTACAAAATCAACGGGAAATTTACTTCAAAAATGGCGTATCAAAAGTTTTATAGAATGCAAAATGTACATAAAACTTACTTGATTCTTTCACAATATTGATTTACCCACTAAATGAAACTTTCACTGATGGTCACTTTTACACTACTTAATAATTTCAAAGATAAATCCGTCCATTTAAGTAAACACAAGCACATCGAAAATATCGAAATAACGCTTAGTAAATTTAAAATAGAAAATTCCGCTGTCTCGTTTGCCTATGTATATTGTCAACATTGTTTTTCGTTTCTAAGTTCTCTAACTTCCACTCGTTCTATCTTTATCCTACTTGTAGTATCTTATATATTCGAGCGACAGAGAGAAGAGAAAAACACTAAACAGCACTAAACTTTGATCTTCAACTTCATATCATAACATATGCTCGCGCTTTATTAGATTCTCGCTTACCGCAATCATCTTCTATTTCTTAACTATCCTTTCAACAAATAGGAAAAAGTCCACTCAGTAAACTGACCAATCAGATACAACCCTGTTCGCGCCATGAAAATTTTGTTGTAACGAGAACAGACTTACCAGAGATAATGCACTGATGCCAGCCTACCCAGTCTGAGGCGTTTTTCTATCAGCTAACTCTGTAAACCTTAAAAACCCCTACACACTATCCGATTGCCGCGACACTAGCGCCACTACCGCGATACAGCAACAACATTCTACTGAAAGGAACTTGATTATGTTATAATGTTACAGCTTTATTTACGGCCCCAGAACTTTAATATAATATTATGCGAATACTTATCGACTTCTTAATTAGTAATAAACAGATTTCCTTTTAATAACTGTAACAATTAAAATTAAAAAATACTTTTATATCTATTCTATTCACACAAGCCCAACCTAGGATTCCTAGCCTGGGCCTACTTCTTTCTCATACCTGCAATGACAACATCTCAATGAAATGTCGTCTGTTCTAGTAATATTTTGCGAGTTTCTAGGTCTCCACCGAACTGTGAGTTTCTAGGTCTCCACCGAACTGTGAGTTTCTAGGTCTCCACCGAACTGTGAGTTTCTAGGTCTCCACCGAACTGTGAGTTTCTTGGTCTCCACCGAACTGTGAGTTTCTAGGTCTCCACCGAACAGTGAGTTTCTAGGTCTCCACCGAACTGTGAGTTTCTAGGTCTCCACCGAACTGCGAGTTTCTTGGTCTCCACCGAACTGTGAGTTTCTAGGTCTCCACCGAACTGTGAGGTTCTTGGTCTCCACCGTACTGTGAGTTTCTTGGTCTCCACCGTACTGTGAGTTTCTTGGTCTCCACCGTACTGTGAGTTTGTAGGTCTCCACCGAACTGTGAGTTTCTTACCGTACTGTGAGTTTCTTGGTCTCCACCGTACTGTGAGTTTCCTGGTCTCCACCGAAAACTGTGAGTTTCTTGGTCTCCACCGAACTGTGAGTTTCTTGGTCTCCACCGTACTGTGAGTTTCCTGGTCTCCACCGAAAACTGTGAGTTTCTTGGTCACCACCATACTGTGAGTTTCTTGGTCTCCACCGTACTGTGAGTTTACTGGTCTCCACCGAAAACTGTGAGTTTCTTGGTCTCCACCGTACTGTGAGTTTCTTGGTCTCCACCGTACTGTGAGTTTCCTGGTCTCCATCGAAAACTGTGAGTTTCTAGGTCTCCACCGTACTGTGAGTTTCTTGGTCTCCACCGTACTGTGAGTTTCCTGGTCTCCACCGAAAACTGTGAGTTTCTTGGTCTCCACCATACTGTGAGTTTCTTGGTCTCCACCGTACTGTGAGTTTCCTGGTCTCCACCGAAAACTGTGAGTTTCTTGGTCTCCACCGAACTGTGAGTTTCTTGGTCTCCACCGTACTGTGAGTTTCCTGGTCTCCACCGAAAACTGTGAGTTTCTTGGTCTCCACCGTACTGTGAGTTTACTGGTCTCCACCGAAAACTGTGAGTTTCTTGGTCTCCACCGTACTGTGAGTTTCTTGGTCTCCACCGTACTGTGAGTTTACTGGTCTCCACCGAAAACTGTGAGTTTCTTGGTCTCCACCGTACTGTGAGTTTCTTGGTCTCCACCGTACTGTGAGTTTCCTGGTCTCCACCGAAAACTGTGAGTTTCTTGGTCTCCACCATACTGTGAGTTTCTTGGTCTCCACCGTACTGTGAGTTTACTGGTCTCCACCGAAAACTGTGAGTTTCTTGGTCTCCACCGTACTGTGAGTTTCTTGGTCTCCACCGTACTGTGAGTTTACTGGTCTCCACCGAAAACTGTGAGTTTCTTGGTCTCCACCGTACTGTGAGTTTCTTGGTCTCCACCGTACTGTGAGTTTACTGGTCTCCACCGAAAACTGTGAGTTTCTTGGTCTCCACCGTACTGTGAGTTTCCTGGTCTCCACCGAAAACTGTGAGTTTCTTGGTCTCCACCATACTGTGAGTTTCCTGGTCTCCACCGAACTGTGAGTTTCTAGGTCTCCACCGTTCTATGAGTTTCCTTACCGTTCTACTACGGAGCCTCCCGAGCAAAGAAAAAGTTGCATATTGCCGAGCACGCTTCGCCTACTTATTCTTAAGGTATTCACTCAGCTCCTCCACCAATTTGTCATGACGTCTATACATTGTACATATCTCTAACCTCAGACATTGCCCGAGTTCTATTAAGACATAACGACAAGAGTTCTGACATGTACACTTTACATTGTAAAGTGTACCTGCAATATATACGATACACGAGTGAGAGGTGAAGTGATTTCTCTATATTCTCATTCTAATCACGATACTGATTCTACATATTCTGATTTCTTTTTATTCTTACGTATTGGCAGGAATTCTTTTCCCGCCGCGGGTCTCCACAACTCCCCTTATAACCCGGCCCTTTCCTCTCATAACCATTTGGCATATTCTTGGCTATTTCTATTCTGTATATTCCACTTACTGGAATATCCCTTCATCTCTCAACTCATCTTTCTAATAATACACATAAGACACTCACCGGGATCCCCGGCGGTCTTCTCCTCGATTCTATTCTCGTACTTACTCCGTCCTTGCAGTTTTCCTGCTAGGCTACTTATTGGATTCTGGAAATTCTGGAGTCTCCCGCCACGCGAACATTGTTACGTTGGGAAATTAAAACTTCTCCTCCTACCGTTAAGACAAGATTCGTTAAACCTTCAAATGTTCTTTTTTGAGTTGCCAGTTGAATAAATCAAGGCTGTTTGAGTCAAGCATTTACCTGTTTTGTGTGAGGATCGCGTTCGTCGCGACAAGAGCCATATGTACAGTAAAACGTTGTACGATACACGTGCGAATAGGTAATTCGCAACTCGTGTCGATTTAAAACACTCCCTTCGGTCGTGTTTTAATGTATCACCACTCGTTGCGAATTCCCTATTTTCGGCACTTGTATCGTAAATAACTATTACTGTACATATGGCTCTTTAAAGTTTCGACATATGCACGAAAAGTGCGTAGCACCATATGTACTGTAAAATATAAAACAGTTCGATGTTTAACCATACATAATCGCCAAGTCACTAATCTGTATTTCCCTACAAGCTTCATACTCGGAGCGTATTTGACGTTTCGTTTCATAAATCATTGCTGATTTGACTATTAGTCCAAATCCTTACTAATTATATGTTATCTTGACAGGACCAAGCGATCCTAAACTACGTTTGCGCATCCCTGCACGAACTGCGAGCCACTTGCGACCCGCGCAACATCGACCCCGAGGCGTTCTTCCGTCTCGTTCTACTGGCCAGGGGCGTGGCGGTCGCCCGTCCCGCTCACCTCGTCAAGTTCAGCGCGCCGACGCCGCAGCGGCCCGCCGACGGTGAGTGACAACCCTAGCCCCATGTCGACGACCTGCCACGCTTGCAAATCGATTAGGCGATTTTTTACACGCGCATTCACGCGTATTGCCGCGTCGGCAGTGTGTTGTACTAGGCGTGTTTTCTATATAAATTGAGATTCTTGCATACAATGGTCGGGCAACGGCGGGTCGCGGTGCAGTAGGAGAATCGCCTTAAGGTGTTTCGATTTCCATACAAAACGTGTTTTGCCATTCGCAGGCGAACGGCGTGATATTTTAAGAGTGAAGAATAGCGAATAAAGAATGGAAATTTCATCAAAAAAGTACCTATTAAGTCGCGAGCTGCTACGCGACTTAATAGGTACTTTTTTGATGAAATTTCCATTTCGGGAGAAAATGATTACCACTAACTAAATCTTAACTAATCACTTTGATTTTGATTTCGATTGCTTCAGCATAATATATTATATATTTATAGGACTTAATTATTAAAAAAAATACGAAATAAATATATAAAGGAAAACTTAGTCTTTCATTACGTAGTATTGTTCCCTCTTAAGAAACTTATAGAACAAACTTTCATAGATTGGCTTTCCATTTGCGCGAAATTCTTCCTAAAATAAACTCGTATAAACTAGAATCATTTGAGAAATCAGTTTGGGACGTGATACTTTAAGAAATTCTCAAATTATTTTAGTTTATACAAGTTTATTCCAGGAAAGGGCCAATTTCGCGCAAATAAAAATCCAATTTATGAAAATGTATTACATAAACTTTATTAAAATATCACGCCGTCAGCCTGCGAATGTTCAATGAAGTTTTGTATGGAAATCGAACCGACTACTACTACTACAGTAGTACAGTCAGCATCATATAATTAGTAGCCGCCAAAGTAGCCAAATATATCGGAACACGTCTTTATTACTATAGGAATAAGGAAGTGTTACGATATATTTGGCTACTTTGGCTGCTACTAACTATGTGATGCTGACTGTACCACAAATATAAGTTACATCGGCAATCTTTGCTGACAAGACCTTGTTGCACTATATGTAAGGTACAATATGCAATGACAGGTGCTGTCGTGCCGTCCCGCTCATGGCGCCAGACAAGATGGCGGGCGCCGGAGCACGCGCTGCACGCGCTCGCGGACATCGTGCACGCGTTGCAGCTGCACGCGGAGCCGAGCTGCGTGAGTGGACGTTTGTTTAGCCTAGTGAAGGGTCTTTCGGAAGGGGCTTGTGGAGTCCGGACTGTTCATGCTTGCTAGGGCATTAGTACCCAACTACTTAAATAATAGTGTTATTATTATTATTATCGTATTGACGAGAGACGTCATTCTGATCTTGACACGTTTTATTGTTATTGACCCTGTACATCTGTGACAATATTACATTAATGTTCCTTTTCTTTGTTTTGTTTTGACGCTTGGAGACCGTATACATCTCTGGAATACCGGATTAATATCACTAACTTCTTGTTAATGCTGATACAGACATTATATCGAATTTAATGGTCACATTTTGCATTTTTCTAATATTTGTCCTTACCGGGACTCGAACCCAGAACCTTCTGCTTCGTAAGCAGCGTCACTACCCAGTACCCGGCTAGGTCGTCTATTATAGTTATTAGTAATTAATCTTACTTCCATGAACCCGATCCTTACATACATATCTTTCGCAGGTCGACTTCGGCAACCAGATCTACCTTTCCCTACTCCTGGCTGAAGACCAGAACATAAGCTTCGGCGCGAAAGCAGCCCTCATGAGGGTGCTCCGACCCCGCGTCAAGAGGCGCCGCGTGTACATACCGTCCCCGCCCAACACCCCAGGTGCGTAATGAAGTTACAGCGACACATGTTCTGCGTCCAACGACTGCGTCAGTTTTAGGAGATGAACGGTGAACTTGGATTTGGGGCGGGTTGCATGCACCTGGCATCTCATAGAAAACTGTCAAAGTTCCCATACAGGCAGTTTTTAAACTATTGACCGCCAGCTGACGAAGTGACTCGCCGTGCCGCGGACGCCGCCGACGTCAAATGACGACCGTCCAAAAACCAATAAAAACCACTTCTAGAACTCTTTTATAAATATAATGTTGGGTATTATTATCTTTATTTTATGGCATTGGGCACTGTTACTGTCACTGATGGTTTGAAACAAACTGGTCTTAGGGGCGGCCGGCGTTCGCTACAATTGGCGCCCAGCGGACATTGCGTTTGCGCCAGTGGTTGGCCTAGTTTGAGAAGTTACATAGCATATCCACACTAATATTATAAATGCGAATGTGTGTCTGTCTGTTACCTCTTCGTGCTTAAACCGCTGAACTGATTTCGATGAAATTTGGTATAGAGATAGTTTGAGTCCCGGGGAAGGACACAGGTTTTTTGTTGAAGTGAAAACTTCTTTAGCGGCGCTGAGCACTTTTTTTGGGATGGGGAAAAATTGTTAAACTCGCGACAGATTTTTGTGACATCAGCTGTGAGACTCTCACCACGAGAGATTCGGGACGAGGCTTGGGGGCGGGGAGGAAAACGTACGGGCAGGCGTGGGGCGGGACTGCGTTAGAACCCTATCGCTCGCTCGGCCCCGGGCCACCAGTCAGTCGAGGGCAAAGACTACAATATACATACTGAGATAGACAGGCAACTCAGCCATATTGAGAAGGCATTTTATGCTTGCGTACAAGCGCCATCTGTGCTTTGGCGTATAAAACTTTTCATACGATAAAAAAAAGAAGGAACTTCTCAATTCGGTCGTATTTTATTAATCAATATTTTAAATGTTTGTAATAACTGTTGTGAAATGAAACGTAAAAATGAGGAATACACAGATTTATTTAAGTTATTAACAATACATTAGTAACTTCATGCATGGAAAGGAGCATGTTATTAATATAAAGCAAGAAACATTAAAACGACACGCTCATCCAAAACCAAGGTCACTCGGTACTACATTTTCCTAGATATTTCTCAACAGACCGCCGCGCTCGGTCGACTAGCGGTGTCTATAGCCCTTCCAGGTCCTCCAGTAATAGATAAATGCATAAATCACAAACAAACTTCGTTGAATATTAAAATTTTAATTGGATTTATTGACGCAAATTATGTCAACATATTTCACGCAAAACGACATTATACTTATGTCAAGCAGACACAATGTTGTGTTACCATTATACAATATACTGTTCTCCTTGACGTGATATGATCTATTTGCAACCTCCTTCCTTGCCAACCTCTAATTTTACTCCTGCCTGTCATGTCATTGTCATTCAATATTTCTCCGTGTATTATTTCAAATAATGTACAATTTTATGTTTATTAAAACCTGAATACTACAGGTTTTCTCATTATTTAACTCCTCATATTCATTTACGTAGCACGTATCAATCTCCCTACATCAAATAAAATATTTGAATGTAACAACACTGATATTTTAGTTCGCTACAGCAACAGCTACCTAGAAATTTGGCGAGTAGGTGGCAGCACCGTTTTCAATCAAAATCTGGATTTGCAATAGGTTCTAAGTTTCGCGCGCGAGCACACGTGCCGAGTGCTGTGATCCGCCGCCGCTGCCGACTTGAACGCGACGAACCGCGCGTATCTATTTTTAACCTCCGACGCAAAGAGAGGGGTGTTATAAGTTTTTTAATACAGTTGCTCAAAAAGTGGTACTTTTTGTGGCTGCGTAGCGTACGAGAAGCTCAATTTCTCGAACTAGTGCTTTTTACTTTTTAGTTCCAAACTATACTTTCGAAACGCAGTAATTTTATATTAGATTTTTTACTTGGAAATTATGAAATTAAAAACGCTTACGAATACTAGGAGTATTTATTTAAAGTATTCATTAATATATAAATGACGAAAAAATATTAAGAATTTGCATTTTATAGCCTACTCTGTCTTAGGTATGAAATATTTACTTTCCTAAAAATCGTTCTTTGATTTGGCTGAATGATACAAGCATATGCCTAGAAAAAAAAAGTATAAAAGCAAATCAGCCCGCCCTTTTGAAATAACTTCTAACATTATTTAAACACATTAACGCATATATATATATAATTTGGTACGAGAAGTTATAAAAAAATATTGAAAATGAGTGATTCAAACATTGATATGACACCACCAGACATTCGTGCTAGAGCAGCAATTGCCAATAACTGTGTTATTCCAGAAAAATCTAAAAACCAATATAATGCCGTCTATGTAAAATTTATCGAGTGGAAAACCTTACATAACGCAAAGTCTTTTTCAGAGACTGTTTTGATGGCCTATTTTCAAGAGCTGTCTGAAACCTATCGGCCATCAACATTATGGTCAAAATATTCTATGTTGAAAGCTGTTATAAAGTTAAAACATGACATAGATATAAAAACTTACACCAGATTGACTGCTTTCTTAAAAAGGCAAAGTGCAGGATTTCAGAGTAAAAAATCGAAGGTACTAACAGCTGAACAAATTGAGACGTTTATTAATGAAGCTCCAGATCAGCAACATCTAGCTACAAAGGTATAAACTTAAATATAAATCTAATAAAATATGTACACAATTTAAGTAAATTAACTCTAAAAATAAAGTAGGAAGTTAAAAAAAATAGAATGAAATAAACAATTGTCTTACAATATAATATAATAAATATGTAACTTTGTTCATAGGTTGCTCTTATATTTGGAGTCTGTGGCGCATGCAGACGCGAAGAGCTCACAAATGTATCAGTAAAAGATATAGAAACACATGGGGACATACTTCTTGTCAAAATACCAAATACAAAAAATAAAATTCCCAGGTCCTTCACTATTGACGGCCCATTTGCAGAAATAGTCAAGAAATATCAGAGTCTGCGGTTTTCTAAGTGCAAAAGTGACCGTTTCTTTCAGAATTTTCAAAGAGGAAGGTGCACTGCCCAGGTAATAGGCTTAAACAAGTTTGGGAATATGCCGAGAGATATCGCTCAGTACTTAAATTTGCCTGATGCAAATCTTTACACCGGACATGCATTTAGGAGAACCTCTGCTACATTACTTGCCGACTACTCAGGAGCAGACATAACAACTTTGAAGAGGCATGGAGGTTGGCGGTCAAGTAATGTAGCAGAAGGATACATAGAAAACTCCATTGATAACAAATTAAAAATTGGAAAACAAATTGCAAAATCAATTAATGTAAAGTCGCAAGAGTCCACAGAATTTTCGTCATCCACATTCCAATCTGGTCTTAATGTACCTGTTAATACTGAACCTCAACCAGGACCGTCACATGCTAACAACACTTTGGTTACACCCAGCCCTGTTAACCAACCAGGACCGTCATGTGCCAACAACACTTGGATTACACATAGCCCCTCTAACTTTGACCCACAGGAATTATCACAACAGCAGGAACCTGAAAATACACCATGCCTGACTAGTCAGACACTTAATTTACATGGAAGAACTCACAACATAACTATGAACTGCACTAATTGTACCATTCAACAACTATAATTATTACTGAAAATAAAATATTTCTGATATCAACCTTGTTTTAATACAAATATATATTTTTTTAATTCTCATTTAATCACAAAAGCAAGTAATTCTTCTTAGACCTCATTTGATATAGTTCTCTTTTCGTAATGTTAAACATAATCATCATTTCTTCTAAACATGGTCATCAACGTGGCACTTGAGCAGCAGTTGTAAGTACATAGTAATTGACTGGTTGACTTCCTAGGAGCCGCTTTGAGTGAATATTATCCTTCCGCCAATTTGTTAGGGACCTGCAAAATGTTAATAATTTAGTAACATTTATAGATTTCACCAGCTTCTTGTTCAAAAAATTACCTTAAACATAACTAATAATGTGATTTAATATTTCTTTTACCTCTAATTATCCTTGATAGTCTTCAAATATTCAAACAATTCATGATATTTTAGTTGTAAACGTGTCCTTGGTCACATGTCGCAGATCACAAATTTGGCACTAAAACTCTTGTTGCATGATCTGTTTCTGTTTGTTGATACTGTAATGTCTTGTACTTCTGTTTTGATAATGTTAAAGGTTCTAATTAATGTCGTTTCAGTATTATAATTATCTGCATTGGGCTGTGGCAAGCTAAATATTATCCTTATGAATACTGTCAGTGTCAACTGCCAAGTGTCAATTTAGTTTCTCAACTCGAGGCCGATGGCGCTGATTCCAATAGTATGTTGTCACTGTCAGTGTCATTTGTAAAGTATGGGTTCGTTCAAAAATTTATTATTTTTTCGCAATTGTATTAAAAAACGTCGTTTACAACACGTGTGAAGTGTACAGTCAAGGAAATTGATTCGTGTACCGTGTTGTGTCTAAATTGCCGATGACAATCGAGAATACTAAGGGTTATCTTTCTTCGCAACTCTAAGATGACGTTAGTGCCGCGATATGATTTTCGACGTTTGACGTTTTTCGAGAATGGCATAAATGAATAAGACAGTGATAGCATTTTTTATTTCTTACTGCTCTCGAATATAACCGACTTTGTCCGATTTGATGTTACTATCGGCAATAGATGAATAGGTTCGCTGAGACGAATATTATTGGATGTTGAAATATTAGCCGTTACCCTAAGTGACGCTTGATTACCTACAACATCATTTTGATATCGTAATCGGTGTGGATTCACTCCGAATTTTCCCGCCCTTATTTTTTTTACATTTTGGGAAATATACCGGGTGTCCCTAAAACCAACGCCAAGCCGCAATTGTGTGATATGCCAAAGTCATAACAGTTATAAAAAATAGAAAAAAAAATCCAAGTCACGTATAAAAAAAAGCCATAGGAAATTCAAAGCCGTTGGGCATCCATAAAGTAACAAAAAAAAAAAATTTTTTAAACATGACTTGGTTTTTTTAAATAATAGTTATGACTTGGGCTACCACCCGTTTGCGGCTTGGCGTTGGTTTTAAGGACACGCTGTATAAAGAATAATTGCTATTTTATAATATAAACATCAGAAATTTTATTCTTAATACTTTTAATATCTAGTATAAGCACCCATACTATCAGACACAGCTCGAAGTCGGTCCGGCATTGAGTCTACTATATGACTACAAACGTCTGAACCTCGCAACGATTCCCATACTTCGTGACAATGTTCCTCCAAAGCTTGTTTCGTTCTTTCTTGCCCATTTACCCACATTTGCACCATAATACCCCAGATATTTTCGATGGCGTTTAAATCGGGTGATTTGCTGGGCCAAGGAATTTCTGTCACATCGGGATGTTGGCGAAACCAATTTTTGGCGACTCTTGCCTTATGAGTTGGGCAATTATCATGAACGAAGTGTATATTGGGAACTTCTTCCTGTGGGTAAACATTTCGCACAGTAGGTAGCATGATGGTGGTATCCATTGTCTCCACATAGTCTACGGCATTGGCTCGCGAAGGCAACTGAGCGAGCTCGCCGACCCCCGCTGACGACATCCACCCCCACATGTTGACAGTTATACGGCCGGACGCTCGGTTCGGGACAACATGTTCTTCTGCATACCGCGTCCTGTCATGTCTCCATAAACTCATACGCCCGTCTTGTGAAGAACAAAAGGTTTTTTCATCTGTAAATATCACAGTGCTCCAATCAAAATGTTGATATCTGTGTGCAAATTCAAGTCTTGCAATTTTATTTGCTTCAGTCAATGCTACTTTTCTCGCTGGTTGCCTATGGTGTATTCCGATACCGTGAAGATGATTTCGCACTGTGCGTAAGCAAACGTCAAACCGATCAGCAAAATATCTTGTTGGCGTGAAAGGATGTTCTTCATAACGTTGCTGCATCTCAAGAATCTGTTCAGCCGTCATTCGCTGTGATCCGTGGTTGAAACGGCGGCGATCTTCTGTATGTCCTTCGTCTTCGAATCGAGTGATCCATAGCCTAACTGTTGTTCTTGATATATTTAATAACCGAGCTATATCGCGAATGCCGCGGCCCTGCTCATGCAATGTAATTATTTGACTTCTTCGTTCAGCATTGTTTACTCGATGCATTTTCAATATTTTACAATTAGTTTTAGTTTGACATTTGACTTTGTCAGCCGTTTGACATCGCCGAAGAATTCTTTTTGCTATTTAAAATACAAAACTACAAATAGGTTGGTATTCTGAGAAGACAGTTTGACAAAGTGTAATAAATTGAATGGATGCATTATCTAAGGTTGAAGATTGCAGACCTTTCACCCGAACATGCGTCATTTAAATTATGCAAGCAATTTTCGCTTACTTTACGATTATAAACCTTAAGGTATGTTCATATTTCAAGCATTAAATCATCGAAACGGTACGCGAATCAAATTCCTTGACTGTACCTCGGTACTAGTGGTAAAAAGACATTCTTTTCACACTAGTTGTAAAATGTACTATAACGTGTCTGTGGTATCGTAGCTCCCTAACGGGTTTGCAAAATTAAAATTATTCAAGTTTTTACTTCTACCGGCACTCTCGGAGTGCAACCCGGTCTTTTTTTAAGCCCGGAAATAAACGAGTTTCGGACACAGTCGCGGGCAGAAGCTAGTATTTTAAAAATGACAATTTTCTCGTCAAGCACGGAAAAAAGAAAATAGTATAAAAAAGGTTACGCTTACACATCATATATAATGTGCTAAATGGGAGCCTCACTCAGCATGTTGTCACGGGGGCCGTGCCGCTGGTTTTCAGTGAGAGCCCCAAAAATGTATAAAAAGTAAAACTAAACTAGACAATCAATTTTATAATTTTTGGGCACTGTACATCCTAAAGTGTCATTAGTGATATACTGATGACTGCTCGGCATTGATTTCTCACCAACAATAATGAACGATAGTCTCCGCCGTGGAGATGTCGCACGCCGACGAGCAGATCCAGTACGTGGATATGGACGACGCGCTCGAGCCGATGGTGTTGCTCGGGGCCGACGGAGGTGAGAGGGAACCCTAAATATGATTCATTTTGACGACCTCTGTAGCCTAGTTGGTAGCGACCTTGCCTACGAAGCTAGAGGTCCCGGGTTCGAATCCCGGTAAGGGCATTTATTTGTGTGATGAGCACGAATGTTTGTTCCGGAGTCATGGATGTTTTCTATGTATCTATATAAGTATATATATATCGTCATCTTCGTCAGAGTACAAGCTTTGTTTAGTTGATTTGTGTAAGATCGAAAAAAATAATTAAGGAAAAATTTAAAAATGTAATACTCCGAGCCGGATTCGAACCGGCGACCACAGGCAGTCATGGCCGGTCGCTATTAACCAACTGTACTGTCGGAACTATCTGTCTCGGCCTATAAATCTTTCAATCTGTTGCTTCTTACAACGCAACATTTACCAGAAGACTTAGGCTTCTTAACGGCACTAATGTCTCAAATTATATTGAGAAATCGTCAGTAACGATGCGCCACCCCATATTAAATAAATTTTGTATTGTATTGAGCAGTAACGCTGTTAACCGGGACATAGGCCTCCGCATAGTGCCACAATGACCGGTCCCGTACCCGCATCCAGCGGACTCCCGCGATCTTTACCAGGTCATCGGTCCTTGCGTGGACTAAACTGACTGTTATTATTTCTGTCCCAGGTCTGGACGCCTTGCTGGACATCCCGCCCGACGCGGACGACGAGACGATGGTGGAGCTGGCCATAGCGTTGTCCCTGCAGGAGCAGCCGCGCCGCGCACCGCCTGCGCCGTCCGCGCCGCCACCGCCGGCGCCCGGCTTCAGCGACGCCACCGCCTCGCCACCAGGGTACGGTGGTCTCTTCATCATCATCCTCCTAGCGTTATTGCTCGAGCCCGGGGTTCGCTTTGACACTTAATCCCAACATTTGACATAGGCACTAGTTTTCGACTGCGATCTGACCTTCCAACCCAGAGGGAAAACTAGACCTCATTGGGATTAGACCGGTTCCCTAACGATGTTTTGCTTCACCGAAAAGCTAACGGTAAATATTCCGTACATAAGTTCCTAAAAACTCATTGGTACGAACCGGGATTCGAACCCACGACCGCCGCTTGACAGCCGCATGCCTGAACCGCTAAGCTACCGTAGCGCGTAGCGTAGGTACGGTGACCTCTTATCTTATCTTATCTAGATGAGGTCCGTTTCAGATACACTTCGACTCAGTGCGATCTTTTGACAAACGGTCATATCCAGAAATATCTTGTAATATACATGAACAAACCTACATCACTACATAGTATAAAACAAAGTCGCTTCCCGCTATGTATACTTAGATCTTTAAAACTACGCAATGTTTTTCATAGATAGTAATGCAAGAGGAAGGTTTATATGTATAATATAGTACCCGTGCGAAGCCGAAGCGGGTCGCTAGTTAATTATAAAATAAAAAAACTTTAGTAATAAGTCGATACAGGGTGGGTAAGCATCAGCATGCTTACCACGCACGCGCCCATAAGGACATTTATGTTAAAATACAACATAGTAAGGAGAATAACAAGAATACTATAAATTATACAAAATTCAGTTACTTTATGCAAAATCATAATGACAGTTTAGAATAAAACATGTGGTTCTTGTGCATTGGCCCTCTCCGTTATTCGTACTGGCAAGCTTCTCCATCATTTCCACAAAAGCCGTTACCAAAGTAATTCATTCTTTGTGTAGCAAGGGCACGCCATAGTCTCATCCTCCTCGCCACACATTCCTCAGTCTAAACTATCCGTAGTCCCATCTTGGCCAAGAGCTTGACCAATGGCTTGAACGAGGGTACGGTGATACTTGGCAACTTATCCCACTAGCCCTTGGTACGTCTAAGCACTGATGGCTCTGTGACACGTAAAATGTATAATCCTTCAGCACTGTCGGTGTCGAAGCATCCAAAAGGCCAGTGGCCGCCATTAAAACGTTCACATTTGGGCTCGTTGGAATCGTGTCAATGAGTAGTTGAGGACGGTATACAGAAAAGTACAATCGGCAATAAAAGCTTGTATCTAAAATGAAATATCTGACAGCAACATAATTTATACTTTAGATCCGACGACGAGGGCAGCACGGCGGCCACCGACGGCAGCACGCTGCGCACGTCCCCCGCCGAGCCGCCCGGCTCCGCGGGCTCGGAGAGCGGCGGCTCGGGCGCCGACAGCATCGGTGGCGTGTCCGGCCGGAGCAGCGCTTATGGTGAGACTTTACCATACTAATTACATATGAAACCGGCCAAGTGCGAGTCAAAGGCTTCCCCGTACCATTATCTACAAAAAAACCATGTTTGTTGTATGGGAGCCCCCTTATTTTTTTTTATTTTTTTTTATTTGTTGTTATAGCGGCAACGTACATCAGTGAAAATTGACCAAGTATCACGGTTCATGAGATACAGCCTGGTGACAGACGGACAGACAGACAGACGGAGGGACAGCGGAGTCTTAGTATTCATTGCTTTCATTGCTTTGCGGGCAAATCGGGGACGGGGGGGATCGGGACGAATCGCGAACGGGACCAGTCGCGAACGGGACGAGGTGCGTGTGCGGGACGATCTGCTAACGGGACGAATTGCGAACTGGACGAATTGCCGAACGGGACGATTTGCGAACGGGACTACATGCGACAAAAGGATTTTTCAATAGTGATCAGTGCTAAGACATACGAAGGGTTAACTAATACTGAGTGACATTGCTAATGGGCTGACGTTTGACAGTAAGCCCCCCCCTTTGTATGAGAACGTTCACAAGACGCCGGTAGTGTGCGGGGGCCCTAGTAATAATACTTTAGCAATGTCAGCGTCAAAGCATCCGAAAAGCAATGACGCGTAGTTTCAGTGTCCGAGAGGCGACCGGAGACTCTAGTATAAGTTTTACCGAAACAAAACGTTACGACCGCGTTTGCGTTTAGCTGTCAAATCCCATACAAATTGAGGTTAAAACGCAAACGCGATCGTCAAGTATTGTTTCGGTAAAACTTATACTCAGGGAGCGTACATTTCATGCCGATGACAGGCGTATGACGTCAAGCTACATACAGGATGGAAAAAGAGCTACATACAGGATGGAAAAAGAGCTACATACAGGATGGAAAAAGAGCTACATACAGGATGGAAAAAGAGCTACATACAGGATGGAAAAAGTTTGAAAAGAGCAACGGCACTACGAACGTTTATTTATCCGTACCCAATAATGGCAAATGTGATTAATCAATGATTAATCACTGTTATCTAATCAACCTCTTCCGTTTAAGTAGATCTAATATATTGACACTTGAGACGGACATTGAAAGAACTTTATCTGACATTGTCACATCAAAGTTTACTCTTTCTCACAGATAGGAGACATGCGGAAACAACATTTCAGTTAAATTTAATAAAATCACGAAACTTAATGCTTTGCTATTGGCCTAGGTCGCCATGGAGGCTATAAAATTATTGTGCCAAATAAATCCATGTTTAGTTATAGATAATAATCAAATTGATTGTTCCTGCTGTCAGCAAAGTTTGCTACCAAAAGCAAGCAACATCAAATTACATTTGCAAACAATAAATCACAAAGAACAAGACATCGATAGACACGTTGTTGTGGCCTATAAGCAGGGAGCGTACATTTCATGCCGGTTTCGTCATAATGACGTATTCATATAAACACACAGGATGATTCAAAAAACGAAGTGACACGACTTAGTAACCGTAAACGTATTTAGTAACTAATATTTTATTTTATTTTTAATTACTTATAGGCCACAACAACGTATCTATCGATGCTATCATGAAATTGGTCAAGTCCATGTTAAAATCAAACTGTGTTTCTTTATGTTCCTCATGTTCTTTGTGTTTTATTGTTTGCAAATGTAATTTGATGTTGCTTGCTTTTGGTGGCAAACTTTGCTGACAGCAGGAACAATAAATTTGTTTATTATCTATAACTAAACATGGATTCATTTGGCACAATAATTTTATAGCCTCCATGGCGACCTAGGCCACTAGCAAAGCATTAAGTTTCCTGATCTTATTAAATTTAACTGAAATGTTGTTTCCGCATGTCACCTATTTGTGACAAAGAGTAAACTTTGATGTGACAATGTCAGATAAAGTTCTTTCAATGTCCGTCTCAAGTGTCAATATATTAGATCTACTTAAACGGAAGAGGTTGATTAGATAACAGTGATTAATCATTGAATAATCACATTTTCCATTATTGGGTACGGATAAATAAACGTTCGTTATGCCGTTGCCCTTTTCAAACTTTTTCCATCCTGTATGTAGCTTGACGTCATACGCCTGTCATCGGCATGAAATGTACGCTCCCTGCCTATAAGTAATTAAAAATAAAATAAAATATAAGTTACTTAATACGTTTACGGTTACTAAGTCGTGTCACTTCGTTTTTTGAATCATCGTGTGCGTTTATATGAATTCTTCATTATGACGAAACCGGCATGAAATGTACGCTCCCTGCTTATACTAGAGCCTCGGATGGCTCGCGGTACTTGAGCTCCCAAAGCGTTGTGGAACCGCCCTGTGCAACCCGAACCGAGCCTACTAGGACTGGGGCGGGAATAGAAAAAAAATTTGAAAAAGATTTTTTTTTGGCGCGAGGCAGCCGTTGCCTGGAAAAGTGTACGCTGTTTATATAAAGAAATGCTGTTTCCATCAATTTCTTTTTCGGCTCGTTAAAATCGTCTCAACGAGTAGTTTGATGACGGTATACAAAAAAGTACAGTTGGCAATAAAAGCTTTACTAAAAAAATAATTTTGAAAGAAACTTATTATAGATGTTTGCGATTCTGTCACACGGTTGTTTATTACTAGCAAGTACCTGCAAAGTAACAAGTGAATTAAAAGAGTTGACGTCGGAAGTTTGAGCCAATGATACAACCTTTTGAAATAATTATCTTTTAAAAGGTATGTATCCTTACAAGCTGTCAAATTCTTATAGTCCTCGCGTTTCACTCAGTAGTCGCCTCCGCGCGGACGGTGTAACGGGCGAGTGGCCGTCGACTGGGAGGCGAAGCAAGCAGGCGAGGACTTCGTGAAGCGCGAGGACTTTAGTATTAAAGACTCGTTGCGAATATTACCTACTTCATCTTGTTTTGAAAGCACCATGTATATTTGTTGGTGTCCCCTTATTTCACCGACAAACGTTTCACAGAATGCATGGTTTCGCCGAAGTTTCTTTTCACCGAATTTCTGTTACTCATAAACCATTCACTTTTTAGGTCTGTAGAACCCATTAGGTTAGGTTAGGTTAGTTTTATAACATTCCTGAAAAGTTTACTGATTCTGAAAAAAATGGTTTTCCATGAAATGAAAATTCTGCGAAACATACATTCGATGGAACAATTGTCGGTAAAACAAGGTACAACCATATTTATTTTATTTATTTATATAGGAAGATAATCAGCTTAAATAGTATGTACACAGTAGCTTAAAACAGTAGTGACAGTGAGCTAATAAAAGATCCTCGCCGATAGCGTAATATTTACATAAAAAATAAGTGAGCAAAAGCCAAACAAAAACACAGCGCTTTTGCGTCTTGGTACTGCTACATAATGAAGTACTTATTTCTAAATAATCTATTTCCGTACTTCTGTTCTGCCGGAAATTGCCGGGACAAGAGTCGTCTCACTGAAGGAACACTTGCGCTGAATAGGTCCAGGTCGACTCACCTCTGCACGTCTAGCACAACTTGCTGACAAGCCGCTTCCCGCGCGACTGAGCTACTCCTGTTTCACTCGCACCGTGCAAATTCGAAAGAGGAGGGTAGATCTTTCGCGACTGGCGTCGCGGCGCGGCGTCAGTCGTGCTGAAATACATAATTTAAGCCGTTGCTCGCTCTGATCATGAAACTGTTTTGCCTATAGTTAGTAGATGATAGTGGCATGTATAAACCCTCATCTTTTCTCCAGCCGGCGCATCGGCCTGCCTCTCCCAGCCCGGAGCGTCCACGTCTCGCGTGGCGGAGCTCGAGAGCGAGACGCGCAAGCTGCACGCGCTCCGTCTCGCTCTGCTGTCCGCGTCGCTGGACGCGCTGCCGACGCTGCGCACGCTGCCCGGCGTGCGTGCCATTCCCTTCGTGCAGGTAACTAAACGCTCTTTTATTTTATATCTCAGAGGCCGGGAAGTAAGGGGTTGCCGCCTGAGTACAGTCAGCATCAAAAGTAACTGCGCAGACGAAGACGTGAATAAGAATAAGGGAAGGTAGGGAATAAGAGCTTTTGACGTCTTCGATTGCGCAGCTAATTTTGATGCGACTGTACATATAAAGCGTAGCGAGGCCGGATAGCTATGAGGCTGGCAACCCCTTTTTCACCTCACCGGCTCGAAAAGGCTTGCTTTATCGCTCAATATCTGCGCCCAAAAGTCCATTATATCCGCTAGCGTCATATATATATATATATAGCTACGTGGGTATATGCATCATGATGCGTAAGCTAGCGTGTGTCAATATAACATTAATTGCAGACGTTGAGGTGTTATCTGACTCGTTATAATCATACCTGGGATAACTCGGGTGTGGTGTATACTAGATATAGATATGTACGTAGCTTATAGGAGGCTTATATATAGAACTACTACACATGTGTAAGAGCAGTAATAAAGCATCATTTGTCTTGAACGCTTGTTTCACCTCATCTCCGAACTCCGCACCTTACATGGCGACCGTGCCTTATACGGTGCCGCGCGTGCCGTCGGTCAATGAGTGTAATTGAAGGACATGATAGATAATTAATTGAATAATAAACATGGTGCAAGTGAACAATGGTCGAGTAATACAGCAGTTAGAGCAATCTCTTTTTATGTTCGCGATAATTTTTATAACTGTATGTGCAATTTCGGTTATCGTCCTTGTCCTCGTCTGCAAATGTGTTTGCCGTGGCTGGTCCACATAAGTATCATGGGCGCTACAAATCAAAGGAGGAGGTCTTCATCGCGCAGACTGCGGCCGGAGGTGACAATAGGCTACTGCGGGCACCGACGAACTTAAATTCCATGCCAGTACCACCAACATCATTCTGGGGGTGATGCTCATCATACTTGTCCTTGGAGGCAGTTACGCGGTATACAGGAGGTGCAAGGAAACTCAGAAAAAGTGGATGCGTCAAGAGATCACTTTGCGTGACCTGCAGCGTGCGGCTCGAGAGGCTCCGATGAGTGTTTAAGTGTTAATAGAGTAAAAATCGCGTTTCGGTTTCGTGTGATAGTGTATTCACGCATTAGCAAAGGAACAGACTGATACAAATGGCAAAATTGGTACTATTGTGACGAAAAAGTGGAACAATAATGAGTAAGTGTGACATAAACACAAGGCAAATTAAGTAGACAAGTAGGTAATATAATTGTTCACCCCCTTAGGGAATGATTTCCGAGATAAAAACTACCCATCCTGTGTCCTTCCCCGGGAGTCAAACTATCTCTATACCAGAAAATCATCATCATAAACTTAAGAGCCGGGCTCTTGTCGGTGGAGTAATCACCACTCTGTTATTCCCTCTGCCACTGTTTTGAGCTCTTGATACGCCATTACATTAACTTGCTCTTTAGCTTGGTCCATAAACGCACGTCTTTGGTCTTCCCCTGCCTCTCCTTCCTTCTATCTTTCCTTCAATTATAGTTTTTATGCAATTGTCATGTCGTATCAGGTGACCCAATGTATATCCCCTTCTGTTTCCAATAGTTTTTAGTAGACATCTTCTTTCTCCTATCAAATTTAGAACCTCTTCGTTGGTTCTTCTGTCTGTCCAACTAATACCTTCCATCCTTCTCCATGCCCAAATTTCAAATGTGTTCAGTCTTTCATTTAAATAAACCATAAAAATGTCTTTCTCACTCGGTTAGCTCGCATTGTCTTTTCGCGACGCGACATTCAAATAAAAAAGTACTAATGATTATATGAATTATTTCGGAATACGCGAAAATATGACTTCATCAAATCCAGAAGAAAGGGCAGGTCAAGAGCACCCTAAACCGACGAGCATGTAACTATGAAGAATGTAATGAAAGTGAATGAAATAAGAAAGGTTTGTCAAGATCGTAGCAAGTGGAAATCCGTGATCTCTGCCTACCCTATGTCCAGCAGTGGACGTCTTTCGGCTCATATGATGATGATGATGATATATTTCACAGATTCTTCGGCAGCGATCGACCACAGTGTACGGCCCGTAGCGATAACAAAATCTGTATTTTAGCAGAAATGTTCAATAGAAACAGGTCATCGGAAAAAAACATTTTCACAAAACAACGATCATCCGACGAATTCAACAAAAAGGAAATGAAAAAACCCTGAAACAAAAGTAACCGTTCCATTTTTTCCAGTTTCAACTGCAAGCAATTTTAGGTAGCCGTCAGCTCTTTAAAGAGCTAGATCGGGTTTTTGGTGCGACCCTGTTTAATCGAATCAAAATGGCGGCGGTTCAGCTGAATTGCATTCCAGCACGAACAAATAATAATAAACAAAGAATACCTCTAAAAATTTCAAGGTCTTGCGCTACTTGCGTAAATATCACTTTTCATCAAAAAAAAAAACTTGCAACCTTAACTTGAGAAACTACGGTAGCCTAATGGTTCAGGCATGCGGCTGTCAAGCGGCGGTCGTGGGTTCGAATTCCGGCTCGTACCAATGAGTGTTTGGAACTTATGTATGGAGTATATGCCGTTAGCTTTTCGGAGAAGGAAAACATCGTGAGGAAACCGGTCTAATCCCAATAAGGTCTAGTTTTCCAGAACCTATGGACCTTCCAGTCAGATCGACGCAGTCACTTTCGTAAAACTAGTGCCTATGCCAAATTTTGGGATTACTATTCAAACTAGGCATATTTTATAAGTTATATATTGCTCTCTCTGTACACTTGTATAGATACGTAAGTTCAGTAATTGAAACGACGAAAAAGGGTCCTGCAACACACACGGTTTCCTACTTCAGGGCCCCGTATCATGGTCGGCCTTATCACGCGATAAGTGACAAGATAGAGCGTCCGTCACTGGCTGACACCGTTCGATGGAACGGGTCGTGATTTATATCGTAATGTTGCCTATGCCTATACACTAAACTATATTCATTTTAATTTTCAATTGTAATCTATTTGACGCCCCATTGTTTAGAGAATCTGTAGCTTAACCGGCATTGTCCGATTAAGGTAGTTTCATTGACAATAGACCACTAGTATTATCTATTCTAACTCACTATCAACCCCCTAATGAGGTACTGCAAACCAATGGATTCCATTACAGTAGTGAATGGGTTAATAATGCGACGCTGAAAAAGGAGTGTGAACTGTATTCAGCTAGATTTATTTAAAGTAAGGTTAGTATCGGAATTGATTATTAATTATGAAAGTATTCAAGCTCTTTGAAAGCGAACACCTATGTGCTAGGTCACACCAAAAGGGCCTGCATATGTTTAAGGCGATGCCTTGATTCGATTTTATTCGCTCCATTGACATAGAGACGCTTATTACTTTCCGCGCACGAAAAAAGCTATGCAGCACTCTTCGGGAATGGCTTTTTTGGACTTTCGATAAATAACTCAGTGAAATTTTACCCATATTTCATTAAGTACATAATTGCTTGTGTCGTAAAATAATGTATTGTCTTTAAAGGTTGAGTAAAAAAAGAGAGGAATAAAGACCCAACAATGGTTTTTTTTTAATTTTATACAATCATGAATCGATTAAATATGCCTCTAGTAGAAATGTGGTCACGTTTAGTGACAGCCACTAGTGGCTGTAATGTGTTGTTAACCGGAATTTACCGATACGCCGTCTCTACGGCGGAATAGGGGCAGCACTAGTGACGCGGCGGGGGCCAGAAGAGAGTAAGAAAGATGGCGTCGGTTGGAATGGGATCTCGTGTGCTAATCGATATCTTCGCGTTAAAAGTTCAGAAGTGAAATAAAAGATTCTCGCCTATTGAAGTGGATTGTGCGAACTTTTAAATGGAAATTGACTGCAAGTTAAATAAGAACGAATTTGACACAGTGTAATTTATACGCGAAAGGCGTTCGCGCGCATATACTTGTAGCGACATTGCAAATCGTATGGTCGGGAAGTGTTTTGAGAACTACTGTAATTCTCAGTGAGATTGGAGTATTGTGCATCTATTAGTGTTTGGTCGCGGTGCCAATTAATGGTTGTGCGCAGTTGGGAGCGCATGCGATTTGAGATTGGCTTGTTTCTGTTTTCTTGGACTTAATCGGTGAGCTCGTTTCATGTCTCTGCTTATGAACGTTTGAATTTAAATACAAGCGGTACTAAAAACAATTTGATTAGTGTGGTATTGTAATATACCTATCTGTAATAAGTGTGGTTCGTGTTTTAAGCATAAGACATTGATTTACTGCTAACAAGTGTGGTGTACGTACATTAATGATTCGTAACCCTTTTTATGGAGCTAAATGACATTGAGGCTTTCCCTAAACTGTGCCTTAACACGAGTGCTTGGTGTTTCTTGTGTGTTTCATTAATGGGACTAAGATTAAGGCATGATGGAAAGGTCAAATAAAAGGCATTGCTCGCCTAGCTTGTCTTCTTCAGACTCCGACACTGATGGTGATACGCATGAAATGAGAAGAAAGGATAAACGCATACAGGCATTGGAAGTGCTGGTGCGGCAGTTAAGGAAGACTAACAATTATCATTCTGGCTCTTCGGTTGGATATGCATCATCAAGCCACAATGCACCAACTATCTTGCAAACTAATGGACAACCTTCAAGCACATTTGCTGTAACCTCACCGGCTGCTTCTACACATATAGTGCGATATGTGGGTCGAAATGACATAGTTCCTGAATTTGATCCACAACAAACAACGGTGGCCGTTGAACACTGGATAAGAAACCTGGAAAGTATTGCCAGCATGTATGGGTGGGATGAAAGAACACTTATATGCAATTGTACATCAAAGCTGCGAGGATATGCCAAGGGGTGGTTTGAGAGACAATCCTCTTATGACGTGAGTTGGGCAGAGTGGAAGGCTCGGCTAATAACAGCATTCCCTTTCACTCAGAATAAACTTACCCAGATTAGAGAACTAGTGAACAGAGTGAGATGTGATAATGAAGATCCTATTCGATTCTATTATGATAAGTTGGGATTGGGTACCTATGTCATGTGGTATGACAGATACTGTTATTGCAAGTGCTATCATAGGCACCCTTGGTGATAAACTGATGGAAGTGGGGGCCATGTCAGCGGGATGCACTGGTACATCTCAATTGTTAATTTATTTGGCAAACATCAAAGTGTCAACTCTGTCGAATAAAAGTGAAAATATTGTTACCCGGTCGAACAAAGAAAGTAATCGGCATGACAAGAAACGCCAGAATGAATCAAAATGTTTCACCTGTGGACAAAGAGGCCACATTCGTTCACAGTGCACGTTTAATAGAAAAAGGGAAATTCCTTGTGGATTCTGCCGAAAGAGGGGTCACAGTGAAGATGATTGTTATGCAAAAGCTGGACAAAATAAAGTCTGTACACTTTGTAATAAAAAGGGGCATAATTCAGAAGGATGTTGGAAGAAGAAAAAACCAGTACCCCAAAATAAGACGGTGAGGCGCGTTGAAGTAACATCCATGGATGATATGGATAGTAAATATTATAAAACTGTGAAGGTGAATGGATCTATTGCCAATGCATTTATTGACTTTGGCAGTTCCTGTAATACCATGAAGGAAAGTTATAGTAAGAAGCTAAACCTGGTACCAGTGAGTGGAGACGATGTCATACTGAGAGGTTATGGGAATGCTTCAACTTTGCCTTTGGGCTGTTTGGATGCCTCACTGGCCGTGGATGGGGTTGAGAAAAACATAAAGTTTTATGTAGTACCCGATGAACTCCAAAACTTTGATGTGTTGATAGGCCAACCATTTACTGAAGCGCCAAACGTCGTAATATTGAAGACTTCGACTAAGTTGAACATTTATGAGAGTGAAGTACCCCTGGAATTACCTGATACACTTGATAATACTCAAAAGATATCCCTGTTCCCACATACTGATATGGTTTTAGACCCGGGACCAAACAAGATTGTGGTGAGGACCGAACCACCAGTGACCGGAGTGGTGAAGTTGGAATATGGGGAACAACGCAAGCCGTTATATGAGAAAAACATTATAGCGGGTGGAGGTGAAGCAGTAAATGGTAGCCTCGTTATAGTGGTCAACAATCTCGCCAGTAGGGCTATCCCATTGAAAAGTAAAGAATGTGTAGCCAGAGTGGAGCTTGCCTATGAGAACAGTGAGACAAATACCCCTAGAATTGGACCGAATTTAACGAGCTTCGAAAGGAATAATCTGGATGAAATTTTGGACAAGTTTGATCACTGTTTTTCCGGAGGAGGGCTAGAAATAGGCAAATGCAGCGTTGAGATGTCCATTAAACTCACCGAAGAAAAGATTGTGAATTACAAGCCTTATCGGATGTCTTATTTTGAGCGAGAAGTCGTCAGGAAGACAGTGTCAGAATTGCTGGAGTCCGGAATTATTGAACCATCAAGGTCCCCATATGCGAGCCCTGTGCTTCTAGTCCGAAAGAAAGACGGTGGCTACCGAATGTGTGTGGACTATCGAGCCTTGAACAAGATCACTGTTAAAGAGAGGTATCCGTTACCTGTAATACAAGATCTACTTGACCGACTTGGTGATAAGGCAGTGTTCTGTAGTTTAGATTTGGCGAATGGATACCATCAGATCAGAATTGCGGAAGATTCTCGACCTTATACTGCGTTCGTAACCCCTGACGGTCACTATCAGTACAAAATGGTTAGCTTTGGGCTGTGTAATGCTCCTGCAGTCTTCCAGCGGGCTATGTCAGAAATCCTGGACCCTGTGCTGCATGACTGTGCTGAAGTATACATTGATGACGTGATAGTGTGGGGAACTGATGTTCAAGACTGTCTTGGAAACCTACACAAGGTACTTGAGTTAATCAGCGTGTCTGGGGTCAAATTGAAGAAAAGTAAGTGTTGTTTTCTTACCGATAACGTGGAATACTTGGGACACGAAATTTCGAGAGGACAACTTCGGCCTTCGAGGCAGAAATTACAGGCGGTGGAAGATTTTAAGACTCCTCAGAATGTGCATGAGGTGAGGCAGTTTATGGGATTGGCCAGCTACTTCCGACGTTTCATTAAAGGCTTTGCCTCTATAGGTCGACCATTAACTCAGTTGACAAAGAATAGCGTTGAATGGCAGTGGGGCCCTCAACAAGAGGAGGCAATGAAGTTGTTAAAAGAGGCGCTTACTTCTGATCCGGTGCTAGCAATTTATAATCTAGAACGAGACACTCAGCTTCACACCGATGCTTCGAAAATTGGTCTAGGTGGAGTTCTGTTGCAACTGCATCCGGATGGTACCTGGCGAGCAGTAGCTTATGCGAGCAGGCAGACCACAGAGGTTGAACAGAGATATCATAGCTTTGAACTCGAGGCTCTTGCAGTGGTCTTTAGTATCACGAAATTTAAAATCTACGTGACTGGGATAAAATTCAAAATAGTTACAGATTGTTCAGCGCTGCGACTAGCTTGGTCCAGGCGAGATTTGTCTCCAAGAATTGCTCGCTGGTGGCTGGACCTTCAAGAATATGACTTTGATGTAGAGCACCGCCCTGGGACGACAATGCTCCATGCCGATGCTCTAAGTCGAAATCCCATACATATAAACCACATAGAGGAAAAGGATTTAGTGGATGCACTGCAGGAGGGTGATGAAAGTATCCAGGCCCTGATATTGAACTTACAATTGGAAGCGGAAGCGGCTAAAGGGAAGAGATGCGGGTTGAACGCCGAGTACAAAATTGTCAGTGGAAGACTATGCCGTCTAGTCAATGGCCAGCATCGGCCTGTGCTACCTAAGTCGGCACGATGGCATATATTGAAGATGATGATGGTAGCGGTCACCTAGGCGTGGACAAATGCCTGGAGGCAATAAGAGCGAAGTATTGGTTCCCAAAAATGGCGAAGTTCGCTAACAAATACATCAGGAGCTGTTTAGGCTGCCAGTTTAGTAAGAAGGTAACAGGGAAACAGCCGGGTCTGCTACACCCTATACCGAGGGTCTCAACCCCGATGGACACCCTCCACATTGACCATTTAGGTCCATTTTGTAGAAGCAACGGGAAAACCTATGTATTCGCGGCTGTTGATGGATTCACAAAATTTGTGTGGTTGGAAGCGGTACCCAGTGCAAATGCTCGAGTTGCAATTGCCGCTCTGGAACGTTGGTTGCATTTGTTTGGCTATCCTAACCGTATAATAAGTGATCAAGGTGCTGCCTTCACCGGCCGGGAGTTTGCTGAGTTTTGTAAGAAATATTGGATCAAACACGTCAAGAATGCCGTTGCTTCACCTAGAGCCAATGGTCAGGTAGAACGTCTGAATCGAACGATACTATCCTCGTTGACCGCCCATCTTGGAGAAGAAAGGAAAGGGTGGGACGCCTATTTACCAAAAGTTCAACTAGGGATAAACTCTACTATAAGCAGTGGGACTGGTAAAACGCCGTTAGAACTGATGTGTGCCTTGAGGCCCAGGTTACCTCAAGATTTCGAAGGCCCGGTTCGCCTGACAGAACGGCTAGCCGATCTCCGTGAAAAGGCTAAGGAACAAATAGAGACAAACGCGGCAAAAATGAAAGAACGGTATGATAATGGTCGAAGAGTTGGTGAACCGATTAAGGTGGGAACCCTCGTGATGGCCGAAAGGAGGATTCTGAGGCCAGGTTTGACGAGCGGTAAATTAGT
Organism: Epinotia ramella; assembly: GCA_947578815.1. NCBI lineage: Eukaryota > Metazoa > Arthropoda > Insecta > Lepidoptera > Tortricidae > Epinotia > Epinotia ramella. The sequence continues at coordinate 1,103,576 of CANPUT010000122.1, forward strand.
ACCGAGATATGCTGGGCCCTATAAAGTCACTGCAGTATTGCCTAATGACAGGTACGAAGTGAAGTCGGCTGCGAAGGGAAAAAGGGCCTATAAAAATATTTTGTCTCGTGATAAGCTCAAAGTATATCAACGGCGTGACTTGTCATCGTCAGACGGGGAGTGAAGCGAGATTTATGATTATTGATTTGCCTAATTGTTTGAGTTTGCGATACAGTTGATTATATTTCTTTTCTAAGTAAAAACGCGGGCTGTGTTTTATTTGGTCACGACGTCATACGACGGTGATGTACTGTACCTGGTCACGACGTCATGCGACGGTGATGTACTGTACCTGGTCACGACGTCATGCGACGGTGATGTATTGTATGTGGTCACGACGTCATGCGACGGTGATGTATTGTATTTGGTCACGACGTCATACGACGGTGATGTATTGTATGTGGTCACGACGTCATGCGACGGTGATGTATTGTATTTGGTCACGACGTCATACGACGGTGATTATTGTATGTGGTCACGACGTCATGCGACGGTGATGTATTGTATTTGGTCACGACGTCATACGACGGTGATGTATTGTATGTGGTCACGACGTCATGCGACGGTGATGTATTGTATTTGGTCACGACGTCATACGACGGTGATGTACTGTACCTGGTCACGACGTCATGCGACGGTGATATATTGTATGTGGTCACGACGTCATGCGACGGTGATGTATTGTATTTGGTCACGACGTCATACGACGGTGATGTATTGTATGTGGTCACGACGTCATGCGACGGTGATGTATTGTATTTGGTCACGACGTCATACGACGGTGATTATTGTATGTGGTCACGACGTCATGCGACGGTGATGTATTGTATTTGGTCACGACGTCATACGACGGTGATGTATTGTATGTGGTCACGACGTCATGCGACGGTGATGTATTGTATTTGGTCACGACGTCATACGACGGTGATGTATTGTATGTGGTCATGACGTCATGCGACGGTGATGTATTGTATTTGGTCACGACGTCATACGACGGTGATTATTGTATGTGGTCACGACGTCATGCGACGGTGATGTATTGTATTTGGTCACGACGTCATACGACGGTGATGTATTGTATGTGGTCACGACGTCATGCGACGGTGATGTATTGTATTTGGTCACGACGTCATGCGACGGTGATGTATTGTATGTGGTCACGACGTCATACGACGGTGACGGATAGAAGTAACACGATCCCGGTATAAAGCGTCAGCAGCGGCTGCCTTCCCTGCGTCACTCGATGCCCTTATGTCTGCAGTGTGTCAAGCGGTGTGCACCTGTAACTCTGCTAAGATAGCGACGCGTTCCAAGTCTGAAAAATGAGCGTCGAACTGTGGCAAGTGTGTAACGGTATCGACTGCAGAGGTAAAGTAAACTTGTTGTTAAACTCTAGGAGCGGATGAGTGGTGTCAGCGGTTTTCAAGGGCGCCTAATCTCCTGCCGAGGACGTAGGAGTGTCAGGAAGGCCGAACTGTTAACCGGAATTTACCGATACGCCGTCTCTACGGCGGAATAGGGGCAGCACTAGTGACGCGGCGGGGGCCAGAAGAGAGTAAGAAAGATGGCGTCGGTTGGAATGGGATCTCGTGTGCTAATCGATATCTTCGCGTTAAAAGTGTTGGCTTTTAGTAGGTTTAGTGTACCTAAAACCTACTAAAAATGAATTGTTGTCCGCAATTTTATGGCAAAGTCCTCTGGTTCATATTTGATGATGATGATGTCCTCCCAGACGTATCCGTCGACGGCGACATCCTGACAAGACGATTGTAAAAAGTTATTATTTGCGTGCATGGGCGCGAGAATGACTCGCAAATCCAAACTTGGTTTTGAAGCTCCGGTGACATGAAAAACAATAAAGGTCTCCACTTGAGTCGTAAGTGTAATGGTAGGAGGGCTTGGGCCGAGTTTTACGAAACTGACGTTTGGCGTCAATAGTTTCCAGACGGGTACTTTCAAAGTTACTGAGCCCCGTGTTGACAGCAGTTCGCCAGTCTGATCTCCGAGTAGCAAGCTCTTCCCACGACTCACATGATATGCCGGTTGCAGACAGATGGCGCTTCAGGACATCCCTGTACCGCAGGTATTGTCCGCCGACTTTGCGCTTTCCTGAGGCTAGCTCCGAGTGAAATACTGCCTTAGGCAGTCTTGATGATGGCATTCGTACAAGGTGTCCACAGTCCACACCAACGTAATTGTCCCTTCATAAGTAGACATTCCATGCCAACGATGCCAGTCCGACGCAAAACCTCCAAGTTCGGAACACGATCCTGCCACCTTAGTCGAAGAATTGCTCGGAGACATTTTAAATGAAAGGTGTCAAGGCGCTTGACATCTCCTTTGTAAAGACACCAGGTTTCCGAGGCGTAAAGCAATATAGGCAGAA
>OX388228.1:0-15436 GCA_947578815.1 Epinotia ramella
TTTAAATAGCTTATAAATAGAGTATAATATTGAAGATATTAGGGAGATTTTTAATCTTTAAATAAAGTATTTATAAAAAAAAATTAATTTTTATTTTTACAATGAAAATGTAATGTTTTTAATAAACTATATAAATAGAAATAATAATGGAATTTAACCACTAAAAATTAAGTTAGCAGCTTAATTTTAATTTTAATTATTTTATTTCTATTTAATTGGAAATAAATTTCAATTTTATCATTAACAGTGATATACCTCTATTTTGGTTTCAATTAATAAATAAGGAGTTAATTAAACTCTATCTTTTAAGTCGAAATTAAATGCATGATTGCTTCTTATTTTATGGATTAAATAAAGTAAGATAAATTAAAATATTTAATATCTTTTGAGTGCAAATCAAATGTTTTTTAAACTATTATCCTAATATTAATTAGTTCATTTTAATATATTTTGGTTTCATTCATGATATAGTCCTAAAATTAATACCACTATAAAAAAATATCTGATTTTTGTTCAAATGATTATGTTTACAAATATAAATGTCGAAATTATAGGGAAAATTAAAGCAATTTCTACATCAAAAATTAAAAAAATAACTGTAATTAAAAAAAAATGTATTGAAAAAGGAATTCGAGCTGAAGATTTAGGGTCAAATCCACATTCAAAGGGAGAAGATTTTTCCCGGTCAATAAAAGATTTTTTTGATAAAATAACTGATAAAAATATAATAATATTAGATAAAGTGATAAAAATAATTGAAATTATTGTTATTATGATGATTATTTATATTAATAATAATTAAACTTTTTGATTGGAAGTCAAATATACTAAATATATTATATAAATAGTTAATTTCCTCATCAGTAAATAGAAATATAGAGGAATAATCATACTACATCTACAAAATGTCAATATCAGGCAGCAGCTTCAAATCCGAAGTGATGATTATTAGAAAAATGATTATTTACATGGCGTATTAAACAAATTAATAGAAAAATTGTTCCAATTATAACATGTAAACCGTGAAATCCTGTTGCTATAAAAAATGTTGATCCATAAATTCTGTCTGCAATTGTAAAAGGTGCTTCGATATACTCATAAGCTTGTAAGATAGTAAAATAAATTCCTAATATTACTGTGATAAAAAGTCCTTGTGTAGTTTGTGTAAAGTTATTTTCTATTAAGGCATGATGAGCTCAAGTTACGGTAATTCCTGATGTAATTAGAATAATAGTATTTAATAATGGAATTTGAAAAGGGTTAAAGGGGGTGATTCTTATTGGAGGTCATGCTATTCCGATTTCAATGTTAGGGGATAAACTTCTGTGAAAAAAAGCTCAAAAAAAGGAAATAAAAAAAAATACCTCTGAAATAATAAATAAAATTATTCCTCAGCGAAGACCTGTAGAAACTAAAATTGTGTGTTTACCTTGTAGGGTACCTTCTCGGCAAATATCTCGTCATCATTGATATATTGTTAAAATTGTAATAATATATCCTAAGATTAATAAATTTATATTAAAATTATGAAATCATTTAATTATTCCTGTAACTAAAGTTAATACTCCAATGGCCCCTGTTAAAGGTCATGGTCTATAATCTACTAAGTGATATGGGTGGTTATGATTAGTTGTCATTAGTTACTTTAATTAACTTCACTAGCATAAAGATTTCTTAAAATAGAAATTACATAAGATTGGATAATAGCTACAGCTGATTCTAAAATTATTAGCAAGATTTGCACAAGAATTAATAATAACACAAAATAAGAGGCTATATTAGGTCCTGTTCCTCTTAGTAAAGTTATAAGCAAGTGGCCTGCAATTATATTAGCAGTTAAACGAACAGCCAAAGTTCCAGGTCGAATAATATTACTAATAGTTTCAATTAATACTATAAATGGTATTAAAATACCAGGAGTACCTTGGGGGATTATATGTGCAAATATGTGTTGAGAATTATTAATTCAACCATATAATATAAATCTTAATCATAATGGTAGAGAAATAGATAAAGATAGGGTTAAATGACTTGTTCTTGTGAAAATGTATGGGAATAACCCTAAAAAATTATTAAATAGAATAAATGAAAATATTGATACAAAAATGAAAGTTGATCCATTTAATCCATTTCTTCCCAGTAAAGTTTTAAATTCTTTGTGTAACGTATTTAAAATTAAATTTCATAATACTATGAATCGGTTAGGCACTAATCAAAAAGAGTAGGGAATAAATATTAATCCAATTAAAGTTCTTATTCAATTAATTGATAAATTAAATAAATTAGTTGTTGGGTCAAAAATTGAGAATAAGTTATTTATCATTTTCAATTAAAATTTTTTAGGGTGATTTTTTTATTGCTTTTTGAATTACTTAATTTTAAATTAAAAATATAATAATTTATAATGTTAAATAAAATAAAAACGCAAATAAAAAAAAAGAAGGAAATTACTCAATTAATTGGTATTATTTGGGGGATAAAAGAATATTACTATAGTAATAATTTAAATTTGACATATTTATGTTATATTTTAACTAATTCTTTTCATTAGAAGTAAATGCTAATTTACTATAATGTGGTTTAAGAGACCAGTACTTGCTTTCAGTCATCTAATGAAGAATAGTTATTAATTCAATTAACAAAATTTTTAATTGAGATTCTTTCAATTACAATTGGCATAAAACTGTGATTAGCTCCACAAATTTCTGAACATTGCCCATAAAAAATTCCAGGTCGATTAATAAAGAAATTAGTTTGATTTAATCGACCCGGGTTAGCATCAACTTTTACACCTAATGAAGGTACTGTTCATGAGTGAATTACATCTGTAGCTGTTACTAAAATTCGAATTTGGTTATTTATAGGGATTACAATTCGATTATCTACATCTAACAATCGGAAATTATTAATTTTCATTTCATTTTGGGGAATTATATATGAATCAAATTGAATATTATTAAAGTCAGAGTATTCATATCTTCAATATCATTGATGGCCAATAGATTTAAGGGTAATTAATGGGTTGTTTAATTCATCTAATAGGTATAAAAGTCGTAGAGATGGTAATGCAATAAAAATTAAAGTGATTGCTGGTAAAATAGTTCAAATTAATTCAATTATCTGTCCTTCTAGTAAAAATCGGTTAATGTAAGAGTTAAAAAATAAACTAACTATTAAATATCCTACTAAAATAGTGATTATAATTAAGATAACTAAGGTATGATCATGAAAAAAAATAATTTGTTCTATTAAAGGAGAAGCTCTATTTTGGAGATTAAAATTAGATCATGTTGCCATTTCTAAAAAAAGGATATTCCTTTATAAATGGGGTTTAAATCCATTACATATAATCTGCCATATTAGAAATTTCTTAAAATAGGTAGTTCATTATATGAATGTTCGGCAGGTGGAAGATTTTGATATCATTCAATTGAAGAATTTATATTTAATGGGAATAAAACAATTCGTTTTTTTACTATAGATTCTCAAATGATGATTAATATTAATATTGTTGCAATAAGTGAAATATATGATCCTAATGAAGAAATAATGTTTCAAGATGTGTAGGTATCTGGGTAATCAGAATATCGACGAGGTATTCCAGCTAACCCTAAAAAATGTTGGGGGAAAAATGTTAAATTTACTCCAATAAATATTGTAAAAAATTGAATTTTTAATAAGTATGGGCTTATAGATAGACCTGTAAATAATGGGTATCAGTGAACAAATCCTCCTATAATTGCAAATACAGCTCCTATTGATAAAACATAATGAAAATGGGCAACTACATAATAAGTATCATGTAGAGTTACATCAATTGAAGAATTAGCTAAAATTACTCCAGTTAATCCCCCAACAGTAAATAAAAATACAAACCCCAAACTTCATAATATAGATGGACTGTAATTAATTTGGGTTCCGTGTAATGTAGCTAATCAACTAAAAATTTTAATACCTGTTGGTACAGCAATAATTATAGTCGCTGATGTAAAATAAGCTCGTGTATCAATATCTATTCCTACAGTAAATATATGATGAGCTCAAACAACAAATCCTAATAACCCAATTGCTAATATAGCATAAATTATACCTAAGCATCCAAATGTTTCTTTTTTTCCTCTTTCTTGGGAAATAATATGGGAAATTATTCCGAACCCGGGTAAAATTAAAATATAAACTTCTGGGTGCCCAAAAAATCAAAATAAGTGTTGGTAAAGAATGGGGTCTCCCCCTCCAGCAGGATCAAAAAATGACGTGTTAAGATTTCGGTCCGTTAATAATATGGTAATTGCACCAGCTAGAACAGGTAAAGATAGAAGTAATAAAAGTGCTGTGATTCCCACAGCTCAAACGAATAGGGGTATTTGATCTAAGGATATATTATTAGGTCGTATGTTGATAATAGTTGTGATGAAATTAACAGCTCCTAAAATTGAGGAAATTCCAGCTAAATGTAACGAAAAAATAGCCAGATCGACAGAACTTCCTCTATGAGCAATATTAGATGAAAGTGGGGGGTACACAGTTCATCCGGTGCCTGCTCCATTTTCTACGATTCTACTTGAAATCAGAAGTATAATAGAGGGGGGGAGCAATCAAAATCTTATATTATTTATTCGGGGGAATGCTATATCGGGGGCTCCCAATATCAAGGGTACTAATCAATTTCCAAATCCACCAATTATAATAGGTATAACTATAAAAAAAATTATAATAAAAGCATGGGCAGTTACAATAGTGTTATAAATTTGATCATCCCCAATTAAGGATCCGGGGTTTCCTAATTCAGCACGAATTAGCAATCTTAGAGAAGTACCAATTATACCTGCTCAAATACCAAAAATAAAATATAATGTTCCAATATCTTTATGATTTGTGGAATAAAGTCATTTTCGCTAATAAAATGGCTGAGATTAAGCGATAAATTGTAAATTTATTAACGGGAAAAATTTCTCTTTTATTAAAGTCTTATAGTTAAATTATAATATAAAATTGCAAATTTTAAGGTGAAATAAATTCTAAGGCTTAAAGAAATTTTCTTTATATATAATTTTGAAGATTATTAGTTTAAATTAACTTAAAACCTTATAGAAAAAAAAAAGTTCTAGTAATTATCCCTAATAAAGAAATTATTCTAATAAAATTAATTAATAAAAAAAAATTATTTTTAATTTTGATTTTAAATCATTTTATTTTTAAGTAATTAAATATTAATGAGGAATAAATAATACGAATATAATATAATAATATAATTAATCTTATTATTACAAAAATAAATGTTAAAATAAAAAAGTTATTTTTTAATAAAAAATTAATTACTATTCATTTTGGGAAAAATCCAATGAATGGGGGTAATCCCCCTAATGAAAGAAAATTAATTATTAATGATATTTTAATTATATTGTTTAAATTAATAATAAATAATTGATTAATGAAATAAATGTTAAATAGGAAAAATATAAAACATAGTAATCTATTTAAAAAACTATAAAAACAAAAATAAAATAATCATAAATTTTCACTAATTATAATTGAAGATAACATTCACCCTAAGTTATTAATTGAAGAAAAAGCTATTAATTTTCGAAGAGATGTTTGATTTAAGCCTCCAATTGCCCCGACAATAACATTTAGAATTAAGATAATAATCAAAAATCTATCATAAAAGTAATAAGAAAGTAAAATTATAGGGGAAATTTTTTGCCATGTTATTAATATAAAACAATTTAATCAGGATAATCCTTCTATAATATTGGGGAATCAAAAATGAAAAGGAGCTGATCCTATTTTTATTAATAAAGTAGAATTTATTATAATGGGGGTAATTATATTTATTTCTAGGTTTAAAAATAATATTTTAATTAAAATAATGAATAAAAAGTTAATTGAGGCAAGTGATTGGACAAGAAAATATTTTAAAGATGCTTCTGAAGAAAGTAAATTTTTTGAGTTGGAGATTAGGGGGATAAAACTCAATAAATTAATTTCTAGGCCAATTCAACATCCAAATCATGAATTAGATGAAATAGAGATTAATGTTCTAAAAAATAAGATAAATATAAAAAATATTTTATTAGAATTTATATAAAAAAAAATATAAAATAGAAATAAAATTTCATAAAGAATTAACAATTCATTATTATATTTTAGTGTATGGTGCACAATAATTTTTGATATTATTAGATATAGTTTAACTCTATAAAATATAATAAAGGTAGAACTCTACATAATTTATCCTATCAGAATAACCCTTTTTCAGGCACTTTATTTTTAAAAAAAAGGGATTTCCTTTATATTTGGGGTATGAACCCAAAAGCTTAATTTAGCTTATTTTTAATAAATATGTATAATTTATTTATTATTTATAGAAAAATTATTACAAATGGTTTAATTTATTAATTAAATGTAATTTATTAATATGTGCACTTATATATATATATTAATAATTTAATATATTTTTAATTATTATTATATTATTTTGTTTACGAAATAATATAATATATTAATAAATTATATTCAAATTAAAATAAATGAATATTTAAAATTAAATATTAAATTATTAGGTTTATTAATATTATTATATCAATATGGATATATGGGTATAAAATTTAATTTTATACGTTAATTTATAAAAATTTAAATAGCAAATTTAATTTTCAATATGAACGTTATTTAAAAAAAAAAAGAAATTATTAAATTTTTATTATTATTATTATTATTATAAATATTAATAAATTAATTTACATTATATGTTTATAATATATATATATATATATATCTAGATATATATATATATATATATGTATATTATATTATATTATATATATATAAAAAAAAAAAAAAAAAATCTATGCAAAAAAATATTTATATAAATAATAAATTATATGTAGTTTTAGGAATTTTTTTTAAGTTTATTTTACATATAAATTTTAGTGTTAAATTTTAATTATTTTAAAAATAATTAATTTAATTTGTAGTAATTAGCATTAAAAATTTAAGAAATTAAGATTTAGTAATATAAAAATTAATAACAAATTTTGTGCCAGCAGTTGCGGTTATACAAAAGTTAAATTGAATTTTATTAGATATTAATTAATAAATAATTAATTTAATTTAAATATTAAATTATTAGGTGAAATTTTAATTTAATTAAAAATTATTAAAAGAATTATGAGTTAATAAATTTTATTGTAAACTAGGATTAGATACCCTATTATTAAAAATTTAAATAAAAATACTAAAATAGTATGTAATTATTTATTGAAACTTAAATAATTTGGCGGTATTTTAGTTCATTTAGAGGAATCTGTTTATTAATTGATAATCCACGAATAATTTTACTTAGTTAAAAATTTTGTATATCGTTGTTAAGAAATATTTTTAGATAAGTTTAATATTTAAAAATTTAAATTAAAAATTAAATCAGATCAAGATGCAGATTATAATTAAGAATATAATGGATTACAATAAATTTATTTAAATGGAGATTTAATTGAAATATTAAATTAAAAGTGGATTTAAATGTAATTTTATTTAATTTATTAAAATGATTAAAAATTAAAATATGTACATATTGCCCGTCGCTTTCATTTATAAATTGAAATAAGTCGTAACAAAGTAGAGGTACTGGAAAGTGTTTCTAGAAAGACAAATTAGAGCTTGAGATTAAGCATTTCATTTACATTGAAAAGATAGTATAAAATTATTTAATTTGAATGGGGGAAAATTAGTATATGTAATATAAATAATAAAAATAATTTTATTGAAATATTTTGGGGGTTTAAGTATTTTATAAAGAAAAAATTATTTAATTTATAGTGAATTAGTATTGTGAAATAAATTTGAAATAATTGAAAAAAATTATATTAAAAGTAAATTTTAATTATTGTATCTTGTGTATCAGAGTTTATCTATAAAATTTTTTATAGGGGGGAAAAATTCTCGAATTTAAAAGAGTCAATTAATTAATAAATTTATTGTGGCAAAAATATTTTTCATAGTTAATTAGAAATGAAATGTTAATCGTTTTTAAATATATCTAGTTTTTTTAGAAAAAAATTTAATTTTAAATTAATTTAATTAAAAAATTAAATAGGTAATTTTTTAAAAATTAAATTTAATATTTTAAGGGATAAGCTTTAATTTAAATTTTTATAATGTTATTAAAATTTATTGAAAATTATAAAATTTATATTGTTTAAAAATTATAATTTATTATAAATAATTTCATTAAAAATAAAATTTAATTTAATATTTAATTTTTTATAAATAAATAAAATTTAATTTATAAGTTTTAGTTATAATGATAAAATTAGTATATAAAAATTAATTAAATTAATTAAATATAATTAATAAAAAAAATTATTTTAATTAATTATAAGGAATTCGGCAAAATTTTATATTCACTTGTTTATCAAAAACATGTCTTTTTGTAAATAATTTAAAGTCTAATCTGCCCACTGATGAAAATTAAAGGGCTGCAGTATTTTGACTGTACAAAGGTAGCATAATCATTAGTCTCTTAATTGGTGACTTGTATGAAAGATTGGATGAGATATAAACTGTCTTATTTTTATTTGTAGAATTTAATTTTTTAGTTAAAAAGTTAAAATATTATTAAAAGACGAGAAGACCCTATAGAGTTTAATATATTTATTTATTATAAGTTTTTTTATATATGTTAAATTTAAATTATTAATTATATTTTATTGGGGTGATAGAAAAATAAAAATAACTTTTTTTATAGAAATTACTTGTATTAAATATACATATAATTAATAAACATAAATAAATGATTAGATGATCCATAAATTATGATTAGAAGATTAAATTACCTTAGGGATAACAGCGTAATTTTCTTTTTTAGTTCAAATAAGAAGGAAAGTTTGCGACCTCGATGTTGGATTAAGATAAAATTTAAATGCAAAAGTTTAAAATTTTGATCTGTTCGATCATTAAAATCTTACATGATCTGAGTTCAAACCGGTGTAAGCCAGGTTGGTTTCTATCTTTAGTTAAATAAAATATTTTAGTACGAAAGGATCAAATATTTAAAATAATTTTATTAAATTGAATTTTATTAAAATTTATATAAAATTTAACTATTTTGGCAGACAAGTGTGATGGTTTTAGAAATCATAAATGTATAAATTTTATTATATAGGTAGTAAATGATTTTTAATGATTATTTATTAGTTTTAATTGGTATATTGATTTTAGTTTTAGGGGTTTTAATTGGTGTTGCTTTTTTAACCTTATTGGAGCGTAAAGTTTTAGGTTACATTCAAATTCGTAAAGGTCCTAATAAATTGGGTTTAATGGGTATCTTACAACCTTTTAGAGATGCTATTAAATTATTTACTAAAGAACAAACTTATCCTTCTTATTCTAATTATATTGCTTATTATTTTTCCCCTGTTTTTAGTTTTTTTTTATCTTTACTTATTTGAATAGTGATTCCCTATTATTTTAATATGTTTAGTTTTAATTTAGGGTTTTTATTTTTTTTTTGTTGTACAAGTATGGGGGTGTACACTGTTATAATTTCTGGTTGGTCTTCAAATTCTAATTATGCTTTATTGGGGGGCTTACGTGCTGTAGCTCAAACTATTTCTTATGAAGTTAGTTTAGCATTAATTATATTATCTGTTATTATTATAATTATAGATTTTAATTTATTGAAATTTAATAATTACCAAGTTATAATTTGGTTTATATTCGTAATAATACCAATATCTTTATGCTGGTTATCCTCTAGATTGGCAGAAACTAATCGTACTCCTTTTGATTTTGCTGAGGGGGAAAGAGAATTAGTTTCTGGGTTTAACATTGAATATAGAAGAGGGGGGTTTGCTTTAATTTTTTTAGCCGAATATTCAAGAATTTTATTTATAAGTATATTATTTGTTTTAATATATATAGGAGGTTATGACTTAAGAATTATTTTTTATTTAAAGTTAGTTTTTATCTCTTTTTTTTTTATTTGAGTTCGGGGGACTTTGCCTCGATATCGATATGATAAATTAATATATTTAGCTTGAAAAAGATATTTACCTATTTCTTTAAATTTTTTAATATTATTTATTGGGTCAAAAATTTTTTTTGTTTAATTATATTTTTTTTTAGTATAAATTAATAGAATAATAATTCTTTCTTAAGTTTTCAAAACAAATGCTTTAACAAGCTCATTAATTAATTAAAAATTAAATTATCTCAATATTTATTTAATAAAGGATTTAATATAAAATATGAAAAATAAATTACTGTTAGAATTTGACCGGTAATAATATAAGGTTCTTCAACAGGACGGGCTCCAATTCAAGTTAATAGAATTACTGTAGTAACTATAGATCAAAATAAAATTTGGTTAATGGGGTAAAATTGAATTCCTTGCATTTTTTTATTGAATGTTATAGGTAAGATAATTAAGATTAAGATTGATATTACTAGGGCAATTACCCCCCCTAATTTATTAGGGATTGATCGTAAAATAGCATATGCAAATAAAAAATATCATTCAGGTTGGATGTGAACTGGGGTTACTAAAGGGTTAGCTGGGATAAAATTATCAGGATCTCCTAATAAATTAGGGTTAATTATAGTTAATATAATTAAAATTAATATTATAATTAAAAATCCAATTAAATCTTTAAAAGAGAAAAATGGGTGAAAAGGAATTTTATCTAAATTACTATTAATCCCTAAAGGATTATTTGATCCTGTTTGGTGTAGGAATAATAAATGAATTATAGTTATTATTGCTAAAATGAATGGTAGTAAAAAATGAAACGTGTAAAAACGAGTTAATGTTGCATTATCTACTGCAAACCCCCCTCAAATTCAATTTACTAGTATATTACCTAAGTAAGGAATAGCTGAAAGTAGATTTGTAATAACTGTTGCCCCTCAAAAAGATATTTGTCCCCAGGGTAAAACATATCCTATAAAAGCTGTTCCTATTAATAAAAATAATAAAATGACTCCAATTATTCATGTGTATTTTAAATTAAATGATTCATAGTAAATTCCTCGTCCAATATGTATATAAACACAAATAAAAAAAAAAGATGCCCCATTTGCGTGTAGGGTTCGAATTAATCACCCATAATTAACATTTCGACAAATATAATTTACACTAAAAAAAGCTATTTCAATATTAGCAGTGTAATATATAGTCAGAAATAATCCAGTTAAAATTTGAATTATTAAACATAATCCTAGTAAAGATCCAAAATTTCATCAAGTTGAGATGTTTGATGGTGATGGCAGGTCAATAAGAGATCCATTAATAATTTTAAAGATTGGGTGAGTTTTTCGTAAAGGTTTATAATTATTTATCATTGGTGGGTTAATTTGAGGATCGTAATGGACCAAAAAAAATATTAGTGATTTTTACAACTGCCACTAATGTAATAAAGAGATAAATAATTATTATTGTTAATATTATAAATGTTTGACTATTATATAGTTTTGATAAGTTTATTTTATTTTCATTATTAAAAAATAAATTATGGGTGAAAAAATTATTTATCTCACTATTAAAGGATGTATTTACTCAGTTTAATTTTAAAGAAAAAAATAATCTAATTAAAAAAATAAAAGTAAAACTAAAAATAAAAATTTTTTTTGTGAAAAAATTATTTTTAAAAAGTTCATTAGATGCAATTCTTGATACATAAATAAATAAGACTAATAGTCCTCCTAAAAATGTTAAAAATAAAATATATGAAAATCAATAAGTATTAATTAATATGCCCGTTAATAAACAAGTAAAAATAGTTTGAATTAAAATTATTAGTCCTATAGATAATGGGTGGCTTATAAAAAATATTATAAAAGACATAAATATTATTGATAAAGATAAAAATAATTTAATTTCAAAGAATAGTTTATAAAAATAATAATTTTGGAGATTATCGATAAAGATTTTTCTTTTTCTTTGAAGTTTTTAAAGAAAAATCTTATTTTTGGCTTACAAGACCAAAGTTTTTTTTAAACTATAAAAACAAATGAAAATATATAATATTATATTGATTGTCATTTTTATATTTTTAGTTGGTAATTTAATTTTTGTGTCAAAACATAAGCATTTATTGATTATTTTATTGAGTTTAGAGTTTATAGTTTTAAGAGTTTTTTTATTTATATTATTAATTTTGAGCTATATAAATTATAACATATATTTATTAATAGTATTTTTGGTATTTGCAGTTTGTGAGGGGGCTTTGGGTTTATCTATTTTGGTTTCTATAATTCGAACTCATGGAAATGATTATTTCCAAAGATTTAATTTATTATAAATGATAAAATTTTTATTTATGCTAATTTTTATAATTCCTTTATGTTTTTTTAAAAATATATTTTGATTGGTTCAAATATTTTTATTTATTATGATATTTATATTTATAAATTTAACAATAAGCTTATATAATTTTAGTAATTTAAGATATATATTTGGCTGTGATATAATTTCTTTTGGTTTAATTTTATTAAGAATTTGAATTTGTGGTTTAATATTAATAGCTAGAGAAAATTTATTAAAGCTAAAATTTTATATTAACTTTTTTTTATTTAATGTTATTTTTTTATTAATTATATTATACATAACTTTTTCTGTGATAAATTTGTTTATATTCTACTTATTTTTTGAAGGTAGATTAATTCCTACTTTATTGTTAATTATAGGTTGAGGGTACCAACCTGAACGTATTCAAGCAGGTTTATATTTATTATTTTATACTTTATTTGCTTCTTTACCTTTATTATTGGGGGTTTTTTTTATTTTTAATAGTGAGAAATATATTATAATATATTTTTTAAAATATTTAAATTTAAACTTATATTTACTTTATTTTAGTATAATTATAGCTTTTTTAGTGAAAATACCTATATATTTCGTTCACTTATGATTACCCAAAGCTCATGTAGAAGCTCCAGTTTCAGGTTCAATAATTTTAGCGGGTATTATGTTAAAATTAGGGGGCTATGGTTTATTGCGGGTTATAATTTTTTTACAGCAGGTAGGAATAAAGTTTAATTTTATTTGAGTTATTATTAGTTTATTGGGTGGGTTTTATGTAAGATTAAATTGTTTCTGTCAAGTTGATATTAAATCTTTAATTGCTTATTCTTCAGTAGCTCATATAAGATTAGTAATTGGTGGGATTATAACAATAAGTTATTGGGGGTTTTTAGGTTCATATGTTTTAATAATTGGTCATGGATTATGTTCTTCTGGTATATTTTGTTTGGCTAATATTAATTATGAACGTTTACATAGTCGAAGATTATATATTAATAAGGGAATAATAAATTTTATTCCTTCAATAAGATTATGGTGATTTTTGTTAATTTCTAGAAATATATCTGCTCCCCCATCATTAAATTTAATGGGTGAAATTATATTAATTAATAGTTTAGTGGGGTGATGTTGACTTACAATAGTTTTCCTCATATTAATCTCTTTTTTTAGAGCTGGATACAGATTATATTTATATTCATATACTCAACATGGAAAATATTATTGTGGGATTTACAGTTTTTATACTGGGGTCTCTCGAGAATATTTAATGCTATTATTACATTGATTACCTTTAAATATTTTAATTTTAAAAATTGATTACGGGATGATTTGATTTTACTTAAATAATTTAAATAAAATATTGATTTGTGGTATCAAAAATATGATTAATTCATTTTAGGTTATCCAAAAAAAATTCATTTGTTTTTTAAGTTTTTTTTTTTTATTTTTTTTTAGATTAATAAATTTTTTATTTGTAATTTATTTTATTTATAATAATTTAGTTATTTTTTTAGAGTGGGAAATTATTTCTTTTAATTCCAATAAAATTGTTATATCAATTTTATTGGATTGAATGTCATTATTATTTATGATATTTGTTTCTTTAATTTCTTCTGTTGTAATTTTTTACAGTAGGAGATATATATCATCAGAAAAAAATTTAAGACGATTTATTATTTTAGTTTTATTATTTGTTTTTTCTATAATTTTATTAATTATTAGACCAAATTTAATTAGAATTTTTTTAGGGTGGGATGGTTTAGGTTTAATTTCTTATTGTTTAGTAATTTATTACCAAAATGTTAAATCTTATAATGCTGGTATATTAACAGCTTTATCTAATCGAGTTGGTGATGTTTGTATTTTAATTTCTGTTTCTTGAATAGTGAATTATGGTAGATGAAATTATATTTTTTATTTAAATTTTATATCAAGAGATTTTTCTATAAAAATAGTTGGGTTAATGATTATTTTAGCTGCTATAACTAAAAGAGCTCAAATTCCTTTTAGATCTTGATTACCTGCAGCTATAGCTGCACCTACCCCTGTTTCAGCATTGGTTCATTCTTCTACCTTAGTAACTGCGGGTATTTATTTATTAATTCGATTTAATAATTTATTATTAGATTTATTTATATTAAAAATTTTATTGTTATTGTCTGGTTTAACAATATTTATAGCTGGGATTATAGCTAATTATGAATTTGACTTAAAAAAAATTATTGCTTTATCAACTTTAAGACAATTAGGCTTAATAATAAGAATTTTAAGAATAGGTTTACCAGATTTAGCTTTTTTTCATTTATTAACTCATGCTATATTTAAGGCTTTATTGTTTATATGTGCTGGGATTGTAATTCATATAATAAATAATATTCAAGATATCCGCTATATAGGGGGTATTAGATATTATTTACCTTTTACTTCTTTATGTTTAAATATCTCTAATATGGCTTTATGTGGTATTCCTTTTTTAGCTGGGTTTTATTCTAAGGATATAATTTTAGAGTTAGTTTCGTTAAGCTATTTAAATATATTTATTTTTTTTTTATATTATATTTCTACAGGATTAACAATATATTATAGTTTTCGTTTAATAATATATTTAATAATTAGTGATTTTAATTTATTAAGAATTTATAATTTATATGACGAAGATTATACAATATTAAAAAGTATATTTACATTATTATTTATAAGAGTGGTGGGAGGAAGATGTTTAAGTTGATTAATTTTTTCTTATCCTTACATAATTTATTTACCTTTTAATTTAAAAATGATAGTAATTTATGTTAGATTATTAGGTATATTAATAGGTTATTTAGTGAGAAATATAAAAATTTATTCCTTAAATAAATTTTTATATACTTATAATTTAAGAAGATTTTTAAGATTAATATGATTTATGCCTAATTTATCTACTTATGGTTTAAGTTATAATTTTTTAAATTTTGGGCAAAATTTATTGAAAGTTGTAGATATGGGGTGAAGAGAAATATATAGAGGACAAGGAATATTTTTTATTTTAAAAAAATATTCTATTTTCTATTATTTTTATCAAATAAATAATTTTAAAATTTATTTATTTAGATTTATTTTATGAATGATTATTCTATTATTTATTTTATTTATTTA